>JASCZW010005237.1:0-415978 GCA_034211315.2 Aedes japonicus | reverse complement strand
CGAACTGCGTTAACGTCGCCGCAGTTGCCTCTCGAAAAGGTTGCACCATGACAAATTTGCTGAACAGGTCGGTTACCACTAGCAAACACGTATTCCTACCTTTACCCGATGCAGGAAGTGGACCTACGTAGTCCATTGCCAAGAACTGCCACGGATACTCAACTAATTTCTTCTGATCAATCAGTGGTGGGGTTGTGTTTTGATTGGTGGCCTTACTGGTCTGGCATTTGAAACAATTTCGACACTGTCGCTTAACGTCACCACTCATCTTTGGCCACCAGAATCTCTGCCGTACTGCTGCAAGTGTCTTCTCTGGACCCAAATGTGCTTCTTCGTGTATTTTGCGAGTGATCTCGACCCGTTTCTCTTTTGGAGGGTATTTCTTCCACCGGAAACGTGTATCTTCCAGCCTGTTCTCCACCTTGCAGTAACGGAAAATTTCTCCGTCTACTACTTTGAGGTCTGTGTACTTCGTAGGATTTTGATTTATTTGAATTGCCAGTTCCTTGTATTCATTATCATCTGTGGACAGCGTGAAAATGGATTCAACCGACCTGGAAAGACAATCCGCAAGAATGTTGTTCTTTCCTTTCCTGTATTCCAATTCAATGTCGTGAGATTGGATCTTTAAGGCCCATCTCAACAGTTTTGCATTGCCTGACTCCACACCTATCGTGAAAAGCCACAGTAAGCTTCGCGCATCTGTAACGACTCGGAATCGTGTGCCCTCCACGAAATGACGGAAATGTTGGATCGCTAGCAACACTCCAAGACACTCTTTCTCAACGCTAGAGTATTTCCGTTGTGTGCTGCTCAACTTCTTACTGAAGTAAGCTATCACACGAGGCTGTCCCTCCTGTTGCTGAATGAGTGCTGCTCCTACAGCAAGGTCTGAGGCATCCGATTCAATACAGAACGGTAGTCTGAAGTCGGGATTTCCCAGAATCGGGGCTGAAACTAAAGCGGCTTTCAAGTCTCCGAACGATGTTTCTGCAGCCTCTGTCCATATAAACTTTTGCTTTGCTTTTTAAGGAGATCAGAGATTGGTGCTACTATCTTGCTATAATCTTTTATGAAGCGCTGATAGAAGCCTGCTAGACCTAGTAGCCGTCTGATGTCTTTGACGTTCTTTGGTCTTACATAATTCAGAATCGGTGCTATCCGAGCGTTATCTATCGAAACTCCTTCATCAGTTAAAAGATAGCCCAAATAGGATACCTTCTTCCGGCAAAACCTGCTCTTATCTAGCGATATCGTTAGATCGGCTTTCGCTAATCTTTCTCCAACTATCCGCAACAATCGAACGTGGTCGCTAAACGTTTCCGTGGCGATAACTATGTCATCCAAGTAGACGAATACGTTGGGCTCGAGGTCGAACCCAATCACTCGATCCATCAGTCGACACATCGTGAATGGAGCGTTCGTTAGCCCGAAGGGACACACCTTAAAACGAAACAGTCCCTTTGGCGTCCGAAACGCTGTGTAATCTCTGGATTGCTCCTTCAGGGGATCTGGAAATAAGCATCCTTTAGATCCACCACTGAGAAAAACTTTGCCTTCCCCAATCGATGAAATATTTCTCCCATATTCCTCATTGGGTAGGAATCTTTTTGGTTAGAGCGTTTATCCTACGAGAATCAAGACATACGCGTAGTTTCCCGTTCGCTTTGCGAACCGGCACTAGCGCACTAGCCCATTCACTCGCACACTCCTCAATGGCATCCATTCGTCGGTAACGTTCCAATTCTGCATCCATCTCTGCCTGGACAGTTGGTGAACACCGGTATAGCGGTTGACGCCTCGGTTTCGTTTCTTCGTTAAGCACAATCTCATGTTGAATTACCGATGTTCTCCCTAAACGGTTTTCCGTCGTATATGGAAACGTCTTAATCGCCTCCGTTAGCGTTTTCCTCTCCTCCTGTGATAACTCATGCTCGGTCTCTATGGTCTCTGGCGTTGTCTTTGATGGTTCAGGAAGTTCCAACGCCGGGATGTCCAACGATTCATCAGGCTCGCCTCTCAACAACGGCAATGTTTCGATTGGTAGCACCGGTAAACTGTTTGGTCCACCTTTGTCTTTACTGCTTCCCGCCAATGCATCCACCGTAGCTACCTGTTCGAAACCATCGGTTCCCTGGATCATCGGTTGGATTCCGAAAGTTGTCCAAAAGTTGTAACCTAGAATTAAACTTCTAGCTATCTGTGGGACTATCAACGTCGGTATGATCTTAGTAACCCCCCGGAATTCCATCGGCAAGTTTGCATAACCTAAGCTCTCATGTACCGTTTTATCTGCTGTTACTATTTTCACTGGACTTCGATAGATCGTAAGACCATTTTTCTCCGCGATGTCTCGCATGCTGGTCACGCTCACACTTGCTCCCGAATCTAGTAGAGCATCGTAGTCATTGTTAAAAATGCTAACCGAAACATGTGGACACAAGTCTGTATGGATCTTCACTTCACAAATGCTCTGATAGGGATCGGAGAACATTGTTGTTTTGGGTTCATTGGGAACTCTTTTAGTCGGAATGCTGACGCTCCCTACAGTGCATTCCTGACTTAGTTTCCCGAGTCCTGTGTAGATCTTCCTCCTGATTCCCTCGTATGGTTCTTGCAAGTCGTTACCGTCTTTCCCTGTGTTCCACAGATATAGCAAAAGAGCTTTTTCTCCGCTGGGCAGTTCCTCCACAGATGGCCGTTCTTTCTACAGTTCCAACACAACGGTGGTTGTGATGCTCCCGTAGGGTTCCTTTGATTCCTCGTATCATCTTCGTTTGACTTCATCGCTCCTGATTCCTTCGGTCTTCTTTCCCGATCAAACTTCCTCTCTACTACATTGACTTCCTCTGGTTCGGAATCCGAATCGTTCGAATTTTCTGCCTTTCCATCTACCTCAATGTTGTGGACGGCGTTCAGTCTTCCGGTACCTTCTCGCGATTGTTTGAAGACAGCATCGTTAGCATCGATCCTGTAGGCGTAGTACTCTAACTTTCCTATATCACGCACCGTTCGACAAGCTAATTTTGACCGGTAATGTGGACGCATGTTGTCCCAGATGACCTCAAAAATACGCTGTGGATCTAATGGTGAACTGAGCAGCTTATTTAATCGTTCTATTTCCATCTTGAAGCTAAGGAAAGTTTCATTTCGGTTCTGTTTCCGCTCGTAAATTTTCTGTCGGTTCCCTTGATCCTTGTTTGGATTGCCGTACATGTATCGGATCCTCTCCTCAAAGTGTTGCCAGCATTGAAATTCATCCGCGTAACATAAGTACCAGTCATAGGCTTCGCCTCTAAGAATGGTATGGATTCTTTGCAAAGACATCATCCGCAATTCTGTCCATCCGAGCAAGACGACGGACCTTCAAAAGGAAATCCTCCAATGATCTGCTCCGAATATCTCCGCTAAAGCTCAGATGCCATTTTTCCATCCTGCGATCTGCGTCCCTAATTTCATTTTCGCTGATTCTACGGTAGTTCTGCTCCCGTTGACCGTTTCTTTCCGGAACCCTTTCTTCTTCCTCCGAAAACTCATCTGAACTCCAGCCTTGATGGTTCTGGCGAAAACCTGTGAAACTGTGTCTGGTATTTGGATTGCTGTACGGATCGCGGTATGGTTCACTGTATCGGTTAGGTATATTCGCCCTCTCGCAGTACCTTTGCTGCTGCTGTTCATCAAATCGGGCATTTTGCAAATGTGCTCTCTGGTCATGCTGGCCGTAACCTCTTCTCGACTGTTCCTGAATACTACCACCATTTCCGTAGGTATTATCTCGTGTCTCATGATACAGTTCCTGTCTCCTCCGTACGTCCTGTCTTCCTGCTATCTGTGGGAATCTATTCCCAGTGTTCTGGTAACCGGCAAATCTGTTGCTGTTGTGTGAGCTACTCGCATCGGCCTCGAACACATGTTCTTCAGAATTCCTTTCATTTCTATGTTTGGGTACCTGTTCACTGAACCGAGTCTCCCTATGTTGCTGCCTCGCTGAACTACATGCGCCGAAATTTATATTCTCACTCTGACTACCTGTTTCATTGCGTTCACCGCCTACGGCACCACCAGAAGATCTCATGAACCATTCAAGTTTCCGCTCCAGTTCGACAACCTTAGCCTCCAACTCTTTCTCACGATCGCTCTTGAAATTTTTCGGTATCGTTCCCGTAACTCTACTTACTTCCCTCTGGCCACTACGATCTAAATCGGCATCCCTATCCGTTTCGTTTTCCTCTACTAGGCAATTCTCCATTCTAATATCAAACCTTAGAAACTCCGCGCGAATTTCATTGATCAGTTCTTTCCGCATGCGTTCTGACTCCAGATCCTCAGTAACTATACGCTGTATTCTCCACCAATAGTGTTTCAATCGAGAAATAGCCCTATCGTCCACACCTTTTGTCAACTTTCTCCGTAATTCTCCGATTTTCGAGCATACTCGATCAAACTCTTGATCGATAGTATATGGAGAGGGATAATCTCTACCATCTTTAGCATCACTCAAAAATAAATTCCTCAACAAACGGTATTTTGCCTCAACTTCGCCATCGGTCTCTTCAACTTTCCCTCTTATCCTCAACTCATAGTCCACTTCCTCGTTGGTCAAATGATCCGCATGGGGAAATTTAGAAGCCATAATTACGAAAATAATTTTAATTACCAACAATAAGACAGAAAATAAATGAAATATATATATAAATGAAACAAAACTTATATTAATTAATTTACACTTAATTCCACAATCAACTCAATATTACTTTAACTCAATGTCCTTAAACCCAATATTACGTACACTCAATGTTCCCTCAACTCAATTCAATATCCCAAATAATCTCAATTCAATAACTCCAAAACTTTCCATAGATAACCTAAACTACAATTACTACACTCAAAGATTTCCACAATGGATTTCAATCAATATTGCTATAAACACATATACCAGAAAGTCTTTACATAATTCATAAACCCATTATAATTCATCAACATATTCTTAGCACCAAAGTTATGATTTAAATATCAAAACCGATTTTCCATATTCTTTATACTTCCATCCGCTATAAGTGGGATCTGCGTGTCGAGATTTGGACCACTCAGAAAGTCTAATCAACCAGTAGCTCTCTGCTATTTGAAATTAAGTCTAATCTAGAGCAATGATTGATCCTAACGGCAATTTCTGTTCCTCTAAATTACATGAATTTCAAATAGTGAGCCATCACTACCGACTGTTTATCTCTCCATGTTGCCATGATCTGAACAGGTGATTAAGCCCAAACGGTAGCAATCAAATTGCGAAGTAACATAAATACAAATCAAACATCAATAGTTCTCAACACATACATTTTACACTCAACATTAAATTCTGGAAACCTGCAGTTGGGCGCCAATTTGTAGCCAGCCCTAACGATCCAACTCTAAAGCGTGTGGCTTAAGCGCCACTCCATAAAGGAGACCACACACCAATTCTTATTAGCCCGGTTAAGACTCTCCTCAGGGCGAGTCCATTAATTTCCTAAAAGTTTTATGGATCGAAACAGCCGACTGGTACTCTAAACGACCCAAAAAAGGGACAACCCTATCACCTTCATGCAATCATAAACACGATAGTCACTCAGAGAATCCGAAACGAGAGTACGCTATACCTAAAGACTCTACACAACAGAGAGTATCCTCATTGGTAGTCCCGCCATTTGCCACTAGACGTCATCCCGAGCTGGAAGTACGCTCTTCCACTCAACATAAACACTCATAGAGAGGACGGAACAAGAGACACTAATACGGAGAACGCGAGATGATGTCAAACATTTGAATCAATTAACCCTATGAACATTTTGGCAACAGTAACATTTATTATACAAACTAGACGGATTTCAACAAAACTACTACATGTCTATTCTCTCATTTTGTTAATGGTTTCTTGCTGTCTCCTACATGTGTGCGTCTTTTCTCTCCCTACTGTCTACCACGTACTCATGTGCTCTATTCTATTTCCTACGTCACTAAATCTCTGCGACTCAGCCCCCAAACGGTCTGCGCTCCTGGTTACAACGTTTACTTTAAGATCGCATTTATGCGCGCATTTGTTTAGAGTATTTCCGCTCACGAGTCCGGATAGTGACACGGACCTCGGAAGTTTGGCGCATGGCTCTTCAGTTAAACAACTGGCAAAAAACTACTCCGTGGCGCCCTCACCGGACGCCACACTCCAATCAAAGAAAAGGTTGACTCACCAGATTCTGTAGGGAGGGTCGATCACCTACTTGCTGCGTCTATAGGCGCTGTCGATGACCTATCAACAGGTTAACGCACTGGCGCCTTTCTCCTTGTCAATGGCGATGTACAATGGCCTTTCTTACGCCGGTTCGATGGCGGTTACTCGGCCTAGCCGGGCGGTTGACGGGCCGGCGCGTGGACGCTATCCACGTGGAGAATCCCCGATTCTCCTCGGACAGATGTGGTGACGTATCTGTCCGCTTCCGGCCGGTTGGTGGATGCCGGGAATCTTCCGTCCGTTGGGGGAGAAGGTTGACCGCGCTTGGGTGCGGAATTATTGCTGCGAATTATCGAAAACAGACTACAACAACACAGTGAATAGTGCACAAGCAGACACATGGACAGCACATTTGAGCACGTTAATTTACCTGGGGTTGGTAGCCTAACTACTAAATCGCACACAATTTATTCGACGCACACTCAATTGAATACCTAGCTATTTGAACAAAGAACTTAATTAATCTAAACACTTGACATCACTTTAAATAACCTACTTCAACTAACTAAAACGACTACGGACAAACGCGAACACTTCCAGATCGGTATAAGGTCACGGACGAAATGATCGAGACCGTGAATCCTCAGAATAAGGTAGTTTCAGACTCAAATAAACCGGAAGTTTAACATTTCCCGAATCCCTTCGTGTACTATCGTGAATCTAACAACACGATAGTTATTTTGGATCGTGTAGTGCTGCGACTGTCCCTTTCCAACCTTAACCATAAAATTAAATGGGCCCGTCTGAGGAGATGGGCGGCAAAAATGCTGACGCTTTCGCCTAGCCTACACTAAGGAACTAAATTACGGCTAATAAATTATGTACAAAATCTACAACATTACAGATCGTTACAAGATTTCAACAGGTAGGTATTTTTTCAATATAATGAAAATTACTATGTAACTGGGGCCGTATTAGGGATTTCGAAACGAATGACTTTTTGTACGAACGCTTGTGAGAAAAAGTTCCTGGTTACGGCACCTGGTTTGGCCCCTGGAAATAAATGGTAACAAATTCCTATTACCGTGATAGTTCATTGAACCGGAGCGCATTGATGGTTCAATTAGGTTTTTGAAACGATTTAGTGGCACCCTTGAGATTCTACTCAAATCGATTTACAATGTTAAAATGAGTTAAGATACACTGATTTATTTTCGTAAATTAGCTTTCACTCGTTTCGTAAACATGGATTTTGTACATAGAATCAATGTCTCGTAAATTGTATGAAGCATTCATATCGCTTGTCATTTAACAAAATGCTATCATTACACCTTTTTTGTACAATGCACAAAATGAATTCCGCGAAGACCAGCCAATCGCTGCTTCTCTTCGGTCATACTCATAAATACTCGTGTTCCTGCTAGGATGATGGGAAGCATTAATTTATCCCAAAATAGAAATGAAAGCGCTGTCGAGAGTTAGAACCTCATGCACAATAATCAGGTAACTTCTCTCGAGGTGTTGATCAACCACGAACTCAATAACAGTTCTCCCTGAAAATGCAGGATCGAATCCCATATCACTCGTGGCTGCGCTTTTTTTTTTCAATTATATTTTGAACCGATAAAGTAGATCTGTCAGTCGTTCATGTAACCACCAGCGAGGCGTTTCTTTTTTATTCGTAACAAATTACAAGTAGCTCTTTGTATTATTTTCGTAGAATGAACGAATGTTCTTTCTTTGTCAACAAATTCTTAGTGCTTGTGACAGTTGCGCGTATGGCATTAAATACGAATGTTGCTTCTTAAAAACTACAACTTAGTTTCGTTACAGAAAACAACGAATAGATTTGTTAGTCCTACCTTTGATTTCGAAATATAAACGAAAATTAATTTTCAGTGTAGGATGATACAATGCTAGACAAATATCTCAAAAACTCTTATCCGCTTCGACTATTCTCTTCTTCGACATTCATTTCTTGATCACCAAAATTATTCTAACGAGTTTTGGTCTGCTTTGTATGTTATGTCAAAATAATGGATTTTTTTTATCCAGCAGACAAATTCCAGTCAAATTGGCCAGTTGAGCTATCGTTTAGCGGGCTACGTTTTAACCGTTTAACGTTTTGAAGTTTTTACGTTTTTACTTTTTGATTGAGCTGTAGCTCATTTTAATCGAAGTGCAACGTCATTTCTGGCACTTCCTTCTCTCTTTTCAAAGGGCTGTTGAATAAGCTAGTGGATTAAAATATAACGAATACATACAAAATCTCAATACTGACAAACTGAGTGAGCTACGATTTTACGATTTTTAATCATTTTTAACGACAATTAATGAAGTGGACTACGAGTAAAGTTTATCGAACAAAAGTTAACTGTAAATAATCAGATAAATAAATAAAAATGAATACAGATAGGATTGCTTGATAGCCATTCGATAAGAATTAGTAAACCTCAAAGACCCCCCAAAATGTCTCAAACTGTCAAAATTTTTGGATCCGGATCGGTGTATAAAGATGGAAAATGGGTGTTTGACGCCATTTTGGACATCAAGATTATTTTTGGCTGTTTAGGCTGGAAATCGATGCCATACGCCGTTTTGGAATCCAAGACGGTAGCTTCTCTTACGGAAAAAGTGAGCAACACTTTCAAATACCCTGCAATATAGATATTTTTGGATCAGAAATTGTGTAGCATGGCTGAAAATCGATGTCTGAAGTCACTTTGTTTTCCAAGATGGCGGTGTCTGATGCCGGAAAGATGACAAATAGTGTCAAAGATCCTGTAATACTGTTATTTTTGGAACGCAGGCGGCGCCTTGATGCCAGAAATCTATGACCGACTTCATTAAGAAATTTAAAATGGTGGAGAGTCGAAAATACTGTAAGTCGATGTTTGACACAATTTTTCAACTAGAAATGAGAAGAAAAATTAGTATTTTCCATTTAATTCCAACTACCTTTGCTTATGAGTCGAGTTATTAGTACGAGAAACTCAAGAAGTCTGCACATTGTAGACTTAATACGCTTATCTGTCAAGATAAGCAAAGGTAGTTGGAATTAAATGGAAAATACTAATTTTTCTTCTCATTTCTAGTTACAGGTATTCACACTAAACAGCTCAAACTCTCTAACTTCATATACCTCTGCCTGGTTTGTTTTACTGGAGGCATACTAGAAAAAAATGAAAGCATTGTTAGTGATAGCTGTAGAGCTTGTTTAGCCACATATCTGTGTATAGAAGATAAGATTAATTAGTACAGTAGCTTAGTTGTTTCCTTTGAATTATACACCTGTTTCAATTTCTATTATAAGCTCAAAAATTTAGTTTAGTCGACTCGACCGAAGAAATTCATTCCAGTCTACACTTTTTATACGAAGAATGGGTACAAACTTATATTTATTATCTATCAGCTGAAGCTCAGGCTTTCAGCGGTGTTAAGTTTTCATGGTGAAAATACTGTAAAATTTAAACATTCGATATCATATTTGAATGCTTTACCTTAGAGACACGATCGGTGAGTTATCGTCTGTGAGTTCTCGTACCCAATCATCAGGCATTGCTGGGTATAAGCCGGAGGAAAGCAGAAGACGTTACGCACAATGAAACAGGAGCCACCATAATGAATTCCAAAATGGCGCCATATAACGATTTCCAACTTTTTTACGCCATTCCCGATTCAAAAGTATGCATAAAGGGTGATACGGTCAAAATTTGGTCAAGGGAAAACGCGTGTAAATCGGTGAAATCGTTTATTTAAAAAATCAAATTAAATTTCTTTTTCAAGTTCAATTAGTATAAAATTCAGGAAAAATATTCAGTTAGGCTTCCGCTTTTCCAAATCCGAATTGCCGGGCCTTACGCTTGACCCCTGCCATCAGATTTTGTACAGCCACCTTGTCCACCTTCTTCGCCGCAGAAAGCCAGTTTGCCTTGAACTGCTGCTCGTCCTTAGCAGTTTTTGTGGTCTTCTTTAGGTTCCGCTTGACAATAGCCCAGTATTTCTCAATTGGGCGGAGCTCTGGCGTGTTGGGAGGGTTCTTGTCCTTGGGAACCACCTGCACGTTGTTGGCGGCGTACCACTCCATGGCCTTTTTACCGTAATGGCAAGATGCCAAATCCGGCCAAAACAGTACGGAACAACCGTGTTTCTTCAGGAAAGGCAGCAGACGTTTATTCAAACACTCTTTCACGTAAATTTCTTGGTTGACAGTTCCGGAAGCTATGAAAATGCTGCTTTTTAAGCCACAGGTACAGATGGCTTGCCAAACCAGATATTTCTTTGCGAACTTTGACAGTTTCGTGTGCTTGAAAATATCTGCTACCTTTCCCCTTCCTTTTGCCGTATAAAACTCCTGTCCCGGAAGCTGCTTGTAGTCGGCTTTGACGTAGGTTTCGTCGTCCATTACCACGCAGTCAAACTTCGTCAGCATCGTCGTGTACAGCCTCCGGGATCGCGCTTTGGCCGTCGTATTTTGTTTATCATCGCGATTTGGAGTCACTACTTTCTTGTAAGTCGATAGTCCGGCTCGTTTTTTGGCTCGATGCACGGTTGTAGACGATACACCCAGCTTATTTGCGGCATCTCGGAGAGATAGGTTAGGGTTTCGCTTGAAACTACCGGCAACTCTCTTTGTCGTCTCAGCGGCTTCCGGTTTTCGATTTCCCCCCGATCCAGACTTCCTGGCTGTCGACAAACGTTCCCCAAACACTTTAATTACATTTGTAACGGTTGATTTGGCAACTTTTAGCGATTTTGCCAACTTTGCGTGCGAGTAGCTCAGATTTTCGCGATGCGCGATCAAAATTTTGATACGCTGCTCTTCTTGCTTGGACGGCATTTTGACAACTGAAGAGTGAATTCCAAAATCAAAATAGGAGCAACATTCTACACACACACACCTTCAAAATGAGGGGTGTTCAGGTTTTTTAAATGCAAAATTGAAAGAAATACGTCAAGTTGATATTGACCAAATTTTGACCGTATCGCCCTTTATTTCAGGGTATTTCGCAGTATTTCGCGGTTTTCTACAACATAAGCTGCCATTTCGGATTCTAAAATGGTTTCAAACATCAGTTTACAATCTTTATACGCCGATTTTGATCCAAAAAATCCATATTTCAGATATTTTGGCTGTATTTCCCACTCTTTACGAAACTGAAGCCACCATTATGGATTCGATTCCTAAATGGCGTTGGACATAGATTTATAGCATCAAGATACTGTCTGCGTTGCAAAAAATTCCATATTACTGGATATTTGACGGTATTTCCGAGTTTTTCCGAAACAGAATTGGAATCCAAAATAGCGTCAGAAATCGGCGGAAATTTGGCGGAAAAGCGCCTCTACCAGATTCTGGCCGAGACCCGGAAGGAAAGAATATGCCTCACATTAATCAACCAAACGTTGAGAAGATGGAGGACGAGGGAAACCATCAATCAAAACAAAAAACCAGGTCGTCCTCGCAGTGTACGTACCAAACGGCTCGTAGGGGCAGTGCGTGAGCGAATTCGCTGAAATCCTTGTCGATCTTCATATAAACTGGCTCAGGATATGGACGTCTACAGGAAAACTATAAGATCAGTTCTCAAAGAGGATATGGGATTGGTGCCGTACAAGAAATGAAAAATTCGTGGATTATCAGAAGCCCACAAGAAGAAAAGAGTCATACGTTGTCGCGAATTACTTCGTCGGCACGGTGATTCCATGATTGTGTTTTCGGATGAGAAAAATCTGGGCCGGTTCATAAGCCACGTAGACTCATATTTGAAAATCTCAACCCCCCTCCCCCTACGTAGACTTTTCTCCATACATTTTTTTGAAATTTTGTATGGAGCGTAGACTTTGGTCAACACCCCCCCCCCCTCCCCCAGCAAAAGTCTACGTGGTTTATGAATAGCCCCTCTCGTATTGCAGCAAAGTTCCAACGCTCAAAATGACAGGGTTTATGCAGCGAGTATTCAGCATATCTCTTCTTCAATTCGCGCAGTTCAACGCTTTCAAAATCTTACTTCGGCCATGGTTTGGGGAGCGATTTCTGTGGAAGGTCGTTTACCACTGCTTTTCATTGATAATGGTGTAAACATCAACGCAGCATACTACGTAAAAGAGGTCCTGGAAAAGCATTTGAAGAAGCATACTTCAACGATGTTCGGTAACCGCAAATGGGCGTTTCAACAGGATTTTGCGCCGTCCCATGGGGAAAATATTACCCAAGCATGGTGCACCAAAAATTTGACAGACTTCATTCCAAAGGAATTATGGCCAGCCTCTTGGCCAGATGCAAATCCTCTGAATTTCTCTATTTGGAGAATTATTGGAGCTTACTTTCGAGATCTAAAACTATTGTGTATTGAAACATTCAAAGCTACCATGCGGAAAATATGAAATCCCCGAAAACTAGGTGCGTGCCGCTTGTACAACTTTTTCCAAGACGCTATCTTCCTAGACGGCTAGGATCTCTAGATAAGCTTGTTACTGAAAACAATAACTTACCGATGCAATCCCGACCTTATTAGGCTACCACGAGGACTTCGTTGTTGAGTTGAATCGGTACATATTCTTTTTAGCATTTCAAGCTTATTCCTTTAACAATTATCTTATTGCTTGCTCTCAACTTAGTGTTCTAGATGCACTTCCACAGTTATTAATTGAGAGCTTTCGATGCATCTGTACCATTTTTGCATTAGTATCGATAGTGTGGCGAGTACAATCATCCGCTATGCTCAGGAGTCGTACAAATTATTCGTTAACGAAAACCTTCCTTTAGACTCAGACCGGGAATCGAACCCAGCCACTTCCAGCATGGTGTTGCTTTGTAGCTGCGCCTTTACTGACTGAGCTAAAGGAGGAATCGGTACATACAGGCACCATTTAATTTTTATTTTGTATATATGCATTAGTAATTTGAAGACAAAATGACGGACATAATTTAGCGATTGAAACAACATTTCACACACTTGCTTGGTGAATGTTATCAGAGAAATTTGCCGTGCAATCTTCTGCACCAATTTGAACGGTTTTTAAGTCATGTAATCAACGTCTCTTTTATCAGCAATTTGATAAGCAGTTAACGTGAATCGACGGCGGCAAATTGATAAAATCAAATGTTATCAATGTTTGCCTTATTTTTATTATTATTTCCATCCGGGCTTTGTGTGTGGGAGTTTTTTTTTATTACAATGAATTAAATTTCGTAATAAAGTGAGACGACCTTCACTCATAAAACTAGTTCAATCTCTTAAAAGCAAACTGAACTTTTCTTTTTTATTTCTATTGTTTATCTTCAATTTCTTCGAAACTCATGCCCAATCAAAGAGGTTTTGAGTGGGTTGAGTATTTCTTTTCAATTTCGTTATGATTGTTTATCCTTTGGCAGATACGCATATTCCGTCATCTCTGCAGATTTTCTTAGTGCCTAGAACTTTAACAGTACTTCATATAAGAATCTAGCGCATCTAGTAGGCACGCTTTTGACATGCGGTTCTTCATAAAATGAATATTCCACAGGCCTATTCATTTGACCAAGTATGCCATTGTTCACAACTACTGAACAAAAGCTGCAGTCTCAAGACTGTCAATTTTATACAAGAACTGTTTAAATGCTTCCGAAGCAGGTAATAAATAATTCATGGCCAATCTTTCAAACATAATTTGGACAGTAATAGCTTTTGCCATCAATGTTACTCGAACAAAAACTCACACTATCAAAGCACGCAAACCACCAGGAATATACTCATGCCTGTTATCATTTTCATTCTCCACGAACCAGCCGAGAATCGACGAATAAGGTCACTGTTTACAAACTTAGTAACACGTGAATTTTCGTGGGACCTGTTTCGAACAGTCATTAGCACATGTTTTTGCCTCACAAGCAAAAATAATTGTCAAAATCCCCTTCTCTTATCACATACCTGCACAGTCAGTGTTGTCCAACTCACTCCCACTGCTCCCAACCGATCGACACACACACACACAATCAGTGATGACTTTATCGCCTTCTTACAAATCCACCTCGGTTGGCTCGCTAGCTGGATGGCGTCTCCCTGTTCCCGGTCCCGTCGTGGCAAGAAACCACGGAATCTTCCTCTGTTGTCGTCTGCAAAGATTGCTCTCCTTCCGAGAATCGTTGGCCATTCGTCGTCGTCGTCATAGTCACCCGGCGATCGATTCTGATAATTCATGACTTGCTTTGGAATACGGCCCCTGAGAGTGACTCAGTGATTGAGTCGAATTACACTCAACAATGCAAAAATTGAACATGTCCTAGGAAGTATGAGTAAAAGTGGCCGACATTTGCAAAAAGCATTTCCTGAAAAGCCTCTTTTTGCTAACAATTTTATCGTATCCGACTCAATTTTGAGCTCCTCTAATTGGCCGTGTGTTGTGCTTTGTTTTCTGAGAGCAAACCCCATCGTTGTTCCGCCCGCGTGTCCCGAAGATTTCGAAAGTCCGGGAAAGGTGTGTACGTTGGGTTTGCTGGCGTTCTCCGACCCGATACGATTGGATTGGCATAAGAATTTAATTGTTTCTTTCGTCCTCCCATTGTGTTGATGATGACGCGTTTCAGATTGTGAAAGACGGAGCGAAAGAACTGAGAGGGGAATTCCGGGTTGGATGAAGCGCGTCGAACTGGAAAAGAGGATTAATGTCACATTCGAAGTTTGAACAATCTCTGGTCGGGGAGTGTAGGCGAACGGCACTGGGAAGTTCATGATCTCGGTTCCAAGGTGTTTGTGCATGTACGTTTGCCGTTAACTAGCGATAGTCTGAGTTGTAATCGCTTTCCTAAGCTTATTAGACGAATGTACACACGGGGGGAAAGATCAAACGATACGGCGAACGAGAAAACAATGACAAGATCAAGAGGAACGTCAAAGTAAGCTGCGGTTTAGGTAAAATGGGTAAAATGTTTATCAGCGAGGCGTGTTGATGTTGGTTGGTAACCCAGGCGACAGGCAAAACGAGGCACGGGAAGATAGATGATAGTTCGTGGCTTGCTTCGATGTCGTTTCAGACGCAGTCATTGACGAATGGGTTTACTTTTCGCATGGGTTGCTTGAAAGAGTTCCTGATGGCGATGAGGAATGCAAGATGACAGCATATAGATATTCGGTTTTATCTGCTGGACAAACATGGAGAAACGGATTTTTTCTGGGTGATAATGAAAGAAGTTTGTATGGGATTTGTGGATTATTCCAGCTTGCGCCGTTTCGGGGGTAAACTTTCTGTTCCAGGCTATTAAAATATTGATCGTTATTCCTTTTAAGGATCGCGTCACAATCACTCATTGTATTATTATTCCATACTGTTTTCGGCAGTAGGATTTTTGTGTGGCTTAGTCGTTAAGAAGGGTTGCATTCTTTTTGGGATTCATTTGTTCATGGATTAACCTTTTCTTGCGTATCTGTTAATCTGTTAATGCAAAATCGATTTTCCGGTTGCTTCTGTATTGACTATCGTCCAAATCAAACAAAAAAGAATCCACAACCACATAGATCAAACAAATGTTAATCAATCTCAAATCTCTAACAAAACTGTTTCAACCGAGAGAAAACCTCCCTCAATGTCAAAAACCCATAATTCACTCCATTTCTTTGAATTTGGGAGAGCGACAGAAAGAAATGCATCGAGATCAGTCCAGGTTTAATCTCTTTAGCACTTCCTTCCAACAGTAGTGCACGTCCGTATCCTATTCCTGCATTTCTCGTAACACTTGAAACATAGAAGAGGGGAAAAAACCTTCCACAAGTGTCGTACGGTTCGTCCGAAGGAACGTAAACAAAGCGCAGTAAAGCGATAGAAATAAACAGAAATATGAAAATTAAAAAATAACACCAACTACCTACCTACCTGGCTGAAAAAATCAACAGGTCGTTCCGTTCGTTCATCCGTCCGTCCGTCCTTACTGGGAATCAGGAAGAGAAATACCACCGGGTAAAAGGGTCTCACAAACAGAGCTATTTATGTATTTGTTGTCTCGATTACAGCGAGACGGGAGGAAGACAGGAACCCGGAAAACTGACGGATCGCCTACTAGATTCCTTTCATCGTTATCATCATCTCACTAACACGCACGACGGCACTTGAAAAGCTAAGCAGGCCTTTGTTGACACGGTCGGTGCTTGGGATGATGATACAGGGGTTGGGATAAATGTCTGGCGACTAGTTAAATTTGGTCAACGGATAATTAGCTGAATTTGGTGAGTCTGGAAACGTGCAATTCGTTTAAGTTTATCTACATGAAATGGAAAACTAAGATCAGTAAATGGTGCAGGTTGAAAGAGGAAATATTTCCAATTTATGTGGGTGTGTCCTTCATACTTTTATTTTGCTACTGATAAGGAAGGAATTTTATTTTGACTTTTTATCAGTGCAAAATCCCCTTTGCAAAGCCATCTTAGCAGCTGAAGAAAAAATGATAGACATCCAAATTAGGCATTAAACGGACATTGTTATTATCAGAACGAACTTGCTCTCAGATTGACATGACATGACTGATGTCCAATCTCGTACATTGACGTTAGTCAACGATTGACACGACAAGTTTCACATTGACATTCCAGTTGAAAACCGGAATAAGTCGAATTGTGCAATATGGTTTTCTCCTACACAATTAATTAAATCTAACGTCTGACAAAGCGCGCTGTTTAGCTCATTAGATGCTTTATACAGTGCATTAAGTCCGATTTAAGTTTTAAAGTGTAAACCAGGAGAAAAATTCATTGTCGGTTTGTTTTGTTGACTTGTTTTGGGCTTCAAACGCAACGATTATATCTGATCAAAACACCATTCTGATGAAATAAAACCTTACTGCTACTTCTGTGCATCTTGCTTCCTGCTTCTTACATTCGTCTGGATGTTTTCTGGTTCTTTTTGACTCTTTCTTTGTAAAATTAAATATTCGGGACTTTCGTTTAGAAATTCAAAAATACATTTTTTTTTTATAGTTGTCATTATAGCTCATTACTATTTTGTTTTTTTTTATCGGTGAAATGGAAAACCAACCAAAAAATAAAATAGTAAAAAACGCCGTCATAAAACTACCGCTTTGTTCAAGAAACTTAAGAAACTTAAGTTAAAGAACATCAAATCAGTTTGTCCCATCATGCAAAGTAACGGACTATCAGTCCAACTATGGAATTGATTCGTTACTGGACAAAATTATAGCAACGTGATTTGGAGTTTGTTGACCCATTTGTTATCAGTGTATCTAACAATAGTGATTTAACCTTGTAGATCACATGAATTGAGTTATTGTGATGTCTTATTACGTTTTTAATATGTACTTAACTCACTAGACGGGTTGTAGGCGTCACTCTTAAAAAAACAACAACAGGATAGCTTGATTCGTTTGGCACTTTGGAATTTATATGAGCAGTGAGGAGCCAGTCCTGGATTGGCAGACAGCCGGTAACTAGACAGGCAGCTGGTGGCTAGGCAACCGAAATCTAGGCAGTGAGTTGCTTAGCAGCTGGTTGATCCAGTGGTGGATTTGTAGCCAGCTGATAAAACGCATCGATGAGGAGTGAAATAAACTGTAGTTCGATGTAAGTCAGTCGGCCGCATGTTTGTAATGTTACAATCACAATTTCGTAAATTTTACTCACCCCCAGTGAAAAATTAGATTTCTTTAAAAAAAAACACCTGAACAAATTTTCTTGCATTAGAGAGATGATATTAAAAAAAAGTTAAAAAATAACGCGAAAAAGGATATCTAGCTCTCTGGCTCACATGGTTTTGGTACTTCGTGTGACCACCTTTGGCTTCAATAACTGCTCGGCGTCATCATGGCATCGACTCAACAAGCTTAGCAGTTGTTTCCGCGTTGTTTTGTCCCATCCAGTTGAGATTACCAGCCGCAATTGCTGGATGCATCTTGGTTGTTGCTCCTGGACCTTAATTTACCAGAGATGCTCGATCGGATTAAGGTCGGGAGACTGTGCTGGCCACTCCATAACCTTGATACGCTTTTCCTTGAACCACTGCGAAACTAGCTTTGAGGTGTGCTTCGGATCTCCGTCTTGTTGGAACGTACACTAAGGTTTTTTTTTGCACGGGAGATACGTACCACTTTTAGTATGAAACCGTGTAAAAATAGACTAAATAGAGTTGATAAATTCACATGCTTATACATTTTATACTGTTTCGATTTTGTTTGTATGCGTTACTCGCTTTCACCCTGTTTCTCAATTTTCGAAACCGATAGTCCCTGGTCCAGCTCCGCCTTCTTCACAATAATTCTGCCTATTCGGCTAGTTGTCTTTGAAGGACACCCCGATCGCTTAGCTGGTGAAACAGAACCACGTTTTTTGTACATCTGCACAATCTTAGCGACCGTATCTTTGTGAAGCTGGACAATATCGTTTTGTGATATTCAATAATCAAATTTCGGATGCTGATCGCTTTTTTGGGCAGTTTGCAACAAATAACTTCCAATTTTGAACACAAAACTGAAATTTTTAGCACGAAAACTTCATGAGCACTAAATAATAGCTAATTTTTACATTCGAGAAAGTTGCAGAATATACACTAAAATTCTGTAAAACACACTTAAATCGTAGAATCCGTTTGGGGGTGGATGAATTTTGTTTCGCTTTATTTTTTCCCTTTTTTTATAATTTATCAAATAAAATGTTAAGAAAAGATTTAAACGTCGTATTTACAATGGCAATGTGATAAATAAACATAAATTGTTAAATTATGGAGGAACTCTCATCAAATTAAACTGATTTCCACAGAAAAACAAAAAAAAATTGTATGGGTTGATTTCAATTATCTGCGTATGATGGTTCATTTTTATGTTAACGTGACTCTAATATTGTCGGCTAATGCATTGTCGGACAATATAAGCAAAAATGTGAATGAGTCATAAGGCGTCAGTTGCTAGGCCGCCTAACAAACGGATCCAATGATGGAGTTACAGCCTCGCAACCATGAAGAGTGTAGCGAACTGCTGTCCAGTCGGTGCCAGTAGGCAGCCAGCGGTGGTTAGGCAGCTGGGAAGGCGCAGAAACGGACTTGAGTAAACTGCTACACAACCTTGTTTCGTTGATGGTCAACGCTGAAAATCTGATGCTTCGTTTGTGTGAATCTTCTAAACCAGTTGCTTAATTCTGTATGTCTGTTGGCTTTCGAACAAAAATGTAGACCAACTCTGTAAAACGTCGCTGAGAACATCTGACCAAGGCAGAAAGTAGACAATAATATCCTCGTATGACCGCTAAAGGTGGCTGGAGCTTAGTTGAAGCTTTCCGAATCAACCCACATGCTTCTCTCCGGGATATTGCAAAGAAGCTTACCTTGAGCAAAAGATAAAGAATCTGGCTGGACTATGTACGTTCAAAGTCCAGAAGGCACCAAATCGTAACTACTAGCAAAATGTGAATCAGGCGAAACGATTACAGGCATGCTATAGCGATTATATATGCAAATGTTGACAAAAAATACTATTTTTAGTAATGTATGATGAAATCAGTAAAGGTGGTCTTTCAGCAGATTCCATGTCACTACAAGACATAAGTTCGATGTCCCAGAGCACCAATGGTAAACAAAAAAATCTCGAAATTTGCCAAAAAACTTGTTTGAATAACTGTTCTAAGACTCCATTTTTTGGTCTGTTCAACCGAAGTCAATCGTCTGTTTCTTTTTTATTACGGCTGGTGTATATTTTGGACGTGTGCCAGATATTTTGCCAACCCCTGTATATTTCAATCAAAAGAATTTGAAAAAAAAACATCCCATCCACTCAAACATGCACTCAGCTCGTCAATGGCGGGGCTAAGATCGGTAATAATCCTGCACCGGAATGACCGAATGCATCAACATTTCGGATTTACTCCACATAATCCGACACGTGTTTCTAATTTGAAATCCCATAAAACAGCCACGTCGCTCTCGCCGGGATGGAATAATTATGAAAATGGTCTCAAATTAGTCCACAAGGCTTGCCCACACATAATCGACTGTGCGACTAAAGCTAAATTATGATACTCATTCGAAGATTGTAAACACGATCGATTTGGGCTGCCACCCTGAAGGAAGCAGCTGAGTGGACAAACTTTGAAGAATTTTATCGACCAATTATGATCTCTTGGGCTCGGAGCAGTCGTTGCTCATGAATACGGGGTAGAAACTTAGGATCGGAGACTCGAAATCCGAGTGAGACCAGCCCAACCAGAGGCGTTGTTCATTTCAATCTAAATAATCTGAAACGATTTATCATCAAAAGTGTGTGATACAGCATTGAGTTGGGAGATTAGGTTCAACGACGGTAACGGGTTTAAAATTGATTGCTTGTTCATGGCATCGAACTCCATGTTCTTTATGGCGATCAGAAACTATGAGAAAAGCAATTACTTCTAATGTACGTACGTCACAATGAGACTACATACAGGATTTTCCCAAGGCCTTAACTTTTTCCCATAAAATCAAAGTTCTTATCTCATTCCCGTTGATGAGTACCAACATCGAACAACGCATAAAAGCCGCTTCCAGTACAATTTCCTAATACCATCAAATCAAATTAAGAAACTCAAAACCCTCCACGCTTAAATCGCTATCTAGCAGCACTAATTCGCCGCAATTTGGCATTCCTCCAAAAACCGATCTCCCACTCCTGCTTTGCTCATCTTCGGCCATCGTCCGCCGACTACTTCGATCGCGTAGATTTTTGATTGCCTCCGGACCACTCTCGATAAAACCATCATCACTCAATCTGCAACACACATTCGCTTTGGCACACGAGTTTTGGGTCCTCCTGATTCTTATGTCCCAGCTCCCATCAATCGAGAACTTTCCCACGTGGGGCAACACATTCCGGAAGCAAATAGGCACGTACAACGACCAGAACGGACCGAATTAGCACCGCGCGCCTCATTGAATCAATGACGAAGACCACAGCCAACCTACCTGCCTACCTCGCTCAATCGAATTCAACTCTCCCACCCCTTCAGTTCCACCTCCAATCAACAATGATACACCGAGAATACAGGCGGCGCATATAATTGGGATCAGGTCTCTTCCACTGATTCGATTCGAATATGCCAAGAAAGAAGGCAGCAGTTAGTTGGGAGACGAGGCTCCTCGCGATCATAATTAACCGTCACAAAATTGGATAATGTATTCTTCGGCTCGTTCTGAGTGCGCGCAATGTTCTGTTCTCCGGGAGTTTCTGCTGACGAACTGCAGGAATGTGATTTAATTTTGGAAGAACGAATTCAAGGAAGAAAAAAAAGAATCACTCCATTGTTCCTTCTCTCGTAACGAGGGGAAACTTGGAAAACGATGAAGAAATTCCACAATAACCGCATCGTTCCTAGTTGGAAGTTTGCCTTTATAGCCGAAGGAATAAGCCGGCGGCATAGTGCGACACCTTGAATCGAAGCAAGCGCTGCATTGTTGCCAGGCACGTTCAGGATTCGTTTAGGTTGGTGTTTTTTTTGTCATTGATTACTTGGATGGATGAAAGGGAAAATAGGGCTTGGGTTGTAATATTCGGTGCACACGTACGGCTGTTGCATCTACATTAGATTTGGGCAACGTTTACTTGAATTATCATTCATTATTATTATGCAAGAGGTATGCCGTGATTGAAGAAAAAAATTATGGCATACTGTTTTTTTTTCGCCATTACGACTCAAATTTAACAATAACAATGAATTTGTCAGCTGATAGGTAGCATGTCGCGAGTTTTGCTCCTGGATTCGGGAATGGAGAACCAAGTTTGGGCAGACTTGCTGATCAGTTTGTTGACGACGAGCTACGTCAAGCTTTGATTTGATTAAACTTGGCCGTTACTTCATCGACTAGACCTGGTAAGAACCTTTTTAAGAGTGGATACTGCAAAAATCACTGTTCCGGTATTCCCAGCAGTGGTTTTATTAGAATTCCGTTGAATCGAGCGATTTCATAGAAGTAAATCATAATTTTATACTATAAAATAAATTATGTCCGATTAATTACTAAACAGAACTTATTCAGATGCTCAATCGGGATACATCGGCAGTTGACAAGAGATTATTTTTGATATCAATTTAATATCAATCTATTTCCATTTTGATATCAATCATCTCAAAGCTATTCTGGAAACATCATAGAACAAACCTGCAACCATCTCATAAGCAACATTTCTGGAACCAACGCAAAACTTTCCTGGAATCATTCAACAATTAATTTGCAACCATTCATGAAAGTCATGGTGTCTTGAAAGTTAAGGAAATCGAAAATTACGCGGAAGTGAACAACTATTAATTGATTAATATTGTCTCAATTGCTTTGAAATAAATCGGGCATGCTGATAGCAACATGATTTTGTTGATAATCGATGAAATAATGACATATTTGGTACATAGGCCGAGTCAAGGAGCTAGGCTAACATTACATCCCGTTACCCTATGCGTAATTTTGATTTGCTGCTATTATTTTGGTATCCAAAATTTAACGTGGACAGGCTTTATATGTTGAAAAATCGGTCAACCAATTATCACATCTGGGAATACAAATAGTGAAATTTACATGCAAGAGTGTCTTAAAAAGCTTCTTGTATCTTTTCTGAGACAACATTCTCAAACAATTCTGGTTTGGGCCAGATGTGGCCAGATTGTGCCACTACATAACTGCGACTAAAAAGTGGTACAAGGATAATCGGATCGAATCCTCAAAATTGTCCAGAACTTCGACCAATAATAATGGCGTCAAGTTAAGCAGTTGGATGAAAAGATGGATGTTGGCAAGTTCGTCAGGTTTTCCGTGGTTTTAGCCACGAAATATTGGAACAAATACTCCGTTTGAGGTTAGCCCAAAAAAATTGTATCGGACGCAACCGAGGGACGTTGGGAGTGTTGGCGGACTTCGGTAGAACGTTTGTTTTCAGTCAGTCCATCTTCCCCAGCGATCTCTTGGCCTCATTTTTCGATGCCAAGACCAGCCAAAAGACCACATTCATTCACAGTCAACTCCGAAGGAAAGAGCATCGGTTTGAGCATTCCCTTCTTGCCCTTCAAGAAGGTTCTTCTATGGTGTATGAAGGGAAGGACCTTCTTTCGGAACAGTCATTGTCGTTCAGCGTCATGTATGTATCGTCATCGATTATTGCTCAGGTACTTCTTCACCTTTTGGCCGGTTTCAGCAGACTCTAGGCCGAAGGCGCAGAACAATGAGGCCACCTTGCCCTCGGTGTTCGACTTCAGCTTCTGCTGCATTTCAGGATCGCGCAGCACTGGCTGATGGCTAGAACCAGGCTTCATTTCGACGCTTACAACTTTCTCAGTATGTTGTTAATACCGGATCGGCTATATCGAACTTATTCGCTTCAGGGATGAGCTGGCAATACGAACAAACCATGGAGCGTATTTGATTGACTGTTTTCGTCTTGGTTGCCGCAAATTTTGTTTAGTGTTTCCTTATTTCTTTAGATTTTTACATTTGTATATAATTTACTTTTCAAGTGATGAGTTTCGTGACATATCCGTTTTGACCAATGGCCGTTGCAAATCCACTGAACGCTAATGGGTAATCGCATGAAAAATTGCTTTAAAAACGCCTATATTTCGGATTTTTAACTTGTATGGAGCATATTAAGTTTGCTTTCGAATGAAAGAGATCAGTCATGCTTCCAGTGCTTAAGAAAAACGAAAACTATCACGGAATAACATCACTTTGTTCCGGAACAGAGTTGTTGGAGTTGATTTTTTTGTGACGTAATTATATGTAACTGTCGTAGTTATATCTCTTCACAACCTAGGGATCATGCCTGGGAGTTCAGTGAACACAAACCCGCTTGAGTTTGCAATTCAATGCTTTGAAGCAATCGATAATAAGGACTGTATCGTTAAATATGAGTACACCTTAAAATTGCTGTATTTAAATATGTTTTATTTATTTTGCAACTCAAATTCACTCATTGACCATCAAAAAAGCCCATTACATCAGTATTCATTTAATTTTTCGTAGATCTGGCCAGCTTTCGCACATCTTCTTGTGTTCCTCATGAGGTTTTCCTTTTATCAAAGCCCAACATTTCTTAATGGGCCTTATTTGCGGACAATTTGGAAGATTCATCGCCTTTTCCACAAATTAGACATTGTTCTCTTCATACCAGTCCAAAGTGGCACACGCATATTAGCAGGATGCCAAATAAGGCCAAAACAGTGTAGAATCCTTGTGTTTTCGGATTAGTGGCAGAATTTGTTTCTGTGGGCATTCCTTCCGGTACATTTCGGCGTTCACATTTGCGGTAGTGAAAATGGTGTCGATTTCGGACAGCTTCCGAGCCCGAGTTTTCACGGAATCCGCCAGAACTTGGCTGCGTTTCGGACATTATTGTTTCCGGTACGTCTTCAGGGAATTTTGCTTCTTTGCGCGTTGGACCACACTTGTTCCACACTTTTCTGATGGATACCTCCTTTTTTCCTGCAAAAACTTTGGAAATTTGTTCGTCCAAATTTGGGTTTGACGCACCTGTTTTTCTACCACGGCCGGGTAAGTCCTTCAATGTGTTATGCATAACAAACCGGTTGATCGCATTTTTGACTATCACCTTCTTCTTTTGCTTTGCTTTTTCTTAGCGACAATCCCTTTTCAGTGCAGTACTTGGTCACAATCGATTTTCGCTTTTCTTGCGTAAGACCTCGCATTGTTCCGCTTGAAGTAAAACTTTATCTTTTGATGAAGGTTTTCGTTTGTTCACTAGTTAAGCAACACATTGACACTAGCTGTCAAAATAAGTCTCATACAGAACCTCAAAGGTGTACCCTAATTAACGATGCAGTCCTTAGTCATCCAGTAGACGCGACCTTCAAGGACCTAAAATCGGCATTCGATCGCATTGATCATGCCATCACAATTAAATAACCTTTGACATCTAACCGCTTTTTACTAGGTAAAAATATAACCTCAAAAACAGAACAGAACAAGACAAAGTCGGAACCTCGTTATTAGATGAATTCTATAGCTGCTTTGAAGTTCCTTAAGGGAACAACAAAGAGCCCATCATGTTCATATTAGAATTTTTTTTTTCTTTTTTTTTTTTTTCAGACGTGGTTCGAAAAAAAAAAAAAAAAAATTCAACTCTACACAGTGGGCCTGGCCGTATTAATATTTTTGTCATATTACAAATATGCCGCAAATATTAATGTTGTTAAGAAAAATACTGGTTATAGTATTTTCCAGGATGCTTTTAAACACTGGCTGTGTAAGGGTTAAAATAGAAAAAATAAAAAAAAAAACAGACGTGGTTCGAAAAAAATTAGGGTGCCGACAATAGTTATGCTCACTTGAGATGTTTAACGCTTTACAAAAAACACTTTTAATATGTTCTGGTTAATTCTGTCGACGGTAACAGTTCATGGAGCAAATAAATGTTAACAGACAGAAAACGTCAGATATGTGCACGACGTTTCGAACGTACTCATAAAAGGGTGGACTCTGCTTAGCTTACCAAGATTAGGTAAATCCTTCTACCCAGTTTTGGGTAGGTTCAATGTGTGGCGGATTATGGGCAAAGGTCTTGTTCAGAGTTAAATTGTTCCACTACGATATTAGCTATGATCCTGCCGATTGATAGTATACACGATAGTATACAAGATTTGAGTGTTATATTTGAGGTGGCCTTTGGTGAGATCTATCTGATTATAAATATGTTACAAATAATACAAAATACGCGTATCTTTTGGAAGTCATGTATCTCCTAATCTGGAAGTGTGTAATTGCATGTGAAAATAATCTCGAAATCGGCGTGACTCCCCCGACATTCTGAAATGGAGTGCTAGATCTGCAATAGAGCTGTAACTTTCCAGCTCCCGGATTAAAGCTGCTTTCAATGATCATTTCAAGGATCGTAGAATTCTTCCATAATACCATTGCCAGCCAATGGTCGAACGATTAAATTCTCTCTCTCTCTCTCTCTCTCTCTCTCTCTTATGCATTGTACGTAAAAGTTTTTTTTACACGGGAGAAACGTTCCACTTTTACTATGAAACCGTGTAAAAAAAGACTAAACAGGGTTAATATATCCACATGCATAATTTTTTTAAATTGTTTCGATTTTTGTTTTGCATGTTTTAACTTTCCATGCAATGGGCAAAATACAGTTTCCTAAATTTTGAGTATTTATACCAAAAATTGTGATTTTTTTGTTTGAAAAACTGTCATATGATTACTTTTTGCCCAAAACGTAAACTGTGATTCGAAGTAGGTCGATGAGGTGTTCCGTTTCAGAGTTATCACCGAAAACAAACCGTGTAAAAAGACCCTAGTGTAACTCGCTAAATAATATGCTGATTTGAAAATGATAATTTTTCTTAGTAATTTAACTCCAACTACCTTTATTGCTTATCTACCCTCCCCTCGGATATGTGATCTGGCCGCGATGGGAGGGCCTATGCCATCAGCATTGAGATGGTAACCAAAGACATATCCTGACGTGGTAGTATCACATCTTGAATATTTTGATTTAATGCCGCGTCACATATCTGGCATTGATGCACTGATTTTACAGATGTGAAAAAACGGACATCCTGTCTGGGGGCCTTGAACGCTGGTGCGGTCTGGTGGGGCTCTTTCCTCATTAATAATGATGTGGGATTTCTTCTGGGCTGCGGCACCTTTCTAAGCGTTCCCTGACATGATGAGCCGAAGCCACGCTTAATTATAAATCTAGCTAGACAGGTATATATTGATACATACACTGTGTTCAAGATTAATGACATATGTAGGGAACCGACTGTTAGATTCACTGAGTAGAAGTTTGATTAAAACTACGAACGTGGCACCATTCTTATTTTGTTGTTTCTCATTTCAAAGAGTTATAATAAAAATACCACACATTATAACAATGGTATATAAACAATCTTTTAACGGCTTCTTTCTCGATAATTTTTCAATAAGAGTTAGGGACTAGGCGTGAAGAAGCTTTACCTTGCCACCGAAAAGTGAATCTAATAGCAGACCAAGATTGTTAGGTTGCACTTGCTGTCAGACTTTGAAGAGATTAAACAACTTAGAGATTAGTATTAGACAAATAAAAAGAAGGCAATGAACAGACAAGTAAACGTAAACGATTCCACAACAAAACTATAGAATTTAACTGAATTACGCAGAAGACAAGAACGGACTAAGGCGGACAAAGTGATAGGTTATTATTCGAAATATTCTATATTCGGGATAGCAACTAGATCCCAGGCTGTAGAGTAGGCTGTAATGTGGGGCTCAAGCCAGTATTTTTCCTTTTTTTTCTCTCCTTGATGGTTAGTTTGGAATGACTCAAACTTTTTAGTCAGAAAAATGAGAAGCCTTTATGAAAATATCACCAATAATCCCACGTAAACCATGCATGCTACTAATACTAAATTATTCTCTTTTAATTTCTATGTTACTCACTCTGCATGCGATTTTACAACCATCATGGCCGTGAGCGGCACAATAAGTACCTGGTGGAATAGAACGTGAGGCAACAAATGTTCATTCCGGGTTTCAAAAGCTGAATGCTGCACAGGTAAAATTCATCAAATCAGAGAGTATCATGGAAACCGTGAGCCGTATGTAATGGAAAGGAAGATGGTATGTATGTTAGAACGGTACTCCTGAGTCTGGATCATCGGAAAAATAAGGTAAATTGGCATAAAACATCCTGACTGACTGACCCTTATAACACACTTTAAAATTGAAGCTCATTACATACTAATTCAATCGTTTGGAAGTATTATTAGAAGATACCTCAGTGCTTTAAGTGGCCAACATAGGCGCACCATCGTAATTGCCTAGAAATATCATTCGCTGTATGAATAATAAATTTTGTGTATACTCTTGTTGCAGTACTTCTTGGGGTTGACTTCAGTACTACTAGTTGTCAACATAGACTACATCAAAGGCCTGAATGTCGTCCCTAAGAATTATTGTATGTGTATGTGTAGTATGTGAATTGGCAATTCACTTATTTTTAGAAATCTATTTACGACTGCATACGGTACAGAGATACGGTTCAGCACTGGGGGCTTTATTTTAGGTATTAATTGGAGCTTCCATCTTACGACTGCATAACAAAACATCATCGCGGGAAAATTGAAACTGAAATTTTGAAAAATACTACTGTCCAATACCAAATACTTCAATTAGTGCTCAAGTGGCCAACATAGGCTATTGCTTCTAAGGTATTGGTCACATAGTAAGGGTGACGTTGGGAAAGGGTCTAGTCTTGACAACCAAGCTGTCACGCAGCTCCAGCTAGATACCCTCAAAAAAAAAAAAAAAAACTACCTTTATTGCTTATCTTGACAGAAACGCGTATCTGTCAAGATAAGCAATAAAGGTAGTTGGAGTTAAATGGAAATTACTAATCTTGTTTCTCATTTTCTAGTAACAGGTATTCCACTAAAAAGTTCACACTCTTCACACTTTGGGAATGGCCCCGATGATTTTTTTTTTTTTTGTAAATATTTTTATATGTGTTTCCATATTCGTCAACTCTATTAGTTAATTCAGTTTGACATAGATAAGTCTCGAACACTACTACACTATAAATTTAAGTTTCAGAAACGTTCATGCCAAAAATGAAAAATTAGAACAAGAAGTGCAGTTCAAATAAAAACCTCGGTACATCATTTAATACGACTCGTACTGTATTGGAAGCCACCGGACAATAACGAGAAAGACCAAAGACACAACCATCAGATATCCGATCACTTGGTGTGTGGTTTCCGATACCCTCCCACCTCATCGATCGTCGTCTTCGTTCAATCGAAGCGAGGCATCAACGAGCCACCCAACGGACTGTAGCTGTGGTCGAGGTCTTCTAAAAGCCACAAGAAAACGACAAAAAAAAAACAGGGAGACAAGTTTCGATATTTAGCGCTCTCGACTCAAGTGTGCTGCAAGTAGCTCGCCCCAGCAGGGTAAGCTCGAGTAATGAAAATCAGCCAAGAGAAGAATCGTCCAAATCCAAACACCCGGACTCGATGTGCGATTGCGATATTTACGTTTGGCACCGGTTTGTGCAGAGTTTCTGTCAAGACCCGGTCACATTCCAATCCAATCGTCGTCGTCGTCGTCGTTTGTCCACACCACACCGTTCTCGATAGCCACTTAAGCTTAATTGATCGAATTCCTTGAACTCAACCCCCGGTGTTGAACGAAAGATAGGGCGCTTGCTGTGTGAGCTAACACTCTCAAAGAGGCAAAAGGTAAATCTGACACATACACAGCCGAACAATGGAAGGCAATGCATCACCCTATCCCTCAATATAAGTTTAGGTCAGGTTGTTACACCGGAATGAATGGTACCATCTTATCTAATCAGAACCACTCTACTCTCCCCTCCCGCATAGAACCGGTCGCCGTCGGCTAAGGTGAGCCATCAAAAGAGGAAGTGCATCTCTCATATAGTTCCAGCAAATCATAGAAGGTGAGCTCAATAGAAAGCCATTCTACTATTGCCTATCTGTCGTATTTACCCTAGACTGAGTCGATCAACAGTTTCAAGCGGATGGACATAGAAATGTGTGTACACTCTGAAAAGTTGATGATCGAAGTAAACACACTGCTCGGGGCTATGATGCTATCTAAAGAATCGATTCCGGTGCCATATCGGCATGAGCACCGCACCGAGGCCAACAAACCGGCATTTCATTCATTCATTCAATTTGCATACACAAACCCGCTACTAGACTCACTCACTGGCATCGATTAGTGCCTTAATTGAGTCTCTGATATTTACACTGCTAGATTGGAGCTTCCCATCATCATCATTCCCATCGCTCCATCATGCTCCACACAGGGTGTAAAGTGATAAGTTCTTTCAGCTATTACACATTTATCACGCACAACTTCTTCCTCTTCCTCGTTTCTTCTTCTTCTTCTTTTCGACAGAAGCAATCGAGTAGCGCAGTTCATTGAAGAAAAGAAAACGATTCCTCAATCACCGCTCAGCTCAGCTATTCCCCGGTTGTTGCCTTCTCTTCCATTTGAATGGAAGCACGATGATGATCGAAGAAAATACATACCATGAAAATGAGTTTGCGAAATTGGATGCATTTTAGAAACACATTAAAAAATCCATCTCACTTCCCCCCGGCCCGGAAAGTAATCCAACCCGGGCATGAGGCGCAATGATCTTTCTCCCCGCGAGGCGTTTCTTCTTTCCCTTTTTTCTGTTCTCAAATCGAGCTCACTCCAGCCAAAGAACTTTGTTTTTGTTATATCAAATTGCTTCTTGGTTGAGGCTTGAGAGATGAGTATTGTTCAGTGACTTCGTCCGACGAAAGGTAGCTTAATGATAGTAAGAAAGGTCCATTTGCATCCGATAGGTGTTCTAAGTTTTGATTCCTAGTATTTTGGAAGGCCATAAAATATCTCGAACATACTCCGGTGTTGGTGGAGATGCTGGGCTGCGTAGCTATACTCCCCTCGGGGATAAACATTATTGGCAAGCTGAGAGAATCTGATGGTGAAGGAAGAATGAAGTTCGGATTGAAGACGAAAGTGAGCAAGCGATTACCCAAATGTTGACCGAAACGTGATTAAAATGGTGAAGGAGATTTGGTAGAGGGAAGAAATCCCGGAGATTGCGACGGAATGGAAAATGAAAAATGTATGTGAGAGACAGAGAGAAAGAGAGAAAGAGCAAGTTCCACGGCGTCACAACGTACAAGAGGAAACGATCTTGGACGGGAAGAGGCGAGTGAAATGCGCTAAGCACGCTGTAGAATTGATGGGCTTAAGCGCTTTCAGGTGCACAGTAGAGGCTGAATGTGATGGGATACCAGGATTTCTGAGAATGTAACATAGGTGATAATATTTTATTTCATGAAAATAACTGGAACTAATCATGTGTTGCTATTTCAAAGAACTCACTTTCTTGTTGATGCCACTTCTTGAATATGTGTTGCTTTACTTTGCTCATTCATTCGTTCCAGAAAGCAGTGAATGTACGTATGCGCATACAACTCATTCAATTTCAATGTTCTACCGTGAAGACGAAAGAACAGTCATTCATTTGGAAAATCAATGAGGTGTAAAAAACAAAACTTCTCGAATCGATCCTGCAAATGCCTTTTCTCGAACAAACGCCCCACAAACTCTATAGCGATTTTGGCCATTGCTCCGCTTTGGCTTCCTTTGCCTTCAGCCATGTTCGCGAATATTTGAAATCCTGTGGTAGAAAAAATCACTCACGAACGCGAAAATGAATGACTGGTTACCAGAACATTCCGTCAAGCAACCAAAATCTCTTGAGGCTTGAATAGCCGTGTGCTTTGCTGTGGTGTGAATGAGTTGTGTGGAACACAAGGACAATGGAATGACTGAGCACAGCAAAATAAGTAAACACGAATATATTGCGTGACTGATAGAACGAAATGAAGAGAGCGAAAATTGTACATACTGAATATTTTTTTTACTCATCGTTCACGGGGGGTGTCACGTTTCTGATGCGTCTTGCTTCACGTTTCTGGTGCGTATGCAGTTCTCCCAGCCTTCCAAATGTTTTGCCAACAATGTCCATTTCGAGTTGCAAACAAATTGACGATATCTTGTGAAAATCGTACCCCGGTGATAAACCCGGTTCGTTGCATGACACCATCTTGGAATATATTTAAAAAAAATTGCAGGATCGTCACCTGATGACATGCCGAAGTCCCCGATGAGAACCAAACGAACTGTATGGTCCATCGTTTTCTAATAATTCTTGTGAGCTTCCCGGGGAAACCATTCTCGTCCTCGATTTTCCATAGCCATGTAGCTCGACTGTCCGTTATCCCGGTAAATGCTCAGTAGCAAGAGATCTCTTGAGCTGGATCTCAAGGTCGGTTTACTACTGGATTATCGTGATCAACGATACTGTCACCTGATTATAATATTAAAAACTTTGTACTATGATTCAAGATGGAGGATTTATTAAAAGAACTATTGTTGGGTGGGTTGGTTTGGAAGAAAACTACTATTATTGTGGATGTTACAGAAAGTGGGGGTTTCATTCTTCTATGTATCGGTACCGGTACACTGACTGGTGTTGACTGATGATTATCTGAGACTGCTTCGACAACGTTGGCTGAGCGCTTGCTGCTGCACGGCGGACTTATTGAGTCACGAGCAGTCCGGATTTGGTTGGCGATTGTGAGCGGTGGTGTGATTCTGACGAGAGTGGAAGTATCCTTTGCGGTTAGGGAAGATTCCCGAGACAAATCGCTTCTTGGAAATTGTTGGAGGCTTTCAGATCTAGCGGTCACTGAGGTAACTAAGCCGTATCGCGCGCGCGTCATTTGACCTTGTCAACGGACAAGATAGCGGTGTCTCTCAATGTGAAGGTATCGAGTGGATGCAGCCCAACAAAATAATGCTCCTAATCCTGATAAATTACCTGAATTGAACTATTTTAGGTGATCACAATTGAATTTAGTAAAGGCGACTACTCACTACTATAGCTTCTACTTGGCTGTTCAGAGCCTTCAGACAAGGTGATTATCACACGTGAACGTCTGGAATATGTGGATAGAAGTAGTATAGAGTTTTTTTGTTTTGTTGTTGTTTTTTTATCGCTGTCAGTTTTTCGAAAATTGGAAAAATGGCGTCACCCGAAAAGCAACGTCGCCATTTTTTTTTGCTCAAGCACCTGGAAAATCCTCAACTCTCTCATCGGGTCAACGGAAAACAACCCCAAATCGTTCAGTCAACGGTAAGTCGTGTGATTAAACGTTACTACAAAACTCTGAGCATCGAACAGAAGGATATGTTATGGTCAGAATGGATGTTCGATTAGCGATCAGGATCACAAGCGTGTCGTGAAAACGTTTATGCGGAATCCAAAAGCTTCGGTCAGGGATGTGGCCAGAAAGTTGAATCTGTCCAAGTCTTTCGTTCGGAGAGCCAAGGACCGGGAGGGACTGCATACGTACAAAGTGCAGAATGCTTCAAATCGTGATGAACGACAAAAGGTGGTGGGAAAGTCACGGGCCCGGAATCTGTATACCCAGATACTGACGAAGCCTCATTGTCTAATCATGGATGATGAGACTAATGTCAAGGCGGACTTCCGCCAGCTTCCGGGGCTATTGTTCTTCACCACCCAGCACAAGTTTGATGTTCCGGAGGAAGTAAGGAAGCTGAAACTTTCAAAGTTTGCCAAGAAATGCATGATTTGACAAGCGATCTGCTCATGTGGCAAACGGAGTGCGCCGTTCGTGACTACCAGAACTGTAAACGGAGAGGTCTTCTTCAAGGAGTGTCTACAGCTGCGTCCGCTTCCTTTATTGAAGCAACACGAGGGCCCTACAGTATTCTGGCCGGATCTTGCGTCGTGCCACTATTCAAATGGTACGAGTGGTACGAAGCCAACGAGGTCACTTTTGTTCACAAGGACTTGAACCTCTGTAGGCTTCGGAACAAAGGCCCATTGAAAAAAAAACTGGGCTATTATGAAGCAGGCAGTACGGAAGCATTCCAAGGAGGTCAAATCTGAGGAAGACATGAAAAAATAGAGGGTTTCCGTTCAGAAGAAGCTGTAGCCAGATATTGTACAGAACCTAATGACTGAAGTTAAGAGTGAGGTGGGAGCATACGGTTATGATATTGAAGTTGAATAAAATAAATATGAATCCTAGAGGGTTTGAGCTGTTTAGTGGAATACCTGTAACTAGAAATTAGAAGAAGAATTAGTATCTTCCATTTAATTCCAACTACCTTTGCTTATCTTTGACAGATATGCGTATTTCGTCTACAATGTGCAGACTTCTTCAGTGTCTCGTACTAATAACTCAAGTTGAGTTATTAGTACGAGACACTGAAGAAGTCTGTCGAAGATAAGCAAAGGTAGTTGGAATTAAATGGAAGATACTAATTCTTCTTCTAATTTCTAAAATAAATATGCCAAAAGCTTATTATTGGGTTATTTTTTATTGTCTGAAAGTTTGAAAAGAATCGAGCAACTAAGTAATGTTTATAGCGTTTTTCCGTGATGCAATTTGATGTGGGACATCCTTTAGTGTATGTGTGGAACATTTCTAACTCAGTTTCCCATGCAACTACTGAACCGATTTAAATAAAACAATCACCAAAAGAAAGATACATACGAATTTAATTGAAATTTTTTGACTGCTTTCGGAAATTCCCCCGGGAAAGTGGCAAATTTCTGACTTAGATCAAAATTCATCATATGACACCTCAAATTACATGAGAATATGAAAATTAGTCCAATGGTGATAATATCAAAGGACAACATCCAGCTTAATGTTCCGACTACTTCCGTGGCCAGATTCGGATTTCGATCAAAAACCCACATAACATGAGAACTCAAGAATAAGTACAACGGTGCAAAATAATAAGCCTTGATAAGGCAACTCGAATGGTATATAACACTCGTTCCACCGAGCCTCGGGGAAAATGTCGATTTTCCAAGCGAATTGTATACCCCTCTTTTGTAAGAGGGGTAAAATAGATGAATGCACATATTGGAATAAATCATTACAATCATTATAATAACTTAACCTTAAAATTGTCTGCATTGAATTTTCCAAGTTTAAATTTACACGAAAATTATAGTCGCCACTAAAATGATAAAAACTGAAGATTTATACAACTGATTTTAAGAATGAGATTAAATTTCTTATATTCATACATTTTTGTTATTCTATAACTCATTATTTTTCATTTTCTTTCATCATAAAGGGTCAGTGGTTCAAAAGTTATAAATATTCGAAAAATCTATATTTTCTTATATTTCGTTTTTTTATCACCCTATCTCAAATTGGGTAACCCTAATGGCAAAAATAAAAAAAAGGATTCATATATTTTACACAAAGGAAACAAAATTACCAAATATTGCGAAATTTTATGATCCACTTCATCTATGCCGCAAGGGCTCAGTACGGATCAAGACCCGAAGCTAAGTGTCAGTTCCATTGTGGTTATATCACATTTATTAGCAGAGCAGCACATCGAAATTTTAGGTTCATTATTATTTATATGCTATACAATTTCAGATCATCCATGGATATCCCAAGTTTTGTAAAATAATTTTAAATCAATTTTTTTTTCTCGTGGCTATCATACATTATCTAAGCTTTCAGGTTCACGGTGGATACGTGGGTCCGTATACAATTGCAGCAGGACCATAATCTGCAGACATGTAAATACATATGAAATTATTATCATTTTATATTATATCATCCATTCACTACATTTTGTATGCTTTTTTATAAGTCATTTTCAGCTTCGCATTTATGCATCTTTGTCAGTTATAGCTCATCTAACCTACGTTATGCATTTGAAAAGATAGGAAGGTTTTTAATGTTTATTTTTTTAGAATGGATCATATTCGAAAAATTCTACTTTAAAAAAGCTCTAACCTTCTTTATCAAAAATATGTATTAATTCAAAACCTAATTACAATCATTCATTTCCAATTTCACTGACATAAAGAATGATCGAAGAATTTAAATAAATCTCTGGTTTTTTTTCATTAGGGCAAATCTAACATTGAGAGATTCTCCCGAGCTCACTCTGTTTCATTAATTACAGCGCCATTATAATACTTTCGAGGCATTCTTTAGTACAGATCGAAACGCAACAGTGCTGGCTAGCATACTCTACAAATATTAGAATGAAAAACGTAAAGGTGATTGAAATATGAATGAAAGAGAAAGTAGCCAAAGAGAGTCTCTCAATGTTAGATTCGTCCTAATAAAAAAACCCTGAAAATGTCTTTTTAAACCACAATGTAAAGGAACGCCGTTGCTGAGCATTTCCGGGCAAAGTATATGTCAGAATTCTCGAAGAAGTGCTTGATTTGGCAGGCCATATGTTTCTGTCGGCACTATCAATAAGAATGTGTACGAGAAAGAATGTCTGAAAAAGCGGTTACTATCGTTCATCAGAAACCACGACTCTCCATCTCTGTTTTCGTCTGAATTGGCCACTTGTTACTATGCGAAATCCGTCCTGGAGGTTAGATACGTGCCAAAAACAGCCAAATCCACCAAACTGTCCAGAACTTTGCCCAATAGAGAAGTACTGGGCTCTAGTTAAGTGGAAACTCTTCGAAACTAAGAAGAAAGCACATGATGATTTTAAGAGAAGATGGCTAACGGAACCTGATGGCGGGTGTACCACAAAAAGTTCAAGAATTTTACAAAAAGAAGGATTAACATCTTTTTCAACTGTTTCTAATGTAGACAAAACTCTATTATTGTGAAGCAAAATAGGCATCATTGTCCTCATCTATTACGACTCCTTCATAGAAATAGCGTAGTACAATTTGAGCCCATCATTAAGTGTGTGTACTTGTTTTGAGAGTTTTGTACTCAAGTCGTTTATTTATTTTTATTTTAAGTACTTCAAGAGGTATGAGGTCATCACGCAATCAACAAATCATAGAAGTACGAGTTCATTTCTGCAAGCAGAACGTCTACTCCAATCAATTACTTAATTATTTCACAACACTCCACAATGTGTCACGCAACTTCTCGTCAGCGACAACTACTACAGTATCTGAACGAAATACATTGCAAAACTATCGGACAGGGGCCTCATCACTCTAATCATCCCATCGCCGAAGGCCTGCACTGTAACGGCGCAACCACACAACCTGCCGGTATGCTCACTCACCTTCTCCCCCTCCCTACCGTTTCCCACACACCTGGTCGAGAACAACCTTACCCAAAGCAATGACGATAAAGCCCAATCCCAAAAATATGTGTAGTAAAGTAATATGCGAATTGAATGAGCTAGGTACCCTCCATACACCTTTCTAAGAAACGGAACCACAGAGAGCGACGTTCAGGGAGAACTTCGAAAGAGCGTGTAAATATACATACACAGAACTTGACCCACCGCACCGGCACCGCCCGTCGCGTCAACGACGTACACTACGTGATGGGAGAGTACACCTCACCACACATCAAGAAAATCACTTTTCATTCATTTTTGTGAAACTTTTTCATTCTTAAAACACATTGCATGGCCTACTACTATGAACGAGCATTGTGTGAGTGAGGAAGAAAATCGAATGAGAGAGGTTCCTCAGGTTTCGATCGAAGGCGAAGGAGAGAGAATGAAGGAGCCTACTACCACCAACCGACCAATTCCGGAGGAGCCGAGCTCATGCGAGCGAGCGACTTTGATGAACTCCAATATAGTTTAGTTTTAAGCAGTTGGTCTTACGAGGTGGTTGGTTTCGCGTGGTTACAGTGTGTTGGCGCGACGGAAAATTGCCTGCAAAAACAAGAAGGATCGTGTCTGGATCCGCCGCGAGTAAGGTCGGAGAGAGTGTGCAGTGCACGGCATCGGATCGGAAGCAGGAAGAGAGGAAAAAGAGATCGCGTGGTGTGAAAACAACACCATCAGCACAGGGGGGAGGCGGTACCGGCTCAACATATTTCGGTAGTGAAGTGAAGTTTCATTCATCGATTTGCCAGTACGGAGAGCGGTCGATTCGGACGCTTGCGCTCATTCATTAACCATCGTTTGACTTTTGACCCTACGAGTCATCACGACGAGTTGGGAGATCGCGTTTAAACTGAAGGACTCCTCCGAGCGTTTCAGAAGAATGTTGCACAGTGCGTGGAATCTAATCGCCGTGTAGATCGCGATCGCGTGCTCCAAGCGAGGGTTTCGCAGTTGCAGTTGTGCAATCAGCTTGAACCGGAGACTGCCACTTGCCGCGAGCAGTCAGGTTATTAATTAACCTAACGGATAAGATTAGCGATTGTTTTGTATCCAAAAGATTTTTCATTTATCTTAATTAACGTGAAGCGGCGCTTCTGGACGTTGCGATCGCCGTGCGATCCGTGCGGGAAAAGATAAAAACAAATAAATAAACAAACAGAGGGAACGTTTGAGAGAAATATTGGCTCATCATCGGTGCGCGCGAATGGAGAGGAAGAAAAAATGTATCACTTAATGAGATTTACTTAATTTATGTATTAAGAAAGCTGATTGTTAGAGCCGGTCGTAAATATTTTTCCTACGGGTCGGAAAAGAAGAGAGAAGAGCCTTTGGGAAGAGCCCGATGTGTGTGTATGCGGTTGTTTTTCATTGCCGCCTTCTTAATTATTCGTTTGCGCACTGGTTTCTGTTCGGAAACTAGTGGAAACATTAATTTTCTAAGTCTCGGGAGGAGCCCGAGAAAAAGAGTTAGTGAAGTGAATACCGCAATAAAAATTGTGAAAAAGTAATAAAAACCTTGAAAAAACCCGAAACAAAGGCTCCGGTAACGAGCAACCACAGCAACCGTTCATCGGAAGAAGCAGATAAAAGCCCATCATCATCATCATCGCCATCGTCATCGTTGTCGTCGTTTGTTCAGTCTCTGTCATCATGATGGCTTGCAGCGTCGCCGGTGGGATCCGAAGAAGGTCTACCGTTTTGCCACCTGTGCCGCCACTTCTGCTGCTGCTACTGCTGATAGTAATCAAACAATGTGAGTACCTTTCCCTTCCAAATGCAACCAGGTGACCTACAGACACCGAACCGAGGAGCTCCGATTCTGTCAACCGAAAAACAAATTGTCCATTTCCTGCACGTCAACCCCCCTTCTCAAGCGACTCCGACTGCAGTTTTCGCCTGGGGCACCGTGCCCACAAGGCTCAAATCATAGCATGCAATATGAAGTTGCGTGTTTCACCAGCCAGGCTATGCCGGTCGGCAGGGTTCGAAATTAGATTCAATCATCTTTCAATCAGTTCGGTTCGGAGAACTGCTCCATTTGGCAACGCGATTTTGACGTTTTCACTCTGTCCGTGCATCCAAGGTGGCCATGTGTCGTCATCGCAAATATCTGATTCAAGACGAGAGGTAAACGAAACAAGGGATTTCCAATCGAAGCAGGCAAGATTGCGTCATTCAGATTAGTTTCGCACTGTTTTTATTCTGCCCCGATGAATGCGGCGGCAATCGACGATCGAGAAAGAAGATCACTGAAACCAATAACCGAAATCTTTGCTGACATAAAAAAAACCTCGCGTAAATGACACGGTATTGTTTTCCACCTAAATTTTCCACTTTGGTTACGGTTTCGAACAATGCCGATTGCGACGTGTTGACGTTTTTTTTTCTTTGCGTTTCAATTTTCGCCGCTCTTAACCATTACTTTTCATAATAGGCAGGTAATCTCCAGCGTTGCGACTCGAGTGGAAGACGGCATTTTTCCGCATCGGTAAAAGTGAATGTGTGACTAGGCAGCGGGCTGGGTGGGGTTTATTTCTCAGAATAGCGGCAATAATTAGCGGGTTCATTGTTTTTTTCGGAACTATTGGGCGGAATTTGTGCACACAAACTTGTTGTTTTTTTTTATTTTTATTCGTTTCCCTATAGTTTTGATAATGGAGTTTTGAAGTGGGAAATTATTTTTTAACGATATGACAGCGTGTGGCGGATCCGACCGGACGGTGATTCTGAGATTGGTTTCGGATGATCATTGCCTAGCCGGAACGATGCCTATTTATGGTTTTTGGGATAGCAGTGATTCGAAAGCTGGGTCGGAGCCGGTTCTTAGAGTTATTGGAGAAGATGATTTTGAGGTAATCAATTGTGAGAAAAATTCAATCTAATTAATTTGAGTTCAATCTAATTAATTTGAATTGGAATTCTCTCAGTCGGTGTAATACCTGCGCGTTACATGGCGTTTCTGTGAGTCAATGAAGGTTTCAATAAAATATTTCTGAGAGTGAAAACAAATTCTCTTACGTCGATGTCTTCCTACGCTCATGTGTTACAAACATGAGTTAGTCTCGTATAAGATTAAGGTCTTAGAGTGTGGGCTCTAGGTTCTGGGTCCGGGTCTGGGTTCGATTATTCTAGGAACAAATTCAGTCATGTCTTCTCGAAAGCCAGCCATGTGTTGATGAATGCGATATCTAAGGTAGAGGTGCCTCCGTCCGGTGGTGAATCAGCTAATGCTGAAGCCAGATTGAAATGCACCTTGAGTTTTTCTAAAAGGATAGATTTATTAATTTAATTTAAATATGAGTCATGTCCCACTCAATTGTGTGAGCTTTATGCATCAGATTCGTCATCATTTTCACGATTTATGATGCTTCGACAATATCTGGGTGATTCTAGACCATATTCCCGTTACATAGATCCATTGCTTTTGGCAATTTGTATTGACGTTTCTCTGTCATTAAATCTCAACTCAAATCTTGTGCTTTGGAAGCAATTAGAGCTCATTTCGACAGTTATTTGCCGTTATAATCACGACAAAAGTGACCTACTTTGTCAATTGAAGCGATTGATTGGATTTTGAACATACGACAGCTAATTAGAGAGTATTTTTTTAGGAAATTTTCGAGCCAATTAAAATTAGAAATAAACCAAAATAATTGTAGGAAGCTGTTACATACCATTCAACCTAAATATCGAAAACTTTCTCTGTAACATCTATCTAATTGATGAATGAAGAATTTTTGGCGGCGATAGCCACTAATTAGGATATTTATCATTGACGAAACATCCTCATCAAAGCAGTTTCTTTCTTCTTTCTTAGCGTTTCAAGCTTATTGCTTTCGCAATTAGCTTATTGCTTGTTCTCAACTTAGTGTTCTAAATACACTTCCACAGTTATTAACTGGGAGCTTTTGATGACAGGTGACATTTTTTGCATAAGTATGATTGTGTGGCAAGTACAATCATACCCTATGATGCCCAGGGAGTCGAGAAGTTTTCCATAACGGAAAATTCCTAGACCAGACCGAGAATCGCACCCAGCCACCTTTGGCATGATGTTACTTTGTAGCCACGCCTTTACCGACTGAGCTAAAAGAAGGACTTTAAATTAGTTATACCAGTCGCTCAGAGCCGATTTGGCCCCATTGAAATCAATAGAAAAGATTTTGCTGAGGCCACTAAGAAAGTCGGATGTTAGTTTTTCATTACGAATACAAAGTAAGTTTTAAATATGAAAGCAAATCTGGCCACATTTAAACCAATAGTAATGATGCTGTTAGCACTACTCACAAAATATTGGTAATGTTTTTTTGGATAATGAAAACACTTTCAATATGTTCAACTAAAGTTTACGAACTAGTTTACTACCGGAACTTATATTTGCATCAATCAACTTCAATGTCCAAAAGAGCATTCTACACCTCGATGGTTGTTTTTTGGATTCTCCCAATGCGCGGAGTAACGATCTACGATGAAATTTGTAAGAAGCAGATAATTTCTCATCAACATTAGAAGCTCTAGGAGTGGAAAGTAATTTATTGCTAGAACGAAGAGATGAAAAGAAAGGATTGATAGTTCAAGAATACAAGAACAACAATCAAAGTGTAGAAAGCCCATAATGGAGGAATCCATTAAATCATACAGGCGGGGGCCAGTATTTGCACCACTCACCGTCTTTCCTCTCCGAGATCTATAAGTAATAGTATGACGAGAGGAATAATATGTGTGCAAGAGTCGGTGCATGCCAAAAATAAACCCAACAGCAGAATAATTTCGCACCCATGTTAGGCATTGGGAGAGGGAAACAAATAAATCGCTAGAACCAGATCAAAGCAATAGGTATTATAAGAGCCAGATCGGATTCTTTTGCCAGTCAAGGGGTATCAGGGGTAGCTTGGTGAAAGAATGTGTGCTCGATCGTATACTACCGTTCAAATGCCCTTCCGCTCGTTTTCAACTTGCATCTTTCAATTTCACAGCCTGCCGTACTCTAACGTAACTATCAAGACTTTCTCTTCATTTTTTTGTTCTAGCGTAAAATTACTGTCCACCCCTAGAGCCTCTGAAGGGAAATTATCTGCTTTTAATCTATTTAATCTATTTAATCTATTCTAAAATTACGTTTGAAGGATTTGCCGAAATTAGAGTCTTTAGAAACATTTCGTGCCTTCTAGCAACTTTATGCTTCTATCGATGTCCAAGCTCATCTTGTTTGTATCGATCGAGGGAGGCTTGGTCCTATACCCAATGATTTCGATATCCCCAATCCACTCAACCAATCGCAATGTGATATTATGATATAGTAGGTGGAATATTTCAATTCGAGCTAACTCAATGCAGACGTCTTCTAAATTTGGCAGATCTTCAGGCAATCGGTGGGTAAACATAGCAAGATGCTATGAAGCGGACCGGAAGATTCGATGAGCTTCCTCCACCTGTACTTATTGTGATGTAATACACAGCTCGAAAAAGTAGTGGGAATATTTGCGTGGGAGCGTCATAAAATATACAAATTTAAATTATAAATCGTGTAAACTTCTGAAACATTCCATGCATTCTCGATAATGTTGTATGCAAAAGCTCATCTTTGTTAGAACTATTTCCTGCAAGTTACTGCTTCGTGTGGTAAAAATTCAGATTTTTTTTCAGTGTAATGTTTGGTTACACATAATCCTCTAGGTAAGTCCAAATTCTATTCGCGAAAACAGCGATCAGCACGTCTGAAACATCTCGTATAATTGACTAAGAGGGGCATTTTTACTTCATCAGAAGAGTGAGGGCCATATAGTGATAATAATATTGAGGGTCCAGTGATAATATTGTTTGTATTTGAAGCTTCCAAGATAACCAATAAGCAGTTCCAAAACATCTCTACGGCAGCCTATCAAGCAATTAAATCACCTTAAATGCTGCATAAATGCCGCTTTTGACCCATATATAGTGCTGCTTTACTGCAATGCTATGATAATGCTTAATTAATGCTATTTTGCATTCAAAATGCTTATTACAGGCTACAAGCATTTAAATAGCATTTGAAATCCAACTTTACAATAGATAGCATTCAAGATGCTGATATAATGCTAGTAGATTGCTAATATAATGCTAATATAATACTAATATCCTGATCTGTACCATTCAACATGATACACACTACTAAAACGCAAGTGAATATCCGTGTCCTGAAACCGACACTTGCAAGCGTTCCTTAGGATGTAAGACTGAGTTGAAAGAGACGGGAATATAACCTCAATCCACCTTTTTTCGAATGGCGTATGTTTCTGTATCGAAAGACAGGAATTTACATGAAATCTAAGTTAACTCTCCTCGTTATACGTCGGAGATGTAAAGATGATAGCGTATTGCCAGTGTTTAACCCGGTTACCGTAACCAATTCAATAATGCATGAAAATTCCCGGTACACTCACTGCCGGCATCCGGTATTATAATTCAAGAAAGGTCCATTGCTAAATTGCATCCTCCTCCCTAAAATGACTCACTTCGGTGAACGCTGTCAACTAATCAAATTCCATCGAATTTAACCCGGCCGTACCTGGCGGCCAATCGTGCTGCGGAATTGCCCAGATTTCCCATCAACGTCATCGCCATCACACCGTTGCGAAATTGTCTTCTGGTTAGTCATAATTGATGCGTAAGACCGCGTGTTTCTCTCACATCAATGAGCTGCTGTAGAACCCGGTTGTTGGACCTATCATGTCAGTGCCAGCTCTTAATCAATTAGCCTTTCTCGAATCGGTCAATATTTACTCTTCCCGCTGTCCGGCTCATGGCTATCTTGGATCGAACGCACAGAAGACCGAGCCTTGTTTCCAGTGCATGTTTAATTTAACTCAACGCTCATTTACGTTCACCTACTGAAGCTACCTACGCGCTCGGCGTACTTGCGCCTGCACTTGCACTTGCACTTGCACTGAGCGGATGGTAATCTAATTATTTGTAGAAATAATGTTTCAACATAAATTTTGTGCGCTAATTATTGCCGGTCGATCTCCGACCGTGTCGCCGCTTCTCTCCGGAATGCGCCACTTCGCCTGCTAATTAGATTGGCGCCGTTACTCGTGGACGACGCCGACGGTTTCTTTGCCAAAATGAAGACAGCTCCCAAAACGAAAATGGCATCAAACTCGTTGCCCAAAGTGCACCAGTTATCTGCTCGATAAAGGTGGTGGAATGCAATTAAAGAATCGAGCTCGGGTTCGCCGCCTACTCAGTCACAAATTCCCACGCGCTCACTCGCGCGCCGCATCACCACCGTGCGAGGACAGCAAGAGAATGTCCTTTCTTTCGCGAAAGCTCGTTAAAAATAATAAATGACAGACGCACTCAAGGCAGCCAACAGCCAACGTCGAGCTAAATGTATAAAATAATACGGTCGACTACCAAAAATGTCCGGCACACTTCCCAAATGAAATTACTTCCTTTGCCGAAGAAATCCAAGCAGACTGCCTTTAACTTTCAAAGCGTTTAAAAAATCGTCGAGGAATGCAGTCCGCCACCGCAGAGCAGCTTGCAGCAGTCTCTCGTGGTCGGGGATGAAAAATCGAAACCCGCGCGAGCGGAGTGCACCTAACATGACACTTTTTCTTAATTCCAATCTCATTTATCACACGCCATCCTGGATGCAGGCTCCGAACCGAGACGGCCCAATCCAAAGCAACACACCTTGGTATTTTCTTCGTGGTTGTCTCCGTCGCCGTCGCCGCCGACTGCGATCTTCATGTGAGTGCGCGCGTAGGTGTCACAACACGCTCCGCTCAAGATCAAGAAGTTGCGATGACGACGATCAAAAAGCCACTCCAAGTCGTCCTCTCGGTGCGATTGCCAGTGAAAAGGAATCGGTAAAAAATTGCTTTTATTTGAAAATGTTCCAAAGTCGATGTTCTTGTAGATTTTTTTTCTCCCCCTCTTATTCCTCAAGATTGTCTTTTGATGATGGGAACGGGTTCTCTGCAGCTTTCGATCCGGGAGTGATCATTAGCGATCTGCTGCTGCTGCTGCTCTCGACCTCGACCGGGAGCCGCGAGCTGAAATTAAGGGGGGTTGCCTTCGGGGGGTTGCAGTGACAAGAGTGGTAGTCGCGGTTTGGTCATAATTTTGCGGTTTCATCCCCCTTGGTGTCCATGATTATTACCGTGGCGGTTTGTCATCGTAATGATCGAGAACGACGACTACGAACACCCCTTCATCCCGTCCCCTTTGAGATAGCAATTTAAGTTCGCTTATTAAATCGTTATACCGTTTCGAATGTGTCATTTAGCCGGCTCGAGGGATTAATCATCCGCTCTGAGCGATTTCCGGCTCGTTGCTTGGTTTGACAAATGTAGCTCGCTAGGATCTGATTACCGTACCGGTTTTGATCGCGGCAGTGATCGTGCTAAAATAGAATACTGGAATTGAGGACTGGTTACTATTCTAAATGATTGAACAGGGGAAATTTGCTTCCAATCAAGTGAAACCATAAAGTCGAAATGCAACTGTTATGTTTACAGCTCAAATGGCCTATTTGGTTTTCAAATAGCATTGACTTCCGCGGCGAACGGAGACCCTTTTTTCCTTATCTGCCATGTGTTATCTTTCTTTCCATAGCGCTGGAATTCGACTCGGCGGCGGTCGCCCATGGCGACAGTGACGGCGACCACCTTCATAGTTGAAGTCGCGTTGCCTAGCAGCGCATGATACAATGACTTCTACAAACACACCGTGCCCAGTAGGCGGAGGAGAAATCTAACCCTCATAAAATCCTTGAATTACGATACCGGCTTCGGTGACAGATTGGAGTCAGAAGAACGACGTTGTACGCACGCGTGGCCTAATTGCCTGTCTTCGGCTTGTCTGACGAGAATGGGAGAATGATAAGAATCCTGTTCAGGACTGCCTGTGACTGTCGTTTAATTGCGTTTTAATTGACTGACCACCTGTCGTTGTCGTCTGGACAGGTACAGGTTGCCCAAGTGAAACATATGGTTCGAATTCCGACCTCCGCAGAACAACAACCGGCTCGGTAGTGTTTCAGAATGCTTCGCTTCTCGCGCATTGGTTATGCCTCTTCTTAATGCTCAATTTAGATAGCCGTCTTTTGTTACCAGCAAGGGAATGGAAGCCCGGAATTTCTCATCACTCTTCACGACCTGCTACCACTGTACAGTAAAAGGCGCTGAGAGCGGCGAAAAGATGAAATTTAATCAATCTTCAATGGCTAATGATGCCCGTTCGCGCCCGGTACTTGCGCCCAGTGTCGAGAGGGGCTAAAGTCACCTCGCGGTTGCCGTCAAAAGAACCCCTAAAAAATGTTACCTCACGGCCTCCTCCCGAGAAAGAAAGAAAAAACTGAGCGAGCTGTTCCAGATCAATGCTCCTGTAGCCACTCAGACTGAACGAAACCAGCCATCACCATCATCATCACCATCATCATCATCATCATCATCATCATCAATCAAAGCAAGCAATCATGATCTTTTCGGTTGGAAAACGGAGAACGATGGGGCATCAAGTAACCAGAAGCAGCAGGGAGCTGCGCGAGCGAACGTGAGGCTAATTCGAACTTTTCGTGGAAGAAAATTATCGTTATTAAAAAATACCTACCTCCCCAAAAAAAGGCAAACACTCACCAACACAACTATATATATGAAAGAGATCTTGGCGATGATACCGCCGCAACAGCAACAGGGGGCACGTCATCAGCGCCGGCAGGCGGGCGGCGAGGATCCGACACGTGTGAGGTTAATCGCCAGCCTCATCTCATCATGACAACTGTCAAAGCACGAGAGCGTTAGTAGGCCATGATTGCTCTAAGACACGAGCAACTTCCAATTGGCCATCTTCGATCGCACCGACAAATAAAAAAATAATCCATGCTGCTAAAATAATAAGCGAATTGATCATAATGATATTTAATCACCGTAATCTATTCGTCCGTCCCGAATGGAATTCTCCGGCTCTGGTGCGATCGATCGCGGAAATCGCGTGTAGTGCGCGGAGCGAAAATTAGTAGGGAATCGACCGAAAATGCGCGAAACCGCCCGGTCCGGTTGCAAGCGAGTGATCGAGTTTCGCTCTGCCCACGGGACGGACGAAATGCTAGCCGAAAAATGGACACCGGTTTGATCACTCTCGGTATTTGAGCCATCTTCTCAGAGGCCAACCCATTCGAAACTAATTGCTGATTGGATTGGGGCTTTGCCCGAAAAAAAAACTAAATTCGGAAGTACTGGCTGGCTGGTTGGCCGGTTGGCGTTCCCCAGGCCCATGACTAATGCGAAGATTTGAGTCGATTCAGATGGCCCAGCCACCGATCGCACCGTGGGATGTTCCGAGTCGAGGAACGGCTACCGACAACAAACAACAGTAGTAGGCTTTGTGTGAGAAAAATGTTACAATCTTTCTACCATTTCCATGGTGATCGGTAATCCGCGTTCATTTGTGCCTTTTCCGATCACACAACGGCAGGCAACTAGGTAGAGACAGTGAGTGGAAGGAGCTTTGTATGAATAATGTGGAATTTGGAAAGTAGCTAGCTGCTCCGGTAGGTACCGGGAGTAGATCCGAATTATTTCTTTTTTTTTTTTACGTGAGATCAATGATGAATGAAAGTGAGCAGTTGTGGACGGAGAAGGAGAGGGATGCGTGCATTCGTCAAGGTTTCGAACTCACGCGAACCGTTAGCGGATGGTTTGTTGGGGAGGATGATCCTTCGTGGTTTAAATACTTCCCAGAAGCGCATAATCGCTTTCGTTCATGCTTTCCAAACTGTTGAGTGGCTCTTTAAATGAGCCCGGAGATCTCTGATCTGAAATACTAAAGGTTTTCCCAAATCATTAGTATATTCATCAAATACTTTCTGGAATGTTCGGAAATTTTCTGATATTCTACAGAAGTCCTTGGAATAATGAACTTTGTATGGTATTTCGTTTCATTGCTAAGCTCATCCTCCAATCATGATAAGTAATCATTTTGTTTTGAAATGATTTGAAATTCAAGCCCCTTCGAAAAATATGTTTTGGTACAATTTTCAGGGTTTTTGTTGTTTGATGAGATTGCACGATTTTTAAAAAGTGATCAATTGAAATGTAAATTTGACTACTAGGTTTCCAATTAACTACTGTTAAGTTTACAATCTTTTGCAAATTCCGATTTTTTACAGAAGTTGTATGAATTTGAACAAAGTTTTGTATAGTTTTTTGAATTACTGCGAAGTTTCCCAAATTTCTTCGATGTTTCTTAAATTTATGCCAAATTCTTCAAGTTTCTATAAAATTTGATTTATGTTAAACCTCCCGTATCTATGTATCTTTCTCGACTTTTCACAAAGTTGTATCAGCTTCCTCAAAGTTTTCTTCAATTTCCACGAAGTTTTCCTAATTACTGTTGCGGCTCTGTACTTTCTGTTTGACGAACATTTACAAAGTCTAATTCATGTTGCAGTTCTATTGAAAACTTATCTAATTTTTTCAAAGTTTACTTACTTTTCACAAAGATGAGTTTAATTTACTTCAAATTACTCCTCGAGGGTTTGAGCTGTTTAGTGGAATGCCTGTAACTAGAAATTAGAAGAAAAATTAGTATTCTCCATTTAATTCCAACTACTAATTCCAACTACTAATAACTTATTAGTACGAGACACTGAAGAACTCTGCACATTGTAGACGAAATACGCGTATCTGTCGAAGATAAGCAAAGGTAGTTGGAATTAAATGAAGAATACTAATTTTTCTTCTAATTTTTAGTTACAAATTGCTTTTAATTTTTGCGAAGTTTCTTAAAGTTCTGTGCTAATTTGCTTCTATCTGTTAACTTCGCCGGTTTAGTAGTCCTAATTCACTTTAACAAAATGTATTTTGCCGAGCTAGCTTAGCTTAACTTACTTGAATCAGTGAAATTACCATTCTCACTCTACACATTCCAGTTATTCAATTTCTTTGATAATCAATAACGGTACTGGCCACATCATTGCAATCAGGTGTGAATAGGGAAGGAATGTTATTGCCATATTTGCTGTTTAGAGATCGTGTTTACCTCTGCATCCCCACAAAGGTCACAGGAAGAAGGTTTTTTCTCCGTGTTAGGAGGGTGTGTAAATTTTCCTGAAGTGCTGAGTGTGGAGCTTAACAAAGTTTATTGGTGTTAAATTTTTTTTATCTACCAAATTCGCCTGACTTTTCATATATTTTAATTCAGTTTTTTGATAATGCCCTTGATTTTTCCTAGTATGATTAGTTTTCTGAATTTCTCATTCATTTTAAAACTCCCGTAATCTCGCTAGTTCTCACTTTCTTAGCAAAACGTCTATTATTAATACAATGTAAAAATGTCTGCAACGTTTTAGAACACTTGGTGAATGATTTCTAAAATTTAATAGAAAAACTACAACAACAGGATTCTCAAACTCCTAATAAGGTTTTAAAACAATTTCTATTTTGGTAGCCCATCATCTACTTTAAATCTCTATAATTACTGATTGCTATGAAGTTCGAAATTCCCTGCAATAAGTTTATTTTCTGTGATGGACTTGGACGATCTATGAAGATCGGAAGCACCGACATACTTTAATTCTCATCCTAATACGAGTTAAACACACTTCTAAAAAGACAGACCAATCATTTAAGCTGAGATAGGGTTTTTGAATAATTGTCAAACTTCCTGATTATAAAATTGTAGGTTCCTCTTATGTAACTGGTGAGGGTGGTAGTGTAGAATTATTAAGGATATTCCATATGCTTAATAACAAATTAAGTAGTTTCATAATCTCTAGCTTCAGGGTAAGATGATTTCTAAATCAAGGTAAGCAAATCATATTTAATTCTCTGCTTTTTGTCATATATTTATATAACACCATATGTTGGGATAAAGAAAGGGATCATCAGAGCACCCGATTGAAGCGAATTGTGGGACTGCCAACTTCCTGATGTTAACATTTAGTGAAAAGAGGGCGGGCTCTTCTCCCCATCTAGTGGGGCATTTTACTAGGTGAGGACTCGGTTTTGGTGTGGTTTCTGCGAACTTGTTTCTGGAAAGAGATTCTCTTTAGACCCCTGTAGCTTTGGGTTACGCGTAAGTGTATCTGCTTACGGGCCCACAATACGTTTTTGGCCCTTTATACAGGAACATGATGAAACATTTACCACAGTATAATCTTGATCAAACCGTTTAATTAAAACAGTCCAGTGCTATAGGCAGTTGCCTTGCTACACTAGATGGTAGTTCACATCATCATCATCATCATCATCATCATCAATTGTCAAACTTCCTGATTAGTTACCTAGGAATTCCGAAATGTATAGTATCTTCCTCATTCTATGGAATTTTAACCGACCTATTAACACACTTCATAATTCCTCATCAATTTAAATTTAAAAAAGAGTTATTACTAACTTTACTCACTTATGCTGGTCCAATACCCTGCGTTACAATGTTTCGGCAAGAAATCCTGTTAATGGTTGCTTGTCTCTAGTTTTCGTAGCGTCCTACACTTCCTGGGTCTTGCTCCACGTAGTCTAAAGACCTAGTTTGCAGCGCTCTCCTACGTCTTTTACCGGCCGGATTCAAGGCAAACATCATTTTAGCGTGATTGTTGTCTGGCATCCTTACAATGTGTCCCGCCCATTAGACTCTTCCAGCTTTAGCGACTTTCTGGATGCTGGGTGTGCCATAAAGTTGAGCTTCATTTTCTCCAGCATGCGCCATTTTTACAGCGTTAGAAAAAATAATTAAAATAATATGCCCTACAATGATGTTTGCAATCTTTCATACAACAAGCTAGATTCAGGCGTTATCTAACTTAACTTTACAGAAAATATCTTATTATTTTCGGCCAAATCTTGCATTCCCTTCATGTGCATTAGATAACGCAGAAATTTTAATGTTTCTTTTTATCTTTGTAGAGAACTACGAGTTTTATCAGTGTTTTGAACATGGTACACTTAGTACGAGGGTGAAGTTTACCAGACCTTAGGATGTTGTGGAGTCCACAGTAGTGCTTATTATGCGTCTCCGAATTTTTCATAAACAGTTCTGTAGGTGTACATGTATGTAAAAGATACCACCATGCACAACCATGACTTGATAAAGTTCGACATCTGCCTATATTTAATTTAACATTGTATGAAGGATCAAAAATGGATGGGCAGACCCGGAAGTAGAGACACTTACAACCCAATGTGTAACAAGCCATCATACATGGGGACATCCCGATGAATGGGGAGAACAGTCCACCTTCAATTCACAAAATTTCAATGACAGTGAGTTAACAATTCCACTCTCTCCGTTCAAATCGCTTCAATCTGGTGCCCTGATGGTCCCATCCCTAAACAGAAAAAAAATTGAATTGTAAGAGATGCGTAAAACTTTGGCTCGTTCAATATGGCAAAACAACGAAATTGTTGCAATTGTATGCAATTTTTCATACGCTAGTTATGATTTAGGCGGCAATTGGCTTAGAATTTCTGCTGATCTTTCTATATATGTGCAGAAAATTACATGTTTCGTTCAAATTGTATTGGATTTTTAATAAAGGGTTCTGCAGTCCAGAAGTTAGACGTGTAGAATTCTTTTACACGTCGATAAATGTCGCAACATTGCTTTGAAAGTTTCCTAACTTTCTTCTTTTGTTTTCTAGTAATTGTGTTCACCAGATGATTGATATCTACGTAACCTCTGGAGGTTCACAAGTTGTCTAAAGTTAACCAAACACAATTAATCTTCATTGAAGTTTTGCCAATTCTGCAAAAGCTACTATTCGTTTAGCTACTAAACATTTCATTGCAGTTTTTAAAAGATTATCAAACCATTAAGACATTTATCGATTTATTGTACCTCTTGAAAATTTGGCACCAACTGTAGTTTCTGTAAATCCCTGAAATAATGAAAAATTTTCTAATATTCGGTGGAATTACACGTAGTTTCGCGAACCACTGTACAATTGAAAAATATTTCAGAAGCTCTGATATTCCAGAGAGTTCTGATTCCAAGAGAATTTGGTTGATTTTCTCTAATGTTCCTTGCTTCCATATAAACCTGCATATGAACAGGTTGAAAATATGGTTTTCCCTTTCCGGATCCTCAAAATCGGGTGACAAATTGTTTAAAATGTCTTCTTCTTTTTATTTAATAAGGTTTCATTCCATGTTAAATACAGGGTTGTTACGGCAGCACCGATTTGTTCATAAAATCCGTTCTGGCGCGGATTTGGCGCGCATTCGTTCAACACCATATTGATATACCCACACAGAAACAAAAGCGTTCACGAAAATGAAAACGGACCGTGAACTAGTTCACGTTTTCAGGATTTTTACCTAAAAACGTGATTAAGTTCATTACGTGATTCAGTTCACGGCGTATTTTTGCTTGTTCTCGAATTCATGACTGCAGTTCACGGATCTGGGCACGGATTTTTTTTCCGTGTAGAATGAGTTAAATGAATTAACAAAATGAGTAAACCAGAGCGTGTTTATTTTCAGTGTCAGGGTAATGTAAAAAGCAGGCTGTCAAAATTGCCGCCTTTGAGTGCTGTGTTGCCAACACAAAAAAAATGCACTGCGTGCTTGTAGAGAACACCATTGTATTGCTCTATCTTTTCAGTGAAGTACTCGTTTTCTTTAATGTTCAAGAAAATAATCTATTTAATTCGGACACTCAAAATGATTAGTGTTGTGAAGTTTTTTTTTTATATATACACGTTTATTTGAGCCGCAAAAGAATGGGTAATGTATAGTGAGATTGTGGTATTTATTAAAATAATTTTAAGTAAACAGTGCTCTCAATTTACGTAGCAAAAAGTGTGCAGAACATCGTTTTGACACACCAACGCGGTCCTACGTTAACCTAGTGGTTATATCCCTGATAGAACCACCTCTATTTTTTTGTTAAATCAGAAAACTAAAAATAAGACACGAAATTACTCTTTGAATTTCCCACTAATATTTCAGTAAAAATTATGCAGCAGCAAAATCAAAACACGTCAGTTTCAAAGCACCGCTTGCTACGATCCCCTAAAACGCTAAAATTCTTCATCATAAAACCACATAATCATTGAGCTCGTGGAAACCCAGCCAAAGCATGCAAATCAATACATAATAAAGTTATGTCAAAATAAAGAAGCCACTCAGAATAAAATCTGTAGACATCCTAAACATGTCCAACGGGAAGCGAAAATCTAATTCCAGTTTGTGATCTCACGTTTTTCGAAAACCGCTCCAACCCTACCCAAAAGTCGCCAAGTGGCACTCGACATATCGCACAAAGTAAACCTGCCATCCATCCAGTCCGGCCATCCCGGGGGGAGGAGGTCAACGACAATCATTCGAAAAATTTACGCAGATCGTGATTGGGAGATCGAGCGCGCGACTACACGTTTGCCGTCTCGGCGGGGCGTCCCACAGCCAAAAAGACACGAAAAAAAGAGGACCAGAGACGAGAAATGAAGATATGTTAATACACATGAGCTGCGGAATCAAATCGCCATAAAACTTGAGCAGCTGAGTACTTTGCATCTCATTATCGGGAGTTCTGGCTCTTCTGGCGGTTTTTTTTTTCGGGGTTCCCGTCTGCCGTAGTTAGATCATCCTAATTGGATTGGATTTCAAAGAGAACGGTGGCGCACGCTTCTAGAAAGTCGCTTCTGATTAGCGTGCCGATTGTTCAATACAAGCGGATACAAGCGGCGCTTTTAATTACAATGGCGAGGATTTATGACTTATCAGGCAAGCTGCGCTCGACACAATAAGATCGATTTAGCGCAACGTTTGCGATCTTGATTATGAATTACAAAACATCATTGCCGGTTTTATCGCCAATCTGTGGTCCCCCCGAAAAACAAACTATGACAGTAAGCTTCTCACAGAAATCAAGAAAAACGACCATCAACCAACGACTCACTTGGATCTGGGTGTGCCACGCTATTGTTGCCGGTACGAATCACCGTCCGTATTGTGCTGTTGGTTTTAGTTTCGCCTTAATCTGGTTCCGTTGCGCGCGCGAGACGGACGAGGTGCGACGCATTGGCGGCGTGCAATAACATAAAAATTCCTTACCCATTACGGTTGTTTATTTTAAGATAACAATGTCGTATTTCTCTTCCCATTATTCCTGGGAAAAACGAACGTTGGCGTTGCACATTTCGCGCACCGCCCTCGTCGAAAAGCCGCCCCAATGCCAACATAACCGCCGATCTCCGCTGTGTCGTTGGTTCATCCAAGCAACCCGTGCCTCGTGGGAGGCATAAGTGTCAAAGAGGCCTCTCAGAAGAGCTTTGGGAGAATGGCAGAATTTAAACACAAAATGCTTCACTACCATCTGACGCAGTTTTCATGCCCGATTTTTCGTCACATTTGTGGTAATTTGAATTGCTCGCGCGTCAAAATCTGTGTCATGTTACCCGGCCCGGTCCGACCAAATAAATCAACTTTTAAATTAACCCCCTTTGTGAAGCCTTTCCTGACTCAATCGGCGGCGAAAGCAAAGAAAAAAAAGACGAACAACTTCCTTCAAAAAATATGAAATCCGAGACCCTCTGCACACAACCCGAAAAATTTCCCCCTTTTTTGCTCCATTCTCGTAGTGCGGTTTCGGTTCTAGTTTCGTTCTTGTGGTTTACCGGCCAGCTCAGTGTCCCTGGACCTCCCTTGGATATAATTTGCGTCCGCTCCATGCAACTCGATAAATCAAGTTCGTTCGATGCCACCTTCCGGAATGATGTTGGAAGAAGGGGGATGGCACCCACTCGCACTCGACCCAAGCACGCTGTGCATGGTTCATACAGAAGAAAAGGAATCCTTTCGTTATTTTTTTTTTTTTTTGTTTGCGGTAGCAACGGAAAATTGAAAAATTTTGCCGGACAATAGCTCCGGAACTGGGCAGTTGGACATCGTCCCCGATGGCATGGCTTCTGCCTACTACATACGATGACATGGTAATAAATGAAAAGGGGAAAGGATATTGAATAATCAGTGCTGAAGGCCTTTAATGCCCCTCGTTGTTGTCCGTTGGCAAATGTGACACACGTGGCCGTCGATCGGAGATGGCAGGTTAGCTGATGTTAGTGAATGTTTTGAAGAAAGGGTGTTGATGGCTTGAGCAGGTCATTATAGAGCATTTCCAACCAGAATAGCAAACCGGTTGGACCCTACTTTCTCCGATCTGAATGAAATTTCTTTGAGTGTTCTTCAAGAGAAAAAAATACACTGAAACTAAAAAAATCGTAAATTCATGCTCGAAAAACATAAAAAGTTGATTTTCTCAAAGGACCCCCTCCCCCTTTTGACTCTTTAATTTGTTAATTTTTTGTTTTTAAAAAATTTATGATTTTTTGGAAAAAGTTGAAAATGAAAAAAAAAAAATATCAATCAAAATATAAGTAATCAAAATATACCAAAAATAGATTTTATGCATCATTTTTAATTAAAAAGCATATAAAAACTTTTTTAAGTAAGCCTAGCCGTGCTCAAGTTATTGCGAATTTTAATATCAGAAATTTATGTTTTTGCAATTTTTTTTTGCCCTTTTTGATTGTTACATCAAAATGTATTTTTCATAATAGATTATTGAAAAACAGGAAATTTTATCTCTGATACGGAGACAATCAGACTTACCCTTTTCTGTTTGGACGCGATGGAAAAGAATCAACTTGATGCTTTTGGATGTGTGTGTTTCGGATAGTAGCAGTATTTCATACAATGTTGTTTTTTTTTTCAATTTTCATTAAATTTATTACATTTCAGATCATTTCAATACATTAAATATTTTGGGCTGATTATTAGAATTAGAAAATACCTGAACTGCAATTTGGTTATTTGAAACTGGAATGTAAGAATGATATTTTTGACTCCAGGAATTGGTTTTGCTTTTTTAAAAATCGGATCGAATTCCTATTCGGCATATTTGTAGTCATCCGTGGAAACATAACAAAATGTCATTTTTGTTTCATGATCCTCTTTGCGATTATTTGCCCAGTCATAAAGTTGTCTAGCATTCGTTCTAGGATGTTCGTGTTGCTTAGCTAAACTTGCTCTAGTTGCCATTCTCTTAAGAGTACCTCCGATCGCATCACAAGGACTCTTGCCGTGTGAAGTTGCAAAAAAATGCCCTTCAATTTCAATATTATGCCTATCTTTAAATCCATAGAGGCTAGCAAAATTTGTTTTATTTTTGTATTGCGACGCTGCTCCGTCTGACATAAAACTAATCTTTTTATTTGTAATTTGTGATTTTAAATATTCCAATAATTTTGAGATAAACAACTGAACTGCTACTGTGTCATGCCTTAAAGCATCAGAAATGATCACAAAACTTATGTGTTTCAGTGTACCGTTTTCTTTGTAAGATGCTACAAATGGATGTATTGTACATTGAGCATTAATCCAATGATAGCCTTACACTTCATCTTGAAGAACAAATGTGTAGTTTTCAGAAAAATCACAAATAACTATGATTTCACCATCTTCTAGCGTTTCCTTTTTTGTTTTTTTAAATTTACTTTATTTATTTTTTATGTAGTCATGGTATATTATTTTTCAATCTTTTTCATAAAAAAAGAAGCAAACTCTTCCGCTGGTAAAGTCTTTAATTCAATATTACACCTATCAGTCGTAATTCACTGTTCAAATGACACTTCTTTAATTTCATCCTTCTTCCAATTTTTCTAAAATTTCTGTTTCTGATGCTGAAGTATCGTGACAATTAATGCACGCGTGAAGATGGCAAACGTCTGTTCTAAATTGTTCATCGCATAGGATTTGTTCCATATAGATAGTGCGATCACATAAAATGCGATTTATTTTTACATCGATGATCGTGAATCGTACAAACACAAACCTTATGGGATCCTGATTTACTAAAAAGTTTACAACGTTTTGGCCGTAAGGCTGCAAATGAGCGCAAGCTCAGTTCAACATCTTTATGGGTTTCATTAAAATGCAAGTATGACTCTTTGAGTTATACTCGTCACTACAGAGACATAATCTTTTTGGCCTGGCTGAACTCTGCTGATATCGTCTTCTTCGTAGATTTGCACAACTTTACGTACTAAATCTTCATTCAGTCCATGTCCTAATTTGGAACGGGGCTTACATAATATTCCATCTTCGGCGACTAAATCCTATACCTGTAAGTAAAGAAATGATACATTATTTTTGATTATTTTTCCCAACATGACATGAAATTATATTCAAAGATGTTCATAAACCTTGCCTGTGTTGCAGTGTATCTGCCTGACTTTGAATTCAGCCCTAAGACTTTGGCAATATGGACAAAATTTGAAATAGTTGATCGAGAGTACATTCAGGATCGGCCAATTTTCCCTTTAACTGGTTCATTATTACCTCGTAGTCTTTAGCCTTGGCGTTGAGATTTGTTTGGTCCTCATCTTCCAAAACGTTAAATGTATGACGCTTAACTCCATCGATAATTTGCTTGGCTTTCTGCTGGCTGTAGGAAGCACTTCTCATTTTCTTCGTTGAAATTGGCGATACATGAATTCCCATGATGCCATTGTTGAATGTCTCGATGTTATATGACAAACTTATTTTATTAACAACAGACTCCGCTGAAGTTGATGAAGCTAGAGACGTAACGGATGGGATGGTATTGACTATGGATTTACTTTCCATATCTACAGGTCTCGTTGATTGCTCACCACTGGTAGAAGGCACTTCCTCATCATTCGAAGGTGGTGGTTTTTGTTGGGAACGATAAACTAGGGACGACACTTATTGCAGATTTGCATCCAATGGGATCTTACAACCTAAAGTTCTTAATTTCTCAATAACACCCTCTGTCAAGTTTCTAGTCTCTAAACCACACTTCTTCGAGTTGGGTAGAGGTTTACCACACTTAAAAATATTATCCAAGTTTGAAAATAAACATGCTTGTTTAACTTGAACAGCTATGAAAGATAAACTAAATTGAAAAGGTGAAGAACTTCCGAATATATAGCACTTTGTTGATCTTCATTTCAAATGTATGGCAGACTCCATTGTATTGTGATGTATCTACAAGAAATTTGTTCCAGACACGGGTATGAATAAAACTTTACCTCTATGCTGTCTTCTCAACGAGAGGCTTAAAAAATCTCTAAAAAGTATTAACCGTTTTTGCATAAAAAAGAACGAAATTTGAGTTTGATCATTTACTTCAGATAGCATCAGTTTGCATCGCTTCCGTTGCGTCTAAACAGAAACGGGTAAGGCTGCAGCCTCCATGTCTGAAAAAGATTTGGTTCTTATTCAATAATCTATCATGTAAAATACATTTGGTTGTGGACATAGCGATTAATATTTGAGAATGGCTGAAAATATTTTTTCAACAAAGTTTCCTTTTTATAAAATTCGCAATAACTTCAGAACGGCTGGATGTACGAAAAATGTTTTTATATTCTTTTTTATCAAAATGAAAACGTAGAGTATATTTTTGGTAAAATTATATTTTAAAATACGTGATTTCACAAAATTCAAATAATCTATAAAAATTTAAAAACAAAAATTTAAAAAATTTAAGAAATGACCGTTATTAAAAATTTTGAAAGGGGGGAGGAGCTCCAAAAAATCAATGTTTTATGTTTTATTAGCATGATTTTTTTTTAGTTTCAGTGTATTTGTTTTTTCTTAAAGAACACTTAATGACCTACAACTTCTTCTCAGACGATATTTTGATCAGAGTAATCGTTTACATGTTATGATTTAAAAAAATCATATTGTACATAAGCCCTTATAGGAAATTAGTCCAAGAAATTTTAGGATTTTTTTATGAAAAATGTTATCTTGGGTATAAACCTATATATTGACAAAATTTAATTAAAACCGGAAACATTCGAGACAAAATCAATATATTTTCTAGCGTTTCTGGCTGGAAATGCTCTATAGGATTCAAAGTAGCTCAATTTTAAGTCGGTAAATGAACTTAAAAATTCCTAGATGGCGATCACATAGGATTCTAAGCAGCTTCTCATGAAATGCTTTACCATAGTAGTCAGAACTTTTCATAACTGTCCCTCGGCATTCCGGACATTTGACAGTTGAAAAATCGGTTTGAATTCAAGTTGAAGTTCATGTTGAAATTCGGTCGCAATCACGATCCATTTCTGCTTCGCTCGACACAACAAAAAGGATGTGCCCCATGAATGAGCGAAGAAACCACAAAACAGAAAATGTTTCGTATCCATTTATATAATCCTGAAAAGCGAAGATCTCAGCCACCCCACCCACATATGCCTTTCTGTGTATCTCGGAACATCCCAGCAACGCCATCTCACACGAAACCATCCACGTTCGTCGAACCCAGATTCCGAAGTTCATGAATCATTCCCTGTGCATTCAACGTGTGCCTGCCACTCTGTGGGCGCTACAAAGTGGTAACTAAATTCGATAAAAACTCCAGTGTAATACAATTTCCGCTGGCGTTCTACACGTGAGGCATTAACCTGAAAGTACCAGCACCGGGCCAAGAGGTGAGGCCCGGATCGGCTACCAAACCAATCTTCATTTCCTTTTCTGCGCGCGTACATCGGAAATGAGCAAATTGCACCCCAATGAGTGCTTTTATGTTTTCTACCACCCCAAAAGAAGCTCCATTCTGCTGCTGCTGCTGCTGCTGCTAATAGCTGGGCAAAAATTGTACCAAACTTAAAGTATAAAATTGCACTAATTTCCCGCTGCTGTGCTCGCCGTACTGCACTTACTCCCCCGCCCAGAAAACTTCTGCCGTACGAAATGATGGATGAAGCCCCCGCCCGGATCCAAGCAAGCAGTTTATCAATCGTCTTGAATCGTTTTTGAGTAACATATGTTCTCACCCCTCGTTCTCTCGCTTGCTGAGTGCGGGGGCGCGAGCGCGAAACCTTAGGAGCCTTTTCCGCCGAACAACCGGAACACCTCATGCCCAAGCCCTGTCAAATTAGCTCGCGTGCATTTGACCCCACCTTGGCGGCATCCATGTGAACAGCCACGCGTGTATGTCGAAACAATTTGTTACCCCCCTCTCTCGCCCCTCGGTCCTACGACGACGGTGCTTCGGCGGTAATAATGGAAATTGGAGAAGATAGATAGTGCCGTTCGCACTTTCTGCCAGGTGAAGAATTAACTTTGACTGGCGGCTAAGCGGGCGGATGAATGAATGAATGAATGGCTGGGGCGCTATTTACGCATATGTTGTTTTATCGGATCAAACGGCAAGAGCAGGAGCGATGGCAAGGGAGGCTCAAGCGGGGCCGTTCAACACCTGTTTAAGCGGAAAGAAATGTTCCTCGACGGCGGTGTGAGCATTATCACTGTTGCAGGGAGGTAGCCCGGATCGCATTTCGGATCCGGTATGAAGTTACTGAAACATTTGGAATCGGTCATTTGGGGTGGAGTTTTGGATCGTTTGGAAGAACAAACCACGGATTGATGGATTGATCACTTTAACGGTTTTCCTGGTCTTCCGGTGGGTCACTTCTAACACTCAATTGTAGTTAAAAAAAACTATGGGTAACGGTCTTGGAGAAACGTGAAAAGACGCTGTTCGGTACCATGTTCCTACATGCGAAAGACATTTTTCGACAATAAGTGCTACAAACATACCTCAATCTTTTCCATCTCCAGCTGTTGCAGGGACGTGGCCACGAATTTTGTCGGAAATTGAGTCTCCAACTAAGAGACCGTGGTCCTAAATATCCAATAATACTCAGATTGCGATGAATACCCTTCCAGTAATAGTGAAAACAAATGACAATTTCTGCAAAACTCAGCGATTGCCTTGATCGAAAAAATGTTGTTACTTCAAACTTCAAATTCACGCCGGTAGTTGGTTCATCTGCTGAGGTTGCCTTGATTTTCAGCTGCATTAAGTAATGTTCCGCACTGATAAAATGAGTTTTTTCCACCGAAATTATATCCGTGCAGTACACTCATCCTTTCGTGATTGCAACCCTGGCACCGATGACTAAGTACGCACAGTGTACCGGGCAAAGAGTCGTTCATTTACCCTCCCATACGCGGTGTCTGTTTGCGTATTTATTTATGCAAATGATATCAGGCCACACTCTATCATTTCCCCATATATATAGAATATAATAGACACACAACATTTGCTTCAGAAAACGCCTTTCATCGTCTCGTGTGTCTTTGTCGCCGTCTGACAGAGTTGCGGTACCTACTGCTTTTCCGGCGTGCCGAAAAAGCGACAAAACGGTTTTATGAGCTCTCGTTTTTGCCCCTCCCCACTTTCCCGCACAACACTTCCTGCCCCGCCACGCAAGCGAACAATAATCTGTTTACTTTTTCAACTTGTCGCATTTGCTTATGTAAATTTAGGTGATTCTCCGTGACGCATAGAGGATGGATGTTCGTGTATGGAGCCGGCCGAGCCCTTCCTCTCTCGTTAGAGCCCGGGTGAAAGGAGATTGAAACGCGACCGGAAACGGCACTTTATCATCGTTTGGCTTGGACCTCTTGACTCGGTTCATGTGTACGTGTGGCTTCGTTAATTAGTGGCCCCAATTTGGACTTCCCCGTTCCCACGATAGCCCTAGCCGGTGTCTGACGCGAAGACGTCGCTTGTGACATCTTGGAACGGTGCCATTTCGCAGGACCCCTCGCTGTGCTTTAGAATACCAATATTTTCGTCGGCTATAAACTGGCTTTCATCCCATTGAAACGGAACCATCTGCTCTCCGAATTGAAATGCCATCCGAGTGCGAAGCGATGATGGGGAGGGATCTGGTCAACGTCCTGATGGCCAGTGCGGTTGGCCCCCGGGGCTACACCGACTACCTACAGTCGGGCCGAACCCGGTGCAGTGTAGAGTAGAAGAACCGCAATTAATAACATTCCAATTTCCCCGGCCCCGAACCCGATGTTCTTGTTTTCGACGTCCGCGCGCACGCCAGCTGCAAAGGAAGAACGGGTTTAAATAAATCATGCTTCCCCACCGCTCCGCGCATCGCCTACTTCTTTTGAATATCATTTGCAGAAAACCCTTCTGCAGCGCCGACGAGTCCACTCTTGTAGACGACACCACAAGGAAACGAACGGAAAAAGTGCGTGATAGGTATCGACGTTCTACCGGTGCTGCCGCTGCTGCGGTGAGTCAAGTTCGTGATCTCGTTGGCCAAGATAACTGCGCGGCGATCTGCAAGGATTGCAAGGTGTCCATCTCAGTCTCCGGGGGTAACAGGTTCGTCGCCTGCTTGCCCTTCATGCACAAGTCTCTGTCGAAGTTGATAAAATTCCTGCCCGAATGGAAGCGTCGTTCGGTGCGACACAAGTGACGTTTTTGCTCGAAAACTAAATCCATTTCCATCGAAGAAGAAGAACTTCGACTTTCAGACAGGAAACGGCATCCATTTTGACGGCGAGTGGTTGGGAGGAATTTGCAGGGGGGCAACTGGCGAAATTATTGCCAATCGAGCCGGTCGAGGTCCAGTTGGTCCAAACGAACGAACGCCAGAAATCGCTCGTGGAGATGAACGGAAGAGCAAAACAAAATCAAGGTAATAATGATGAGGCCCGAGACCAAGCTGCTGCTGCTGCCGAATGATGATGAATTCCTCGAAAATTTATAAGAAGCAACCAACGGACCCGTGTCTGGTAGTCGACTTTCGTGTTTTGTTTTTTTTTCTTAGTCAGTCAGACTCACTAGATGGCCAATTTTCGAACAACGAGCAGCAGCAGCAGCATCGGCTGAGATGTAGTATGAATATAAAAATTTTCGACCGGCTGTAATTACTGTTATTAAAACGAAGTAGTAAAGGATACATTCAACCTCTCCGGACCCGGGACTAGTCAGCCAGTCCAGCCTCCCGTCCGGGCCGAAATGAACCCGAAAAACGCATAAAACCGGCGATCGGCGACTGGAAATGGCAGAATGGCGGAGAACGAAAGCGAACTAATTATCATAATGATATTCACTTCGGACTTTTCTTCGTCGGAGATTCAGGTGGAAGAATTCCGCAAGATGGGAGGGGGTAATGCTCGCGCGCGCACTCCCGGTTTTATACGTTTTAATTTGCTTTTACCCGACGCTATGGTGATTGCGAGATGCAACATCTTTCTTTTTTTTCGATTTTTGCGCGAATCGGTTGGGTTTTGCCCGGTCGGTTTGATTCTTGATTCGATTCGGGTTCAATTGCGCTTGAATTCGATTCTGAGTTCATGGTTTTTTTTTTTCAATCTATTTTTTGAGTTCTGAAATGGTCCGTAGTGCAAACTGTGTGGAGGAGGGGTTCCTGCAATCTCACTTGGATGTCATTTAAATAAGGTTAAAATCTTAATCAAGCTCAGGGAGGGTTTGAGTGATTTGAAAGCAATCAGTCCTTGCGTTCAATTTACGTTACAGTCAAATGCGCAGTCAATACTGAGTGTTCTCATTATCGGAATGTCTTATGCATCTTCACTCTTTCCGAAGATATCAGTCATTTGTAGTTTTGATCTATGTTAGGTAATCGTGTTTCAAGATTAAGGCAAGTTTTGCAGTGTAACTAAAATGTGTAACTAAAATTTTAACAAGCGCGTAAAATATCCCCTTGTTTAATTCTAAGTCAAAGAAGGCGTAAACAACGAAATTGTTTGCATTCTTTCATGCGCCATACAACAATGTTTACAATATTTCATACAAAAGCCTAGATTAAGGCGTTATCTGGCTTAAATTTACAGGAAATATTGCTACCAAATCTAGCATTCCCTTCATGTGCATTAGATAACGCAGAAAATCCAATGTTTGATTCTATATGTGATGTTAAACATCAATCGGGGTTGAATGCTGTGAGTTTCTTCAGAATAGAAAACATAACTTTGCATGTACTTCAATTGATCGTGCGAACTGGCTCGCGTGATTTGTAATTGACAAAATATTCCGAAAAGCTGCGCTGGTCTATTAGCTATATTTAAATCCGGTCGACATTAAAAAAAATATGGCAATGTTTAGTTCTTCAAAGCACTGACCTTCCTGAGAAGATTCAACGAGCTTGTGTATTTAACTGAAAATAGTTAGTTCTTCAAATGAGAAAAACCGGTCATAATTTCATGAATATGTTGTGTTTTCGGGTATATTCACGACATCATGTGTTAATTTTCCGCCTCAACGGAAATACATGAAATCATGAATCAATCGGGTTATAATCATGAGCTGAATTCTGTAAAATTGATTCATGAATCTGGCTCTAGTGACTAAACTATCGACCCTAAATATAAACAAACAAAAAATCCATCATCAAGATTAGTACCTAGGGCTAATGTGAAGAGCTGTGAGAGAACCTACTGCGCTATTGCTACGCTTGAATAGATTCTTGATTAACGAGGCAATGTTCACGACTCGCATCTGTTATATCAATCATTAATTTCAAGAAATCCTAAAATACGATAAGAGTTTGTTTCATGATTTCTCAACAGAAATCGATATGTTTCCGTGTATTTTACGTCAATTACGTCAACTGTGCATGGAACTAACAGCAGTCGTGTCAAAGGCATTACAACTCATCAAGTTTTGGAGATCTACAGTCATTTATAGCAAACTGCTAATATAGGACCACCCTACAAATCATATACGATATTCGGGTTTTAAGTTAAAATGACTTAGTATTTGGTGGTATAACCATTGTTTTTGATGACTTCTTGTACTCTGCGTGGCACTTGGTATGTGGCGACAGGAATAGCATACCATGCATTCTGGATGTTGGCCCAAAGTTCTTCTTTATTTTTTTTATTTCACTGGGTTCACAGACTTTTTCACAATCTGCCGCAGGTTCTCTATCGGGCTTAGATCAGGGGATTGGGCCGGCCATTGTATAACGTCAACGTGTGGTCTTGAGGCCATTTTTTAACGCTGTGGACGGTATGCTTGTGGTCATTGTCCTGCATGAATTTCCACTTCAAAGGCATTTCCCACTCCGCATAACAACTCCGCAGCATAACATTGTTGAGGATCCCTGCGTAAAGATGCTGATGCATTATCGTTTTAATCCAGTAGATTGGTCCAACCCCGTGCCAGGAAAAGCATCCCCACACCATGATGTTACCTCCTCCATGTTTGAACGTTTTACGTCGTGTACTGTGGTTTGAAAGAGGAATCTTTAAGACGTCGAATCCAGAGTTTACCATCAGATCCCACCAAGTTCGACCACAGAACATTTTGCCATTTTTTACCGTTTTCGGGGCCATTCCAATCCAGATGATCTATTGCAAATTTCAGTCGCGCTTAAAGATGCCTCCGAGTAAGCATCGGGACCCTTCGGGGGCTCCTACCGATGAGTTGCTTCTCAACAAGCCGTCTCTGCACGGTCCTCGTACTCACGGGCAAGTTAAGCCCCTCTTTTATTCTGCTTATTGCACAACCGTCTGATGTGGCCGGCTTCCTTTGTTATTGTTTTCCGAGGACGTCCAGTTGGTAAGTGAGGTTTGTGGATTCGTAGAGCATTGAAAACCAATGTTTTCGATCGTCCTATGATTCCAGCAATCTCTAGTTGAGATTTGCCGTCCTTCGCTAGCCGACCGATCCACACTCGTTTCCTTTTTGTACTATGGAAACTACGACCCATAGTTGCTACATTACATGGTACCACCGTTCCTTCGACTGTTAAGATGATGGTAGGAGTGGGGATGCGGTCAGTTCCAGCTCCGCTAGGACGAGTAATCCGTCTGATCTCGGTAATGCCTTGATCTTGAAGTTATGCAACGATCTCTTCATACCCACTCTAAGCGCCCTTTTCATGTTGTTATCAAGCTTGACTGTGCATAGGTACCAACCTCTGACTCCACGCCAGTTGATTCTGGCCTCCCGAGGAAGCTCCTTGTTGACAAAGCTGTTGATAAAACCTGGAAAACATCTTCAGGTGGCAATCCCAGTATTGGACGGAAGGAGCCCAGAGGTACCTCTGCTGGCGGTGTGGTAGACCAAGGCTAGTTTGTCTTCTTGCAACTGCCTGATGAGGCTTATAATCTAAATTCCGAACGTATCGAGGGTGTTGATGATGGCAGAGACAACTGGTAGCCTCATTGCACGATTGCAATCTGGCTGGGTGACGTCCTGCAATGGGCTGAAGGAGGTTAATTCGGGTACGTCAGTTGGATTTTATCTCGTTGAAGTGAGGGTGGAACGTCAGGGAACGGTCGATCCGAAAATTAATTTGAAAAAGGTTTAAAAATGTTTAAAAACTTCCGGAAAATGTAAAAATGTTTAACATTTTTCTGACCAAATTCTGACCAATTGTTAGAAAATACAAGTTTGATGTCTCTTAAAACTAGCTCAATATTGTTACCATAACTTCGATCATTTTGTCAATACCAGCATCACTTAACCTTCTTAGACTAGATGCTCCCAACAATCATTTTATTTAAATTTTTGTTCTTTACACCGAACAGGGCATTATGGTTAAACTGTTGTCTCCGGTTATTTATTTCCATTTTCCATTAGAATCCAACGTGGGTTTCCCATGGCTTCTTGGTGGATATAAAATCCTCCCTATCTCAAACGGTTGGATGAAGCGATCGAGGAGTGTCGATATCCATTGAATTGTTTGTCATGCAATTTGCAAGTGTTTTGTCATGGTCTAGACGATGCTCCCTGGATTGATGGATTGCTTCTTAATTTTAACAAAAATTCTTAAAAGCTGCATTTCGTCCATATGTGCAAACGAGCAGAAAAGATCCTCCTAGAATAAAGTTGTACCATCTGTTGGTTAACAAAAATCAATCTATCGTCTACTACCGTTCTCGCTATTTCAATACACTATAGATAGCCTAAGAACGCCGAATGGAAGAGAGGAACAAAAAGAGTTGATCCGCAATATGTCTCTTTTGACTCAAATAAACAATTACTAAATTGAAAGCTTCTCTTTAATGATTATTTGGCTTCCACCATCCTGAGATGCACGTGAATAAGGAGTGTATCGAAAATAAGCTATCCACAAACTTTCTTTCAAATTATGTTGAAAACCGATATTTTATTCATACAAAAAATTGATCCTTTATTGTACGAGGTTAAACTTGAACATAATGAAGACCGGATGAAATTTAAGTTATTCCTTTACGAATTTTCGAACTTTGGATCGAATGCTCTTCATCAAGTTCCGGACAAGTGTTGCATCGCATTTTTTGGACGCTTGAGTCCAAATTTTTTTGAACTCCTGCATGTTCCCAGCTGCCTTACCAGTCTTCTTGAAGACCCTCTTCACGATTGCCCAGTAACGTTCGATGGGTCGAAGCTGAGGGCAATTTGGTGGATTGATATTTTTCTCAACGAAATCTATACCCTTTTCCGCAAGCCAATTGAGAGTGGTTTTGGCATAGGGAGCCGACACTAAATTCGGCCAATACAGTGGAGGTGTACTATGCTTCTTATATAAAGGCAACAATCTCTTCTGGAGACACTCAGATCGATAGATTTCCGCATTTATAGTTCCGGTAGTGTAAAAAATGGTTGACTTCAAAGCACAGGAACATATTGCTTGCCATACCAGTACCTTTCGACCGAATTTCTCCACTTGAATCGACCTGTCCGCATCGCTCACATCCTCCTCAACGAAGGCAGTAAAGTGTTGTGGACCTGGAAGGGGTTTTGAGTCCTCCTTTACATAGGTTTTATCGTCCATCAAAACGCATGCATCCGGACGCTGCAAAAGGCGCGAATACAATTTCCGGGCCCTTATTGCCGCTCGCTTCTTCTGTTCTGCACTTTGTTTCGAGATTTTCTGCTTCTTGTAGGTCTTCAGGTGGTTTCGCCTCTTGATACGCTGGATCATTCCGACACTCGTTCCTGCTTTTTTGGCCAAATCACGTATTGACATTGATTTGTTCTTCATGATTAGAGATACCACTTTCTGCTCCAGTTTCGGGTTGGAAGAACCGGGTTTTCTGCCTCTTCCTGGTAGCTCATCCAAAGAATAGTGTTCCGCAAACTTATTAATGATGATTTTAACACTCGCATGATGAATTCCAAACCGCTTCGCCAGTTTTCGCATAGTAATACCCTTCTCACTTAGCCATGTGTCCAGAACTTTAATTTTCACTTCCTTTTCAATACGCGACATTTTGAAAACGCAGAATTTGAACCGCACAAACAAGTAAACAAAAGAAAGCTGAGAGTCAAATGCACAGCATGCAGTGTTCAGAGCATAAAAAACCATCACAAATACATGCGTACAACGCAAATGTATGTGGATAGCTTATATTCGATACACTCCTTAGTTACCCAAACCGTGTTACCGTTTGGGCCGATTTTGTATCAGAACCGATTTTGAACAGAACCAAACACATTTGTACCTGCATTCTCAAACATAATACGTACATAACAGGTGATGTAATCCTTGTTGCAATTGTTGCAATAGTGAAAGACTCAACGATAAATACGACTCAATTCTATGTTCTCTTTGATGTATTGTTAAATCCTAACTGGACTCCCAAAATAATAAATACTGTGATACTCAAAATCACCTTCCGGATGCTACTTTTACAACAGCTTCTAGAGTATATTTGAAAACCTCAAATCTAAGTCCGTATTGCGTTGAAAAATAGCCACTAGACTTAATACTCGGATTTGAAAGCCTGGAATTTACATGATCGTTGCCTTCGGTTTTTAAAAACAACATCAAACCTATTTTGAGTGCAGTTAGTTTCACGCGTCACGACAAGGTACAAGTTAAAATTTGCTCCCTTCCGTGATAGATTTTAAAACGAGTACTCTATGTTAAATAAAATGATTAACTATTAAATTTATTTGCGCGTTAATGTAAAGTTGTGTAGAATAAAATTGCAGACTTGCAAAAGGGTTGCTTCGCTTATAACATTCATCAATTTGAACATGGCCACAACTTCTAGCATCATTAAAATATTTTCTGAGGAAGGCCAACGACCGGGTTTTGCACTAATTCAATTCAAATGTTTTCATTTTGGATATAAATAAAGAAGGAGATCTCGAATTTGAAGAAAGGAACAAAATTATTCCTTCAAGAGAAGATTGTGCTAATTTTCACCACTGCAATGCATGGCCTTGAATAACCTTTTGTTTTATTAAATTTGATGACCGAATCTTGAACTTTTCTGATGGTAACGAGAACAAGATCCTTGACATCGGATCGGGCATCATGAAGGATTTCGTTTTGCATTATTAGTAGCATTTGGAATATATCATTTTGTGTTCCTCAACATATTTTTACGTCATGTCATGTAAGCTATCGTTTTTAATTTGTATGGTCTTGTAAACTTAAACAGGGGTCTTGTAAACTGTAAACGCAAATTTATGTCTTACTGACCGCTCCTTAATGTGTATCCAAAAATATTTAAATTTACATGCTATTTTCTAAGAGTACAGTGAAGCAACATTCCGTATGAGTCGAACCGCATTTTCTCGCTATACCGCTTTTCACATTATCTCACCTTTTTATGAACGGATTTAACGACGAGAAAATAATTAAAAAAGTTACTAAACAGTGTTCGGTACCTCATAAGATGCCTCCGAGAAAATTGAAAACCTTCAACCGGGAAAACTGGCAACCCTGATTGTTTTAGTATTGTTTTTGTTCTTAATTTCATAAACTCAATTCGTAGATAAAACTTCATAAAATCAGACATTGTTCGGCCCAAACATGCGATATTAAAAAAATCCCCCATAGCTATATATCTTCCGTGAATGAAGGTGTCCCTAAAATGAGTTTTTCATACTTTTTTTTCTGTTTTAGATATTTCGAAAAACTAGTCGTTAAACGAACTTCAAAAATATGGTTCTTCACTTTTTGCATCATTAATTTTTACTGTGTTGGCTATTATGTCTATTGGCGTTGCTAACACTACTTGACATGACTAATTTGACCAGACCAGCATCGGTTTCTGATATCGGAGTCCTAAACATTGTATAGGCATTTAATGAAAGCCGTAAATTGCCGAAGCATTAGCAGTGGAATTGAGAGCCACTTAAATCCGATGCCTCAGGCAGCCAGTTCAAATCGCGTTCCGGTGAAAGCGTCCAATTCCGATTCCAGTAGATGCTGATTACTTTATATAAAAAACACAAAGATACATTTCCTAGTCGCCAAATAAACATTCAAACCTGTTTCAAGAAAAGCAAACATTCTATTAATTCCACGTCTTCCACGTTTGACCTAGAACCGTCAGTCTTAAAAAAAGCTTAGTTTCTTCTCTTTTCGGTTAAATACAACTCCCACGTAAATATTTGTCTCAGCAAACCATGGAAGGGAACAAATTCGCCAATCACTCACCCAAATACATAGAAGAACAAAACCGATAATGAAGCACCAACACCAACAACAACAAAGTGAGCATCGGTAATGGCGCGACCGGCCTCTTATTTTGATGGTCATAATATAAACACATCAAATAAATTTAGGAGAGCGAAATAACATCATCATCATCATCAGCAGCAGCAGCAGCAGCAGCATCCAGAGCAAATCAACCACCAGCCTACTCGGATCGGATCGCCGCCAGGCCGCCATGCTCTTCTTGTGCGACACAGCCCAAATCGAGTGGGCAACGGGATGGGCGCGGAGGGTGATGATCAGCAACAGCGAGATGAAGCCTGGACTTTTCGTAATTTAATCCGTCTTGCTTCTGGACGGCCTACACCGACGGTGACCACCACCAGCCACCGTCTGCGACGCTGACGACGACGACGACGGCAATGGCCAGGCATGAGAGAGTTTACAGCATAATGAAATTTACATAAATACTTATCTCCCGAACTGCCAAACAGACCTCCCCCCGGCTCCCCGCCGCTTCCTCTATGGGGTTTTCGCACACAGCACATAGTTTTCGGACCCTCGCCGTCTGTTTTGATGACTCGCAAGTTAACCAACAATTTTGTTGTTGTTTTCGTTTTCGTTCCGAGATGCGAGGCTCTCAGATCTGTATCAAAGCATCGTTTACGCACGGTTTAGTGGCACTGATAAAGCTCATTTCGGGTCGGATATTTGGGCTCATCCGCAGTAAACAACGGCTTTAGTGCTGAATTACTGCTGGGATTAAGAGATGCATAAAAGCGAATGACTGGTTGCTTGCCGAGGCTGGGCGCAAGGGTGACCTCTATTTTCACCTCAAACTATGGAATAAAGTGCTACCATGCAACCGGATTTGACTGTACTCGGTGCATCTTCCAACTATCAAGCAATCAAAACAACACAGCGGAAAATGTGGTCCCAAAAAACCACATCAAACTGCCGATTGGTGTTCTTCGTTGTCGTCGGAGCTGTCGCTCATTGGGCGCAAAAAAATCTCACTCGCCCGAGAGGATGTAGTAATTTATTGACCTCTATTTCCCTCCACACCCTCTTCTTTCGTCACCACAGTTTTGCCTCTAAATTGACCGAAACAACCGAAAGCCAATCATAAATTTCTGTTTGATTTGCTACCACTACTGACTGGATGACTGACGAACAGGGTTACCACCGTTTACAAACGCCGCCGCTTGCTTCGTTAGCTGTGTTTAAAAAAAGCCCAAAAAAACAACGCTTGCTTACTCTGCGCTGAGCTGACGGCTCCTCTTCTCTGTGCTCAATTCAGTGAATATTACTTTTGCGGTTTTTTTTTTGCTGGTCGGGTCGCGCCGACCACCAAATCAAATTGCAACGTTCGCACCAAACACAGCACAGAGAACCTGCACCCGATAAGTGCCCGAGAACGCAAACATAATTACACGGTGTAAACTTTAGCCGAGTTTGTTGGCGGTTTCTGTGGCCGGGCTAATGTGTGTATGTTGTGTGTATAACTTACTGAACCGGGAAAGATGACAGTCCGCAAGTTACACCCCATGGTCTAGAAAATTGCGTGCCGCACTCGAGTAATGACACGGCGATCGGGAATCAGCCTCCTGTGCAGGTACACGACAAAAAAGGCCTACTGAGCGTGAGTCTCTGATCGGTCGGTCTGATCTGGTTCCTCTCGAAGAGCAAGATGGGCACGCAGCGCATTGTTGGACATATGAGAATTCTCCCCTCGGCATCTGGACTGTGGAAGAACAGGTTTCGGATAGGAATGCAGAATGCGATTGCTGTTATGGTCACCACTCGTATGTGGTTTTGTAACGATAAACAGGTGCTTTTAAGAGACGGGCACAGTTTGGCCAAATATAGTCATTTCGGTCACGTTTTAAGTAGGTTGCTGGTGGTAGTTCGAGGCAGCACTACTGATCAACTGACAGCACATTAGTTGAACTTGTATATTTGTTGACGTTTCGAGATTTTTTGTAATGTTGTCACCGATCAGACTCTGGAATATTATTGAGTTATAAAGGAATTGCTCCTTTGTGTACATAATCAATTTCGGGGTTTTCCACAATGAAATCTTCATTGAAAAAGAAGTTATCGCGAAATCTGTTCACTTAAAGAATAAACACATATTTTTAAATAACACTTTTACTGAAGAAGTCTGTAAATGGCAGACGGAATAGTCCTATCTGTCAAATGATACGCTTTTTCTAATGGAATTTAAAGGAATTTGCTCGCGTTCGATAATAGAAATAGAGGGTGTATCGATCGAAATTTGGTCGACTTAAACTTGACGCATTTCCTTTCATCGTGCATTTTGCACACCCCTATTTTGAAGACGTTTTCGTGTAGCATCATGCCTCTATTTTAATTTGAGATTAGCACTTCAGTTATCAAAATGTCGTCGAAGGAAGAGAAGCAACGCATCAAAATTTTGCACGTGCATGGCGAAAATCCAAACTGTGAGAGTAGTTGCCAAGTTGGCGAAATTGTTGAATGTAGCTAAATCAACTGTTACCAACGTATTAAAAGTGTTCGGTGAACGTTTGTCGACAGCCAGGAAAGCTGGATCGGGGGGGAATCGAAAACCGGAGGCCACAGCCTGACAAGAGTTGCCCGCTGTTTCGAGCGGAACCCCAATCTCTCCGTCCGAGATGTCGCAAAGAAGCTGGGAGTGGCGCCTTCAACCGTGGATAGAGCATTGAAATGAGCTGGACTGTTGACTTACAAGAAAGTGGTGACTCCAAATCGCGACGATAAACAAAACACGTCGGCCAAAGCATGATCGCGAAAGTTGTACACGACGATGCTGACGAAGTTTGATTGGCAGGACCACCAACCAGGAAATTTATCTGAGCGAGTGCCTACAAACACGTGTCCTGCCTTTCCTGAAGCGACACAATTGTTCAGTTCTAATTTGGCCGGATTTGGCATCTTGCCATTACGGAAAAAGGCCTTGGAGTGGCCTGCTGCCAACAACGTTCAAGTGGTGCCCAAGGGCAAGAACCCAGCCAACACGCCAGAGCTCCGCCCAATCGAACAATATTGGGCCATCGTCAAGCGGAACCTTAAGAAGACTCAAACAGCTGTTGTGAGCGAGAAACATTGTAAGGAAAACTGGCGTTCTGCGGTGAATAAAGTGGACAAGGACACAATCTCATGGCAGGTGTTAAATGATAGACCCGGGATTTGCATTCGGTAAAACTGAATATTTCTCCTGTATTCTGTATTAAATGAACTTGCAAAAGAAAAAGAATTTTACTTATTATTAAAAACTTTGATCAACTCACACAAATCACTGCTTGACCAAATTTTGATCGGAACACCCTTTAGTTTGAAAAAGTGTTTTAGTTTTTAACAGAAATGCATATAAAACATTCCAGACTCATTTGAGTGAATTGTGGTCTTGAGCAAAGTTTTCCAGTGCGTAACGAATCGTCTTTTGATATTATCGTATCACTTTCAAATCGTGCAGCAGAGATGGCGCAGTCTATCTTTGCCAAATGAAGCGCTAGAGAGTTGCCGTCTTGGGCAAAGTTGTTTGGAATATTAAATTAAGTCATTTGATATAATCGGATTAGTTCCAGATTTTGCCGCAGAGCTGGCGCTGCAGTCTATCTGTGGCAAATAAGACTAAAGAGAGTTGTCGTTCAGTAAAGTTGTTGAGAATAAAACATGTAGTCACTTGATATAACCAGATTAGTTCCAAATTGCGCCGCAAAGATGACGCTGCAGTATATCTTATTCAAATGAGGCTCTTGAGCGTTGCCGTCTTTAGCAAAGCTATTGAGAATGTAAAATGAAGACATTTGAAATAATCACATTAGTTTTAGATCGTACCGCAGAGTTAGCACTGCAGCCTATCTGTGCCAAGTAAAGCCAATTGTGGAACAAATTCTAGTTTCAAAAATTCATAATAAAATAAGAAGTGCATAGAAAAAAAGTTGTAAACGCTAATGTTATAAGAAATTCATTATCTTTTTATATTTCAAAAAAATTGCTGAAAAATCTGACAACGAAGGTCTATTGCCGATCTTTGAGATATTCAATAGTTTTTCCAGAAAATGCAGCTCTCCAGAACATAATTCAAAAAAGATAGACTTAAGCACCACCATGATGGCAAGATTTGACTAAGCTGATAGCATCAAATGAATGCATTTTACATATCCGCATAATCACAAACCATTCCTGGGCCATTTCCCTCATTGTTGACGACCTTTTCCGTTATATTTACGACATTTACCCTTGTAGCTGACAACTATAAACTAACAATCTGTTATATAGTTTCTGATGCTAAAAGGCCAAATAACAATATGCGGAATAGGCGGTTAAGTTCAATTACCATAAGAAAATGGCATTCGTTATGCGGGTACTGAACAACTTTGCCGCAGACCGCCACTCTTGGTGCATTCTGATGGATTTGGTGCTCAATAACATAGAAGCATTAGGAAAAAAGTAGGAAATATGTTTTTGAGACGGAGTTTAGAACTTTTAGCCTGTTAACCTTTAAAAACACTCACATAATTTGGCGAATATATATTGTCACTTGGTTTAATCCAGAAAGCTACAGTTATAGCTGTAAAGCTTTTATTTTTTAAGTCCAGGATTGTTCAGATAACCTAGAACATCCGAAGATTATCTCATAGTGTCTGTTGTTCTTCCAAGATATTTCGTGAATTTGTTCTAATACACATCGTAGCTTAGCATAGACCAGAAATCTTTTGTAACAACCGTAGTTCCTACATTCTGATCACAAGGATATGGGATGACCTAGCAGACATCATATTGCCTTATAATGTTTGATGACCCTTAAAAATATTATTTGAATATGTTTGAATATTTATTGAAACTTTAAATTGCCTTAAACATACTGTTACAACTGTAACTCTTAAGTTCTGAACGGCAGGACGGTTTGGATGACCTAGACCATCTCAAGATTATCTTTTTGTGTCTTTTTACGTTTTAAAATATTCACTGAATATGCTTGAATATGTGACGTTACTTAGTATTGCCTAAAAAGCTTCTATTACTACCATAGATTTCAAGTGTTAAACTCCAGGACAGTTTGGATTACCTAGAGGATCACTAAGTTATAAAATAATGATTGTTGACTTTCAAAAAGATGCATGTAATATCATTGAATACATATAGTAACTTAATGTAGCCCAAAAAACTACTGTTACAACTGTAAATCTTATGTTCTGAACTTAAGGTCAGTTTGGATAACCTAGGTCATCCCAGTTTATCTCATTTTTTTACATTCCAAAATATTCACTGAATACGGTTACATACGTATCGTAACTATAAGCCCAAAAAGCTATAAATTCTACTGTAGATCTTAACTTCTGAACTCAAGGACAGTTTGGACAACCTAGAACATCACAAAATTATCAAAGAATGACTCTTGACCTTTCAAAAGGTTCATTCAATATGTTTGAACTCATATCGTAACCTTTTATATTCCTAAAAGCTACTGTTAAAACTGTAGATCTGAAGTTCTGAACTCAAGTATATTTTGAATAACCAAGAACATCCCAGAAAAGTACGAACATATATAACGTTTTTTAACGAGAATTTAATAATACTTATGCATATCTACCATACTCTAACACAAAGTTTTACACTATTAATAAGGCATTAACGTTTTGTTTTGAAATTTTTCTTATTCAAGAAGTTCCAGATCGTCTATTATGCCTTAAACCCAAATTTTTTTAAATATATTTTCCAGTTGGAAGAATTGATGTAGAACAAATTTTCCCAAAACAGTGTACCGTTTTATTCGGTCTGTGATTTTATACAGCCATATTCCTTATGGAGTCATATATGACCCCTTAGGTCTGAACAAGAGGTGTCTCACATGGCTTTGACCAAATTTATTTGTTAAAATCAATTTCAATTCCTGAAAGCAACTCAATAAATATAAATTTGTTGCAAATCGAACTGAATCAACTTCACAGAAAATGCACAGTTGTTGAATTTAGCAACGCTTTGTCTTAAATCAAATGTCAAATCGATGCAACTGACGTAGTGAGTGTGTTGCAAAATTGATCAAAAGTACTAAATTGGAATCCTTCAATTTGAAATGCATGCAAATCGATTGCAATTCGCTGTGCTCGATTCCAGTGAAACACCCCATGGGCCTGAAGGGGTTAATATACTTTTTAAGAAAAGGTTTAACAATCATGAATTCTTCAATAGTATTTGGCCTAAAATTAACTAATTGATGTGAAGTTTCCAAAATTCCGTAAATTTCCGATCGATTGGAAAAGTTTTGAAAAACTCTTGAGAAACGACTGAGATGTTAACGCTCAAAACCTGACCACTTTTCGATTTTATCGATTTAGTTTTTAAATTGTACTCCAGTATAGAAAATAAAGTAGTATTCCTACGTCAAAAACCATGCCGAAGACAACAACTCTCTCAATCTTAATTTAACAAACATAGACTACAGCTCCATCTCTGCTGAAAGATCTGGAACTAATATGATTACTTCTAAAGACGACAAAAGTCACAATGACATTTTTTGCCGAAGATGGCAACTCTTCTAGAGCTTCATTTGAAAAGGATAGACTACAGCTCCATCTCTGCGGCAAGATCATGAACTAATATGATGTTATCATAAGATGACAAATGACATACTAGAAACTTTCTCAAAGATGGCATTCGCGCTTCATTTAGAAAAGATAGACAACAGCGCCATCTCTGTTGCTAGGTATGGAACTAATCTGATAATAAAAAAGACGAAAAATGTCATAATGAGAAACTTTGCCAAAGATTACAACTCCCTAGCGCTTGATTTGGCAGTATGCAATACTATGCACGCCATTTTTACGGCATGTTCTGCAACTAATATGATAATATGATTTGGTGTCTTTTGACCAAATGACACACAGCGAAATTTTATCGGAGACGGCAACTCTCTACAACAAGTTTGGAATGTTTTGTATGTAATTCTGTTCACACATCGAAAGCAAAACATCCTTCCCTTTGTAGCAGATTCCCGATGGCCAATGTTAAGAGAACCAGGTATTTTCACTACCAATGCATTTTTGAGACCATAAAATGGTTTCAACTGGTGTACAAATATTTTGTCTAGGTTTAAATTTAATAATGCTAGAAAGGGTTGAGATCCGGGTCTACATGACCCTAATATCTTATGTATCAGTTTTCAAGCTGTGCAACTTGTGTTGGAACTAACGGAATTCACCTATGACTCCCAATCGACCACCCACATGGTACAAGCGAACGCCCTCGAAAAACTCCAAAACGTACGTACGCAAATTACCCTAATGGTCAATTTTCCCAAAAAACCTAAAACCCCGGCGAGGCGGAGGAGGAGAAGTGGGCAATAATTGTTTGTTTTCCCGCAAGTTTCAACGATTCACCTATTCAGAATGGATACTGAATCCCGCAGCGTTTAAATTTAAATTGTACCCAACCCACCTCTCTCTCCCCTCTCCCCCTCCGACAGCCGACGCCGTTGAACTCCGAGGACGTCGTCGTTGGGGCAGAGCGGGTCATTAAAATCGTTAATCTTGCTATAAGTGCTTCCGGAGCGCATAAAGCGAACAGATCGCAGCAACCTGTTTAAATCTTTCCTGTGAGCGGCGAGCGCGGCGCAGCGCAGCCTACCTGGGATGTTGTGGTCAAGAACTCTGTAAGCAAACCAGAACACCGAAGCATCCCCAGTGGTTCTTATCATCAAGCAGTATGATGATGATGGTTGCAAGGCAGAAGCAAATAGAGGAGAATAAAAACTATTTTCAAGAAACCTGTTAAACGGCCGCCGCCGCTGCTGCATAAATGTGTTCAAACATACCTTATTTTTTCCGTTTAGCATCCGTTTGGCACTGGTGCAGCAGCAGTTGGAGCAACTCTATAAAAATGATAATAAATCTACACATTTCTTTCTTTCTTTCTTTCGGGCTCGCATCTGGTCCGTGGAGGACTGCGAAGAACGGGTTTAGCACTCTTTCTTTTCGCTCTCGGAGTAGGGAAATTCGTTCGCATTAAGTTGGCTTTATTCCCGCGCTACGGAACGCATATGAGATACCTGGAATACAGTCGCACTTCGGTTAGGTCACCTGGCTTTGATTCTACATTCCTGTTTGCTGCTAAATATTTGAGACGTCATCTAATTTTCCTATTTTTCTATTTTTCTTTTCAGGTAAGCAACAATTTTTGGTAACGATAATTTCAATGCTTGGGAGCTGTGTACAGAGGAAAGATCTCCTACATCGAAGCAACTATCGATGAGCTGTCACTTTTGAATTGTCTCCTTTCAAACGGGCTCATGTGTGGATAAACAGACTGCAAAGGATCATCGCAATAACAACACGATCAAAACCCGTATAATTATTCACTCCCATGTCCTTTACAACTCGGCAGTCTAACCGAACCATACTGGACTGATTTAGGCCAAATTTCTTACCTCGGATGGATGTACCTTTATTGGTCAAAAGCAACTGCCCGGTGAATGATTTAATTGTTCAATTCCAGCTCCACAAGAGCATCAAAGTAGAACACGGTTTCCCCAACTGATTCGGAATTCAAACGGACTGACTTATGGGCTACCACCATCCCATCCGACCACTTCAGTGCGAGAGAGAGTGAGTGTGCCTGCGTTGATATAAACGTATTGATTTCTGGTTTCCTTTTTAAGCCAGAAAATTATAGATTAGGATCAATGCGAAGCGCGAAAGGGACCGTTGCTTTGCGCTTACATCTCGTTTTTTCCTTCTTCTTTCGAGGTCGCATTCCCGGGCCTTCGCCACCGGGTTTGCAAAAAACCAGGCGAACCCACCGCGAGCGACACATTCGAAACCTGTCGAATTATGAAATTATCGGTTCTCATCTCCGTCGCCGAGGCGTCCGCGGTCATGTCCTTCCAAGTCCGCCTTGAAAATCACACCACGAACATGAGCCGAGCAAGAGGCAAACGGAGAAAAACATCAATTATACTAATCATGACATTCGCTATGGCTTGTCAATCTATCTCCCCGCGAGCATTCCAGTTGGTTCGAAATCCATAGAAGGCTATTGACCATGTGGACCAGATTTCTGGACCGGGGCAGGAGCTTCTCTGAAGCAACTAACGCGCAGCAACCGGTGTAGATCTAATCTGCGTTCGGGCAAGTGAGCCTCCAGATCCGAAGCTCAGGCGAAGTCAACCTTTGGTCCGTGATTGATGATTCTAATCTGCTCACTTAAATCTAACATCAAATTAAAATTAATCGTATCACAATGGAACGAACCAAAACTGTTTTTTTTTCTCTCTCTCCTGCTTTCGGTGGAGACAGATAAGAGGGGAAATCGAAGCAAGTGTCAGTCCCAAAGTAGGCTCCGCTTTGAGGAGGAGCAACCCCTCGGTCGGTGAAAATTGAGTCATTTTAATTTACATTGACCGCCGCATGTCATCGCACTTTTGATGGGCCTGGAGTTGTACGAATTTTTACGAACATATTTGGATGAGTCGTAAAATACGGCCACTCTTTGCCGCGTGCGAATTCGCACAGTGCAGTGCGTTTTTTTTTTTTGCAGAGATATCTTTTATGGCTCATTTGGGTGGGGTTTTATTTCGAATGAGAAGGGGCTCTGGATTGTTATTTAAGGCTACTTTGCTGGCTTTTCCAACGATGAACAATCTAATTAATTGAGGTTGAAAAAATGCTGCTTTTATGTTCAATCCATGCAGGTTGATGATTGTTCAGGGAACTTTAAGGCTCAATCAAGGTATCTTAAAGTGCTTATTAGGGTGATTCAGAGAATCGAGTTAGTTCCACAATTCTCAATCTATTGAGAATCTCGTCCTGATTAGGACGTCATTAATTAGGTAATTAGCTCCGAACGATTGATGCAACATTTTCGAAAATCTTTGGAGAAACGACTGAGATACTAACGGTCGAAATCTGACCACTTTTCGTGACTGTCACAATTAGATATTTTTTATAAACTGTACCCCAGTATAGCAAACAAAGATGTAGGCCTACGGCAAAAACTTTCATCTGAAAAATTTGCCACAAAACAAAAAGTTCACCTGTACTACAATCCAAACCTTGTTCAACCTGATCTACATACTGCAGATGAACTGGAATTGGGAGAAGTAGAAAAAAAACTGCACCACCGCCAGCAAACAAATAGCAGTAAACACAACAAAGGCAAAAATGCCATTACGCTATTTGTACGGCTAAGATGTTAGAATTTTACTTTAAATGTTTTCCTGCCTCTTACCGGGGGGAACCTGCGATAGCGGACCCCTCGCTAGGCGCGCGAATATGTGAGCACACGCGTTTCCCATGTTGCCTACTTGGATCGAAAAAGAAATAGCAACATGTACACAATAATGGCAACATAAATAAACATGTAAGAGCACCACCGACCAAATCGAGTCCAAGCAGGCTGCCGGTGCTGCTTTTGCCTCTTCGTCTGCTGTGCTCTTCGAAGAAAAAAAAAGAAAGATCACTCTCCTAGCTGTGTAGAGGGAACCACACCAAATAGTAGCATACATTTATAACATTGCCTGGTCTATCGGTAGACATGTTGTTCCTGTGCCGCGCTCGCGGCACTAACAATCGGGTCCCATGTCTTGCAAATGTGTGTATGGGAAACACCGCCGCAATGCCCCTAAAAGCAAACGACCCAGCAGCGAGATAGCTCTTTTAAGAAAACTTTAATCCACCCTCAGAAATTCATGGTTCAATGCACAAAACATACAACTCATCTAATCTAATTCGCCAAATCCGGTCTGAAGCCCCGCCGCCGATCATCCCACTCCCGGTGTTGCCTGGGTTGGGCGGGAGCCGATTCGAAATTGCTCCTCTTAAGAAGCTATGTTTCTTCATTTCCTCCTTCGCTCTCGAATCGTTGTTGTTAGCGAAAATCGCATATTGTCTTTCCCCTGCGACGATGGATGACCTCCGCTGCACGTAAAGGCAAATAAATCGGATTCCCAAATTCGAGGCAAAAGTACAACATCGAACCAGAATCCGACGAAACTATTTCGTTATACCGACTTTTCTTCATCTCCACTTTGCGTCCGTTTGGATTTTACGATTTTCCTCCTTCGCAACCTCCTTGGCCGAACCGCGCTTTCTCCCTGTGTCCAGGCATAAACGGAGAGGTAAATGGCTCTTTTTCCACATTTCTACCATCCCATGTAGCGTCCGTCCAATTTAATTCTATTAAAGCCTATCGAAGCATATAATTAAAAATATTGAACTTCGAAGTACACACGCTAACGCTCGCTGACTCGCCGTTTGCTCTTCCTCGCAGCTAACTAAGCCTTCTTGGATCCCCACGCTCACTAACCGAACCGAGCGAGTGACTGCTGGCTACGATTATTGAGGAGCCTCGGATGAGAGCGAGAGAGGCAGGAGAGAAACGGGCGGCATCATCCGGCTTTCGGTTTGTCCGTCGCTGTATGGCACATGGATGATGAACGGCAGGGCCTGGGGCAGAGGCGTAGCCGAAGGGCTGCCGCCTTTAGGTTACTCATTAGACTGACCGTGGTAAATTCCAAATCCTTGAAGAGTTCTCATGAGTGATTCGCAAATTGTTTGAAAACATAGAGTATTCTTTGAGATCTTGAAAAAATGTCCAAGTTCCTTGTTTTCTCTTCGTTGACTATGAGTATATCCATCGAAAGATATTTTTGAATCAAAGCAACTTAACATCGTTATTCAAAGAGTTATAGGGATAGTTTGAGGGATAGAGATAGCGATAGGGAAGTTTGAGTATACCTTTTTTTTAAGGTATTGGCATGTTTTGCAATGCAGCTTTAAAGCGTTTTTCGTAAAATTCTGTAAACAAGAACTTAATTCAAAAAAGTATATCGAAAAGTGCATTGATTTTATTTCTTATACGAAAATATTGAATCCTGATGAGAGTGAGCTTTTTCGTCCACTCCAGTCTCCAGTACTCCAGTCAAGTATTAGTACACGACATATACTCTACGATTTTAACAATTTGGAAAACACTCATGAGAATTCTTCAAGGATTTGGAGTTTACCACGGTCAGTTTAATGAGTAACTTAAAGGTGTATTTCTCAAGATAAGTAATAAAGGTAGTGGGAATTAAATGGAAATTGCTAATTTTTCTTTCCATTTTCTAGTTACGAAATTATTGCCTACAAATAATTTTTTCATATACAGCAAGTCTCATGTATTTATCGAATGATAACCAAGTTTGAAAGATACTTCTATACCTACCTGTATTAGGCGCAACTTACATGGATCAATTATTGGAGATTTTTTGATAAAATTCTCGACACTGTCGCTTCACGCCGTCCATAAAAACTTGTACAACCAAATCCGGTACCATTTTCTCATTTTTCATCCACTCCCTACGCATGTCATTTGCATCTTACTTTTTTTGGTCTCTCGGAGTTCCCGCTTCATCGTGGCCCAATAAGTTTCGAATGGACGTAGTTCAGGGCGGTTCAGTGAATTCATGTCCTAGGGGACTATATGTACCGAATTAGTCTCAGACCATTCCAGCACTCTTTTAGGATTAGTGACATGAGGCTAAATCCCGCCAAAATAGTGGTTTTTCATTGTGCTGCTCCAAAAATGGCAAAGGATGTTTTTGGAGGCATTCAGTCTTGTAAATTTCACCCCATTGATGGTGCCTGCTGTGACAAAAAATAATTACTCCCCTTTCACCATCTAGATGAAGTATTTCAATAATGAATTCTTTTTTTTTCATTTTGAAACTTTAACTTTTCCGGTGTATAATTATTGTCCTGGCATTTGTTGGAAGTCAGCTCTAACGTATGTTTCGTCGTCCTTCACACAGCAACTGTATCTGTAACATTATGTAGAACAGAAAAACCTTTTTATAAACTTATGGAAAGGCAAAGAAGTAGTCAGACGAAGGATATGAAGGAAGTACATAATATTTTTTAGGAAGTCTGAACTGTCCGCAATTATAATCGGATGCTCTTAAGTAAAATGTCTTCAGCTTAAGGAAGATCAAGCTGACTTACCGAAAATTTAAAGAAGATCTAGGATTTCATCAGAAGTTGATGAAGAGGACACAATTTAAATTGATTGCAGTCTATAAATGCTGTTCTTAGAATAAGAATGGAAACAATTTGAAGAAAGTTCATCAGAAGACCGAGAAAAAGTATCCAAAAGATCTGCAATATCTACAGAATGTAGAAAGTTTGACTTTTGGAAGATCTATAAGAAGTTTCTGAAAATTTCTGGGCGATGGTTCAGAGGAAATTAGGAGATATATCTCGCAAAAACTAAAAACTGAAGCTCAATTGGTCTCCAAATGAAGTTTACAAATCTTCAGAAGCAAAATCATTGGTCCCCAAGATGGATGATTCACATGATCACATGACTTCAAAAAGTGGTCTAAATAAAATAAAAATACCCGTAGTGTAAACAACACTCGAACCAAATGAGTTTCATGATCGCACGTGTTTTGTTGTTCTAATTTATCAAATTCTTCAACACATTCGCCAACTTAAATGCCCCAGAAATTGAATTCGGATAGAGAAATGTGGATGGAGAAGAAGATGTTCGCTCATCACCATGAGTGGACAGTAATCTTTGCTAGAATGAAAGATATGAAGAGAAAGTGTTGTAAGTTCCGTTAGTGTACGGCAGGTTGAAAATTGAATAGAAGTATTGACAATTCAGCGAAGGGCTTGGATATAGCAGAACTCGAACCAACGACATTACTTCGGTAGATTGCAATGGAATAGAGTATTTCATTTTCATTTTCATTTTGCAGTGTTTGGTGTTCTTAGTGTCAATGAGAGCCCAAGTCAATCCAAAACCGAGAGTTTGGAAGGGATAATGGCGAACTGGTCTATGCGGACTAATTGAACGTCATGGGAGAGGATACGGATTAGGTTGGGGTAAGGGGTTTGTAGAGCTCTTGAAATGAGATGACCGTGTTGCTACAAAATGACCTGAAATGTTCAATGTGTTTATGTTAAATTATGTAAGTTCTCTTCAAAAACATGTATGTATTGTTAATAAAATGTCTGTGTTATCTGATTTCTGTTTGATTTCGTATATACTGACTGATATAGGACTGATGATACTTCTCTTTGTCTTTGCATCCTTTCCTTACAAAAACTGCATGTAGGTCATGGTTGGGAAGGTCCTTTGAACTTTTATCGATCCATTCCACCGCAATTCGCGGCTACCTAGACCGCGTCCGGGGCTGGCTGATTTGGTGCTTGACCTTCGTGACAACTCGGGTCCATAGTGGTTGCAAAACCGCCAGCATAGATTCAGTAGCATAAAAAACAGAAGAGAAAGAGGATTTTAGTGGCATTCAGGGTGTATGTGAGATTATTGGTGATTTTTCATATATAAAAATATTTCAAATATGAAACCTAGACATAGACGATTCTGTTTCCTTTCTAGCGGGTTTATCTTTACTTTGCTCCTCCCTTCCACTCATCTACTATTTGGCTTAGAGGAAGGATTCATGTTCCTACACAATCTGACTGCCTTTCAAGTAAGGAATACGAAAACAATGATCCTATGATATTGGATATTACTCATCAAACACTTCTACTGATATAAAACATATGGAAAGGTCTACTCTACTGCCTGAAATGGTGTTTCCCAAGCGGGCCGTCCGCATCCTATCTCTAATATAAATGCTTGTCATGGTCAGTTTTAAGTAACACTTTTCTGTGACCATGTGCCTCATTTTGAAATCAGATAATTACCCTGATCAAAACATTCACCTCTTTCTAAAATGGTGCAATTACATTCAGATATTATACCACGAGCAAATCAGGTATTTTGGTTATTTATTCCACAAAATAAATGGATAAACAACAACATAAATTTCCACGAAAATGAAAAGTTTAATTTTAGTTGTTTTCCCTAGATTGAAAGTAAGAAGTCTAAGAGTGAATGGCGGCCAGTATCACACCTGATGTTAATGCCTTTAAATAAACGTTCTACGACGTGGCAGTGAAAAAATGACTAGAATATATGATACTTTCACTACTGGTCAAATTCTTGGTTTCACATGCATGTCAACAAGGTGAAAACTATGACCCGCGAGAGGGGGTAAAAATTAGCGAGGTATTCAAAATTAAAACATGCTACATGGAATGGAGTATTTAGCAGATTGCATACTGAAATTTCGAAATTGCTCCGATTGCCTATACAAGTCTATTTGGAAATGAACAGCTTTCCAAACAGAGCTCAGAGTAGATAAACTTGTTTTCAGAAAGGCCAAGATCCGGGTTTTCTCTTTTTTAGTCCTTCCATAGCTCAATCGGCCATAGGCTGATTGAAAATACAACTACGGGAACTTGTTTGATTTACAATTACATTAATTTGTCCCACTGAGAACCACGTTCATGCTTGATTACGAATAATCGCAACACCAGATAAATTGTTAGAATATGATTGCCCTATTGTAGAGCTGGCAGATCATCTCAGAATGCATGGTTCTTCTTTCTTAGCGTTTCAAGCTTATTGCTGGCCCTCAACTTAGTGTTCTAAATGCACCTCCACAGTTATTAATTAAAAGAGCTTTCGATGGCATTTTTGCAAAAAAAAATCCTAGACCAGACTTGGAATCGAACCCAGCCACCTCCAGCATGGTGTTGCTTTGTAACCGCGCCTTTTCCGACTGAGCTAAAGGAGGACAGAATGCATGGTATTCCATGTTTATTCAGAGGTTTTTTTCACGTATTTCGAGCCCCGCTTGCAAACGTCCTTGTTTGATACGTGGATATTCTGAAGCTAGAAATCATCTTACCGAATGCTGCATTTTGGAATAACTGTTCTCCTCACTTACCAAGCAACCGAATACACTACTTTCTTAGTATTACTACTATCACAACAGTTTTCCGGTGTGAAAATTGAACCAGCTGAAGAAACTTTCCATTTGTTTTGCAACAAAACAAAACACGTCAGTTTAAAGCCGATGCCTACTTCGTTCGTTAAAAGTACTTCGTGTGCAGTATGACTGGAATGACAACTCTGATTGAACTACACATTTGACCACGTGACTTCTAGGAGCTAATCCTGATCGGCCTAAAAAAGCATCTTCGAAACAGTTCCGACCCCCCCTATTATCCAAAGCCTAGCTATACGCTGGTGACCCCCAGACTGACAGACAGAGCCACGCGAAATGTGAACTTTGCCACACGGCGGCGATCCGATTCGAGCAGCGTGTTTTGATTTCTGTTTCATTACGGATTAATTTCGGTTTGAATTTGTCTGTAAGTCGTTTTTTCTTCTCTTGTGTATGTGTGTCTGTCTCACCGAACGACCGCGGGGATTGGGAATTTAAAGTCTGCGGTTGGTTGCCTTCGGGATCGGGTCGAAGGGAAACCGGTGGACCGGCGGAGAAACGAAAAGAGAATCCAAAAGATTAAGCTCTCTAGTCTAAATGTTAACGTTTTAATGTGTTTATGGGAACTCTCCTCGATTTGTCGGTTCAGAAGGGAACGTGAAGAAATTCCAAAACAGGCAGTTGATGGGAATTAGATGAGAAATTACGAGGCCAGGAGGAGCCTGACTCAACCTAATCATCTTGGGCGAATATGTGGAGGAGGCGAACAACGCTGCACAGAGAAGGTCAGAGCAGGTCAGGAAAGGGAAAGTAGGAAGTGCCCTCCGGTAAGAGTTGTTATTAAGTTGAGTGGATTCCGGTGATTCCTGTTCAAATTAGCGACGGTTGATTAGAGTCGCATTTCAAGAGTCTACTTGACCTGCAATTTGTCTCGGGTATTTTCACTTCTCACATCTGAGCAGCAATTCGGAATCTTGATACTCTGAACCAGGGCCAAAAATGAATTGACAGACGCAACAGGTGCGACCACTTTCCAGACCAAGCAACAAATCTGCCAATAACTCCGTCCTCCGGTAACAATCATGCAATCATGCTGAAATTGCTCTCCTCGATCTGGACCGTAAACTACACAGCGAGACAAATGCACGCCACAAATAGACGCAAAATGGCAAAGTTATACATCTTCACTTTCCGACCATTAAGCGAATATTGCACAGCCTACATTTTTCTTCGGTTCAGCTTCGAAAAAAAGAGCCATACTCTTGGAAAGCCACACGCGAAAGGGGTTTTAATTTTATGCTCTGTTTGAAGTTTGAATTAAAAATCATAACATATATCACCGCCACAAAGTTGGCGCTGCACGATTCGAAAACGACGGTCGTCCGTCGCTATAGAAGCGCACGCGAGAGAGAGAGAGAAAGAGCAGGCGAGAGAAAATGGTTTCATTCATAAAAACAAAAAAAAAGCACGATATCATCATCTGAAGATTTCACGCGCTCTTTTTTTTCCCTTTTCCCCCATTGCCGTTGTTTCCGTTATAGCCGGGCAACTCGTCGCATCATCATCACTGTGGAGGGCCTCCCCATCAGGAATGAACCCAATGATATCGGAAATGGTGTAAAATATTACCTTCGTTTCGCTTCAACAGCCGTTGACGGACCTCCTCGCCGTGAAGAGTCAACGCTGGCGTCCGTCTGCCTATTTTGTTGTTCTAGAAGGCATTAACTTGTTGATTGTTGTGCCCATCTTCTTCTCCTGGTTGGGGCTGATTCTAATTTCAATTTTATGAACCTTGGGCCCTTTTTGCCCATCGGTATTTCACCACCTAGTGAACGCCGGCGAGACGGAACTAATTTTCAACACATTAGTGTCTCTACTCGGGCGGTTCTTCCCCGGTTCCCGTCTCCAAGGCGCGACGACGGTGGATGTCACAGTCGGATGGATTTCCACAAAGGCCACGGTTGGCACTTGGCCAACCATCCATATTTCTCATGCTGTTCCCGACTACAGTTGTCAGTTTCGGCTAAGGTTGATTTACTTCCAGGAATTTCCTGTTTTGCAACGCCACCTGTGATTTTGCCGGCAACATCTGTTGCATTGCTTCACATAGTATAGTAGGCCTTGATTCAGTACGATCTATGGTGGGGGGTGAAGGGCAACCCACACACGCCGTCGTGAGTAGAAAGGGGTCATTAAAACCATAATGTTTCGTAACTTGGATGGAGAATATCTCAATTTGACCGAAAATAGCAGGTAATGGATTCCGTTGAGCCTGAAACGCACCAACCAACCGACCAACCGACCATTCCGCACCTCAATTAAGATCTTTTTTCCCGGGGCGTGTGTTCCACCTCTCAACTCAGCACTTTGCCGGTGTCTTTGGATCGGTCCCCGGAGCGTTGCTCGCTGGATGGGAATGGAAGAAATAGAAAAAGGTTCCATAGCACACAAGTGCCTAGAGCGAGAGATAGAGGAGCCGTAGAGGAAATGGATTCCAAATTGTTCTTTAAAAATAAAAATATTAAAAAATGAAAAAATGTGCCGGCCAGACTGGGCACAGCTGACCTGGTAATTATATTATCGATCGGTCATTCTCCTTCTCTATCCGGCGTTGTGTCCCGGTGCGCGATCGGCTTGTAATTAGGCGCGGAAATCCGATCTCAAAAAAACACAGGGAGACCACCACCGCGATGCGCCAGGAGGATGGCTAAGCCGGACGGAGGCTGATAAATTTAAGTATTGATTAGGTGCAGCGTTTTGTCGGTATGGGATGATGCGTTCGAAATGTGGTATAGTGGATCAACTGTTGGTGGGTATTTGTGACAATCTGGCCTTTTTTTGAGGATATTCCTGAAATAGTTGATCACTTTGATGAAGGTTTTTAAGGTTTCTCAAATCTAAATTTCGAGTCATTCACGATCAGCGCCTAAATGCCAACTGTGAACAATGACTTTAAACGTTGATCTCTCTCAAATCACAAGATTCCTATGATATTTCTCTATCAGATGCTGCTTTCAATTCGCGGTAGTGTTTTGAGATTCGACAGAATTCGACGTTTAAAGCCATTGTTTACAATTGGCTTTTAGGCCCTAATCATGAATTACTCGAGAAATCAGCTTTGTAGACCTGCCGTATATTGCTCTTGGTCGGTGTTTTAGTCAGGTTGCCTGAATCACCATCGCAATCATTCACCTTTATTCAAAATTAAGTCGAATTCAAAACAATTTCGTCAAAATTTGAGTTACTTAAAATTGAGTAAGTTCTGTTGACAAGCCAAAATTTTGAGTTGACTCAATTTTGAGCAACTCCACTGGTCACGGAATTGAGTCGAATTCGTCTCAAATTTAAGTTAAAGCAACTGAGAGAGAATCCAGTTTAGTAAAAGAGGAGGCAAAATAGGGATAACCACAAAGGATGAAGATGACCTTAGTATCTTCTAGCCTGTTTTCCAGTTAGCTGATGGCAAACCCTTAGTTCTAACCTCTTTTTTAAAGATGGCGTAGAAGTAAAAAAGATTCTTCAGTATCGGAAACACCATTAATTCATTAATGTTCCAACAATGGTGCAAAAACGAAAAAATAACCATACATTTTCAGATTGAATATTACCAAACCCATACGTTTTTAATGCCGGTAATGACTGCTATGTGACTATATGACTACTGGCAGAATCGACTACCATCGGGTAATATTAGAATTAAAATTAATTTTCACTTATATTTGACTGATGGACAATTTTCAAATTTCCCTGCACTAATTTTCAAACGCTGCTACGATCGCAGCAAGCCGTGCTTTGAAGCTTACCTGTTTTGTAAAATAAAAACTCCAGCAGACGGCGCTTCAATATCCCGGAAAAGATGAGTTTGCTGTTTTCGCTACTATTTGACGGATTTTTTGCTGCTGCATCATCACCTGAAATGTATTCGTCTCGTCTTAAGCCGCCTGACATTTCTCGTTGAACCAGTCGTTCCGTCAACTTCTACCCACAAACCCGATGGCACCTTCTGCTGCGTTGTTGCAATGGCAGCTTTGACACTACTCCAGCAGTCCTAAAGGGAGGCTTCGATCAGTTGTCCCTCATCTGGCAACGCTGCTTTTGGGCTTTGCGCCTAACGACTTTGGGTAGCTTCAGTCGTTCCAGGTTGTACCTTGGTAGGCGTCGGTACTGAATGTTGTTTACAACGGAAAATCTTTGGCACACTTTGACCATAAACAGGTAGTGGTCCGAACCGATGTTTGCGCCGCGAATGGTCGCGTGGCGTTGATAATATCCGAGAATTGCATTCCATAAATTAACGTGGTCGATTTGTGATTCGGTTTGCTGTGGTCATCTCCAGGATTACCGATATAGGGGGCTGTACTGAAAGTAGGTACTACGTCTGGCTATATTCTTGCAGGTGGCGAAATTAATGCGCCTTAGGCCGTTTTCTTTCGTATGCTGGTGTGCGCTGAACTTTCCTATAACCGGTCTGAATTCCTCCTCCTGACCGAGCTGACCATTGAGGTCTCCGATACGATTTTCAGGTCATGACTTGGGCAGCTGTCGCATTCTCGTTGAAGCTGCGCGTAAGAAGCGTCTTCATCGTCTTCGTTACTTTCGAAGTGGGGGTTGTTTGGACACGTTGATTATACTAATGTTGAAGAAGCGGCCTTCGACTCTCAATTTGCCCATTCTGTTGTCGATTGGCCACCACCCAATCACGCCCTTTTTTATTATTTCTTTATTAGAGTGGCTTTCAGCCACCTGGGCTGGTTCGCCACTTATCACGGCCTTTTGTATTTCACCCATCACGATAAAAGCTGTACCCAGCTCGTGTGTATTGCCATAGCTCTGGTAGATGTACCGTCGATCTTTTCCAGCAAACCTCCTGCAGCGCTACAATGAGAAATTTGCGGATAAATAAGCCAATATAGCCTCAGTAAGTCAAGAAGAATGCGAGTCGTCGCCTGGGTATGTGCCCATTGTTCCGGTCCGTATTAACATTGTGTGTTTTCTGTGCTTATGATATTTATGGCTGGCTTGTAAGGCCTGCACTAACCCCCAGTTTGGCGTGCACAGCGATGATTAGAGTCCTACGAGGATGATGGTCAGCCGAACCTAACTTGGAGAACAGCCTCTATTTTGAGCCGCCCCTAATAGGTCTTCCTTGTCAGCATACGACCAAGGTCCCACTGAGGTTCGTTACTCAATCTTTCTTGTGGTTACTCGTACTTCAGTTGACACCACAGTTGACGAAAGGATAGGAGTCACTGGACAAGAGGATTAGGACCAATAAGTGGGGACTATTTTATGCCTGCAGGCACGAGAAGTGCCAATGATATGCAATGTCCAGTCATTTACCAACCAAGGTTTTATATATGATCCCGTATCTAGCTCAATGGAGCTTGATAATCGAGGATCATTTTTTGTTGTTGTAAAATTCAAGTATTTTTTCGTTTAAATTTACAACACAGGAATTTATGTTCGATGAGTAGAACCGCAGCCGGTTTACAGAAATTTAGAATTTCCATTTATAGATAATATGCGATAAATCGGTATAAACAAATCTTTTAGGTGACCATGGTAATCGGCTTCAATCCAGGAGCTAGCAATTGGTCTATTGCAAATTTAGCAATGCATTTCAGAATGGCTGGAGAGTCACGCCCAATCAAAGGTCACTTTGACATACAATAAGTCCCGTTTCTAAGCACTACCGATATCATTTGGATGAGGATACGGAAAGATATTTCTAGATTTGGAAATATAAAATTACCAAACCAGACATTATTTATAATGTTATTTAAAAATAAGTTTTAGTTGTACATTTATAACCAGATAGGTCTCACCAAAGACTTAAACTTAAATTAGCTGAACAAGTTATAAAAATGAAAATTGTCGATGCTGATTCGTAATTTATTTCATTTCTCATAGGTTTACAATTACATTTGTTGTAACCCTACAATAGAATCTAATGTAAATTGAGGCATCGACAATAGAAAATGGGGTTATTATATATGTAAACTATAGAAAAAAAAACATTTTTTTCCGAATAAATTTGATAATCTATTGAAACGATAATATACATTTTTCATTCATCTGATTCTGAATAATAAGATTTATCTTCGGAAATAGATTTCAATGTTATTTTTTAATATTGTATTGTAATTGTATGGTTATTTTTATCCAGGTCGCGATAAAATCGATGTTCTCTATAAATAAAGTTAACGCTACTGAACTGCCCGTTGGATATGAAACTGAAAATATGTGCAAGTTCTGCTTGCGTGTATGCGTGAGTTGGTTTCTTTTGTTGCTTCTACCAGCAATTGGATGTTTGGCTTTGCATTGGTCTACCTGTTATTACAAACATTTTTTTCACTACACACTCTACCAATAATCAAATCTTCCGCTTAGAAGCAACTCTTAATAGATCTTCAACACAGCTTTTTTTCAAGTACACGCTAAGATGAGAATACCTAAAAATCGTTAAAAAAGTTCCGCTAATCGCTCAAAAGTGCACATACTCAAATTAGCGTTAACACAGATTACCTAATATTAGGATAAAGTATTGAACGAAGATAAACGTTAAAAATTACCAATTTTTTATCCTTACTTGTAACTGAAAATTGGGCATTTTCTTTGTAGTTTTATTTTATAGAATGCTTAAAAAAGACATGCAATTTATAAATTTATCCATTCGTAGTAGAATTCCAAATTCTGCACTGAACAAGAAGCAAATGTTCAAATGTATTACAGAAATATGTTTTCTGTATTGAAAAAAAAGGATTGATAAAATATTACAGACATAATTTTCTGCATCGACCCAACATTTTGACCTGTTCATTTTTTTCGCTCCAGGGTGACGCCAAATTGCACCTCGGGATTCACGTAGGTTCACAAGCATCCATCGGAGGCTAGAATGAAATAAAAGAGTGAAAAACTTTTTGATTCAAATATTGGGATATGAATAAACTATTTCTTGAAAAATTAGGAAGAAAAATAATTACGTTTCCGATTACAAAAATATGGCTAACCGCGTTGCTTCAGGGACGAAAAAATAATTCAACTTAAGGTAAAAAATAACGTCCAATATTGGAAAACGAACATTACCCGAACGTCAGCCAAATTACTGTTTATAATTGTTTAATTTTAGCGATATTTTGGTAATTTTTTTTGGGTAAAATAAATACTCAATTTCAAATATTCTCATCTTAGCGTTTAGAACGGCAATAATAATCATGAATTCTAAACAAAATTGTCAAAAGGTCGAAAGCAACAATTGTAAGCAATGACTTAAAACGTAAATTTCCTGGAAATTCCAGGTTGCTAACATCTATATCCAGTACCGACGGGAAGGTTATAACTCCCTGTATCTGTTTCTGATGCTATTTTGTTTGTGGGAGTAAGCAAATCCCAGAAAAATACGCTAGACGTCATAGTTTACAAATGTCAATTTCGACCTTTTGACTATTTTGTCTAGAATTCACTTGCGACAAAAACTTTCTTCTTTAATTTTCTGATACGGAACTTCCTCCGAAAATCAACCGGGAATCCACAGATTTTGCCACACAAGTAAGCAGAACCCAATCCGAATCACTTTGACATACATTCAATACCAATTTCGATTGGAAACACGATAATTTTTCAAATTTCCTTAAATTTGAACTATGATTGAGAAAAGTAGCGTCTTCTTCGCTCAAAAACACAGCCTACTCCCATCAGAAAGTTTGCTTGTATTGAAAGCAAAAACAATCTACACACTCATGTGGATTTACCCCAAAATTGAGTAAAGTTGATCCAAAATCATAAAATTTAAACTACTCAAAATTGGGTAACCAGGTCTCAACCCCAAATTATTTTGAGACTTTGGTTTAGTTTTTCTAAAATGGTGTTTTTTTTTTGAAATAGGGTGAAATTTTAAAAGTTGAAAATACCCTAGACTGCTATAGTTCAGCTTTTTTTATTCTTTTTAAAAAATGGACAATAATATTGTTCCGTGAATCCAAGTTTTCATTCAAGACTTAGTTTCTCAACTTGGCAGTTTTAATATTTTGATTGTGGAATGGTTGATTGAAATGGATTAAAATTGAATTACTGGAAGTATTATTTACCTGTTCCTTGGCTCGAAAAGGCGCTGCTGGATGCGTTTGGTTAACTTTCGCTGCTTAAACTCACTCACCATAACGTCCATCAGCTGCGATAGGTCGAAGCTTTCATCCAGGCACTTGTAAACCAATAGATCCTGCATGACGATCTTGCACAGCAATGTCCATTTTGCACAAAACTCGTTTAAAGCGGCATTTCGACGTGCAATCTCACCAACAATGGCCAAAACCGCTCTCCTCTAAAGAGCCCACTAGGGTACATTCTACTGCGACCCTCGGATCATAAATTAGAAAATTATTGCGCACACAGATGAACCAATTTTTTGTCTCTGCGAGTTCTCAATGATCATCATGGTACCCCGTTTTCCTCCTCCTCCTTCTCTTTCTCAACTTCTTCACGCACAGCAGATTGGACAATTAGAACTGAATACCGCGGGCCTTACTGTGCCGAATTTCAAATAATAAGCTACCTACCTAACCTGCCGGAGAGCAAGAGCGAGGAAACGATAAGAACAGTTATCCAACTCGCGCCGCGAGTGCCCCGAGATCGAGGTGAGGGAATAATTGTAGACTCCATTTTCGGACCATTGGATACCCCTGCTGTTGTGTGTGCGTGTTCTGCTACTGCTGCCATGCTTGCTACCGCTCAATGGCTGCGGATGAACCTCCAGAAATCAGAGGGTATAAATACGACCGGGGTGATTATACAGCTGAGAACTGAATTTTAATTTCCTTTCCGAAGATTTTTCGGGAACTTTTTTTCCCGGTGAAATTCCATTCCTTCGAGATTGAGAAACAGCCGACCCGATCGGGCGAAAGATCGTTACAAAAACATCTGACCCACGTGCCCACGTTGGTGTTGTTGCGAAAAAAAAAAACAAATCTGGGAAAATTACACGCCATGCCAGGGGTTTTTGGCACGAAATAAAACAAAAGCTCGTCAAATTTGCACTCAACAACAAGGTGAAAGCGGATTACGGTCATCGGAATGTGTTTATCTCGGTATGGCAGCGTAGTAGTTAGCGACGTCCAATTGTCATGCGGTTTGCTGCGATTGTTTCCCACCTTTTTGTGCGAATCTTGGGCAAGGTTATTTATAACTGTGAATTGCTCCATTTATGTTTGTCGTTTTTATTTCGAGACGGTTGAAATAAATGAATTCCATTTTAACGATATAATTACGGATCTCGAAGAAGAAGAAGGTGATAATTTGAACGTTATCAGGTGTTCTATTCAACTAGTACAGATTTGACAGATAAATAAATTTTCTTCGCATACACTTCATATTCTGAAGATTTCCTGCTGCGTTTTCAATGCAGACAGCACGATTCGGATCGCTTTCAATTACCTGCAAGTACCACTTTAAATTTCGCAACTAGATTTTAATCTCCAATTCGTAAACAATTGCAGCGATTTGCAATCGCAAACCGCACGTTTCCCACGCGAGCCGCGATCGGTTCAGGTTAGCGGCAACCCTCGGAGTCGGAAGCCGTCATTGCAATTAGCCACGAACTTACGTCAAAACACGGACCGCCGACCGAAAATTGCTGCCTCCTTTCTACGAAGATCTTAACGATCGATCGATCGACCGATCGGCCGCGGATTGATCGGTCGGTCGATCTTTCAAATTCGACTCTTTGTTTGCGTGTTGCCAAATTATCATGCCAATTGTGCGCGCCCTGCAGCGGCAACACAACACTTTACGGCAATTATCAATTAGCAGGGAGAAAAACTGGCAGGAAAATAGCCTAGAAATAAGCCCATTTGCAAAAGCAAACACTACCCGCTGAGTAGCTAGAGTATATAAGGTTCGTCGGATGATTCAGGAGTGAAAGTTTATTTTTTTAACAAATCCAATTAATCGCAGTAGGCACACGCGTGGATGTAGTTAAACCACACCCGATTAGAGCATCCCCATCAAGTATCAAGCGTGTTAGTTTCACGTCTGAACATTTTCGGGCAATTTTCGCGCTTTATTAGAGCGGTTCGGTTGAGGAACAAAGAGCCTCAATCAAAAACCAGTTTAAATTGGCCCGAACTTCGAAAACAATATAAAAATCGACTCATTAACGAAAATATGCACTTATTTCCGGTTGAGTTATAATATTTTAATATTTTTGCTCGCCTTGCTGTGCGTGTCTTTCGTTGCCAGTCGTGCCGTCGTTGTGCTCAAGAAGCCAAGAGGATCCGAGCGGGTCATTTCGAATTGGATGCTGTTGCTTGCTTACGCTCTTGATGATGACGACGTTTGCTGAGGACGGTTCCATATAATTTTAGAGCCGAGTTTGCTTTTCCCATCATCAGTTTTGTGCTCTCCATCGAATGGCTCTTTTTCCTGTGTATTTTTTTTTTTACGACACATAGCAGGCCGGTTTTATTCTGAATCGAAGAAGCTCGGAAGGCGAAAAACGAGAACCTTCGTCATTGCTATGGCTACCTTGCGAGGTTTTACTGCTACGAGGGCCTCATCCCCATCTCATCAGGCTTGGAATTTGCGGTTTTTGTTGCAGTTTCCCCTGTACACATGGTCTCGGTTTGGTTTTTCTAGAACCTGTCATACGATACGCAAACATTGCGCACGGAGGAAATCGGAGTAGATGATCTCGCCCCGAAGGGGGATGATGCACCGCAAGATGCTGGGCCGCCCCGATCCGGTCGTAAACGGTTATAACTGAGGTGTCGTCGTTCACTTGCTAGCCACGGCCGGCGGAGGCTTCGCTGAGAAATTTTCGCATCCAAACGACCACTTGTAGTGCCGGCCATTGCGGTACAAATTGTTTTACGGCGCTAGGGGAAATGGCATGCTGGTTAGCAGGAAGGGCCCTAAAATGTTGAAGATTGTCGGTGGCATAAACGGTGTGTGTTCTAGATGATGCATAATCAGGTGCTCGTTGAGTGTTCGTCATAATCAGATTCTCGGAGTAGTTTGGGGGCATTGATAGCCCAATCTCAGAATAAGTTGTTGTTTTTGTGTTGTGGCAGAATATCAGAGTTGTTTATAGATTGGGAATCGTTACGCTTTGCAGGGCTTACTAATAACGAATGTGGGGTTCACATTACGCCAATTCTGAAGCCAGTTTCAAAAGTCTTCGAGTTTTTGGGGTCTTCAGTTTGAAAATCAATTTGGATTTTTGATATCATTTATTTTTAAAGATTTTATAGATTTATTTGTCGTATTGTGAACCCCAATTATATATCAGAAAGAGCTGAGTCACAACAGTACAACATCATTTTTTCTTTTTATCAAATCTATTTTTAAAAATGTTGCGCAATTTGTGATGTTTTCTCTAAAAAATTGTGATTGTTAAATATTTTAAGTACCACAGTTTCAACGCTTCGATTGTTGTCTTGACAACTTGTGCCAATGGAATGCATGGGGAGAAAATCAATAGAATTAAAAAAAGGACATTCTTTACAAGTTTCATTACCGTAAAATACAATACATTAAACAACATCAGATCTCGAAGTTTTATGCAATTTTAATTCATTTGGTATCGAAAAACAAATTTCGATTTTTCAGTTTTCCTTGGGACAATTTTCATGCGTTTATGCCAAAACTATCACATAATCTTGTCATTTTGTCTCTGCCACGTCGTAGAACGTTTATATAAAGGCACTAACATCAAGTGTGATACTGGCAGGTTAGACCACAACTCACTCTTAGACTTTTTCTTTCCATCTAAGGGAAACGACTAAAGGTACCCTTTTCATTTTCGTGGCAACTTATATTGTTGTTTATCCATTGGTTTTATGGAAAGAATAACCAAAATACCTGGTTTGCTCATGGTATAATCACTGAATGTAATTGCAACATTTTCGAAAGGGGTGAATGTTATGATCATGATAATTATCTGACTGTTCGACATGAAGCACATTATCACAGAAAAGTGTTACTTAAGACTGACGATGTCAAGCATGCATATTAGAGATAGCACGCGGAAGTTTGAAACCGTAGAATAAACCTTTCCGTGTGGTTTATATCAGTAGCGATGTTTGGCTGGTCATATGCAATATCATAGGGTTAATGTTTTCAAAGATCAAACACCGCAAATCAACCCGGCCGCGTGGTAATTAAAAGTTTGTGTGTGGTTGAAATGCGAGGCGATGAGATTGAGTAGGAATATGTATCCTCCAAACCAAACAAAGAATAAATAGAAAAAAAAACAAAATAAAAATAAACCCGCTGGATATCAAATAGAATCGTCTTTTTCTAGGTTTCAGATAAGTTCGTATTTGTTTTTTTTTTTTTAATTTGGGATGGCTACTAGATCACAAGTGGAGAAAATGCTGAATTTAGGGTTAGGTTAACAATTTCTTCCAGTGAGTTTTTTTTTTCATTTTTACTTCTGGTTTTTTCTGATTAATTTGGTTAGGTTAGAAAAGTCTGTGTGTTGATTTAAAACACAGGCTCATAGAAGCGAATTTTAACTTTAAAAGAGTACAGTGCAGATTTAAAGTAAGGGCCTGCTAACACTGTGATACCTTCAAAAAAAGAGTCTCGATTCCGATTCGGTTCCATTTCGTTTCCATTTCGATTTCGGTTCGAATACATTTCAGTTCTATTTTGGTTTCGTTTCGATTCCGTTTCGATTCCATGTCGGTTCCCACTCCAAAGAGATTTGAAATTCTTGCCCAGGAATTCTATCGAGAACTGATGTAACCACGTAATCATACTAGGATAGTCAAAAAAAAAAAGTTTTGAAAGCGATGTCTATGGAGCAGTAGAGAAACCAAAATTTCCACGCCATTTTTCATTTTTCATAAGATCTTACTCAAAAATTCATTTCGATCTGTTAATTCATTCTTTGTTTAAAATCCATTTGAAGTTGACGTGTCAGTCAGTAACATGGAACAACATGACATATTTCGGCTGAAGTTTTGGATTTCAAAACACTGTTTGCACAGTGGGTGCCGCATTTGCTAACAATGCAACAAAAACAGGTTCGAATGCGACTTTCTGACGAAAACAATAGGTGGTGTGAACCAGGCGACTTTTTGAATCAAAACAATAGGTGGTGTGAACCAGGCACTTCGGTTCCGAAGCGAGTTCATGTCCAGAAACCGTCAGTTTTGTGAGATGCAAATGGAATTTTATTGATAGATTATCTCCAAACTGGTAAAACAAACAACTCTGATTATGTTTGTAACCTTTTGGACCAGTTGAATGAAACAAAAAATGTAAAAAAAGGCCCGGTTTGTGATCATTCTTCAATCATTTTTCATCAAGACACTAAGACAGCTTAAAAAACCATCGCGAAAATCAGTGAATTGGAACACGAATTGTTGCAGCACCCACCCCCTAGCTCCCTCTGACTTCTGGCTGTTCTTGATGATGATGATGATGATGATGAGATACTACCATCTATTGTAGCAAGGTAACTTTCCATAGCAGTGGAATAATCTGAAAAACGATTTGATCAGGATTCTACTGATGTATGTGATCTTCAAGCTCCTGTATGAAGCGCCAAAAACGTTTGGGCGGGCCTGTAAGCAGAGACACTTACACGAAACCCGCGAATCTCCTTCCAAAAGCAAGTTCACACATACAGCATTAGAGTCGAGCCCTAAATTGACAGAATAAACCCAATAGATGGGGTCGAAGAGCCCGCCCTCGTTCCACAAAATGTTAACAATAGGGAGGAGGCAGTCCCATGCTCCCTATCCAAATCGTTTCACTTGGGTGCCCTGATGGTCCCTCCCTGTTCCCGTTATATATTATGTCGACATGATAATATTCAGTATATTTTGTAATTTATTGTCATTTTATTGCTTACCTTGTGTTAGAAAATTTGTCTGAAAGTAAAATTGGTTAGGGTTTATACCGTTCTTTATTGCTCTGTGTTGTCTCGATGTTACTGCATTTGAAGGGTTGACTTTAGGATGACGATATGATATTGCTCGTGGTCATAGAATAGGGAAGAGAATAGAAAGGAAAAGGGAGCAGTGATTGGTAACACGCTATACTCATGTGAGATTTTCATGATGATATTCTCGCAACGGCCGTTCAGAATGGTTCGACGGATGCATATGAGAGATCATTCCCGTTGAGTTTTCGCTCGTTTACTCAATTCCATCATGTTTGGTTATAGAATACAAGAAACGTTTTACAACGTGCTTCATTTGAGAATAACAGGGCAATGATCCCCCATCGCATCTTCAAGTGATCATTACAAGCTGTCCTTTTGGTTCAGGCACTTTTGAACGTTGATGGGGCAGCCGATTCACACATGAAATCTGCCGCGACCGACTCGACAGAACGCGCCCATACCCCTTTCTGAACCGAAGGGCAGGGCCCTCTGACTTCTGGCTGTTCTTATGCCCCAACAAATTCCTTCGTAAAAAGTATTTTTCATCAAACGAAGAGGTTATAGCCGTCGTAGTATTTTGCAGGCCTTCCAGAAAGTCAATTCCGTGATGGGATAATAAGGTTGGAAGATCGTTATACCAAGTGTATTGATCTTATGGGAGACTATACCGAGCAATAAGAGTGATTTTCCAAAAAAAAAAATGTTTTTATTTCCGCTTTCAAAACTTTTTGACTAACCTAGTATGTTGTTAACAAATAATACAGTTTACTCGAGCGCTTCTTTGCCTCCAAATCCGGCACAAGCTGGACCTCATAACTTTTTAATCCAGCTACCTTCTTTGCTTCTTTGATTCGCCTTTTTTTGTTGCTTATCTCAATGACAGCTTCGAATTCTTCTTAAAAAGATCCTTGTGTTTTAAGAACCGCTGGCTTTGCCGGTCTAATTCGGGGTATCCGAATGATGGTCAAATTTTCCCGGAATCGTTTCAGCATCGTGGATTTCGAAAAATTCTTAAGTTTTGCTAACCGTCGAGCGGATAGTTTTTTTCGTTTCGGACGTGCTGGATCCGGGGTAACCATGAAATGAATTTATCCTGACAACCAATGCCCACTGTGATTCTGTACACTTTTAGCTTGATTCAGTCAAATTTTGAAATCATTAATGGTAGCGTTTTGAGTGTATCTGGGTTTTTTTCGTATTCAACCCTTAGAATACTTGTAAATAAAAAAAAAAATATTCAATGTTTACCCTTAGAGCAAAATTAGGCTATGCCGCTTTTGAATACCTCGCAGGAAAATAATTTCCAAACTGTCCAAAGGTCCGACCGATCGAGAAATTTTGGGCAATAACGCAGGTTGATTGTCGGAAGATGGGGGGAGAGTCAAAATCGGTCCAAAACTTCAAGCAGAAGTGGACAAAGGCTTACAAAACCAGAGGAGAAAATGTTGTCCAATCCTTGATAGTGTAATGAAACATACTTGAGGAAAATAAATGTTGAGGAAAAGATTTGTTTGGGCTTCTGTCAAACCTTTAACGTGCGTGTGATGATACAAAAATGTTTTTCGGACACGCTTTACACGTTCACAAGTGGAAGCCATATACGTGCAAATACCATTGCTTTCTTGGACGAGTTGATTTGACATCGTATGCGATTTAATCTGTTACAACAAATTCGATTTGAAAAGCCATACGATGTTAATCCGATTTAATTTGTGGCGCAGTTTGCACTCTTCACGATCCAACTTAAACATAGTACGAAAGAGGGCACAATTTTATGCTGTTTTGATTTAAAATGTAGGAATATACGATACTATTTGAACTCTGCCATACCACTTCTGGTTGTCTGGGTAAGTCAGGAATCCCGGTCCGGTCTAAGGTTTTTTTCAATTGGAAAAATTGCGCTACTTTCCGGAGCATTGTATATAATTAAAATTTGATTATCATTTTCTTATATTCTCTACTAAGTGGGGTCACCAAGAGCTTAAAGAAATGTTTTTAAAGCCTGGTAAATTCATGAAATGCTAATTAACAACTTAACTTAATTCATAGAATATCTCTTTCATACGGCTCCGTAAAGTATAACACACACCTGAGCCTAAAATATAATAAAATCTCTTTCACTGACAACCTCGCTGGAAAATTGTTATGCGATCTTCTCCATCATATGCTATGCTAGTTTCTTGCAAAATTCTTGTTTTTCGGGGGTTCAATGGAGCTTTCCACAAACTTGGGAATCGTATGACAGAGTTGCATCCAAAAACATTTTCTTAGTTCTCAAAACTTCAATTTAAAATATGTCATAAAATTATAACAAGAGTGCAATTTGTACTTGCTACAAGTACGGAAAGTATACCCAAACCCTTTCTCGGCCTAGCTCCTTTCCAAACGAGCTAAGTGAAAGGAAACCGCCGCGCCGCAATTATCATAAGCGCACATCAAATGTTCACGGCACCATAGATAGACCAGAAAGCCCGCAGTCGCAACAGAGTATCTCTTTCTCCTCCTAATGGTGCAGGGCTCGACAATTGTCTTCCGGCGTCAATTTTCATCTTCAACACGGTGCATCGAGCTGGAAACGACGCCCAAAATGCTCCGTGGAGTGCACATTATCATCTTCTTTACTCTATAGACGAAGGAAAAAAAAAAGTCAGCGATCTAGTTGCATGCAACCGTGTAATCACAAGGAACTGGCACACCATACATCGCTACATGCAAAACGCTATGTTCAACATCGCTGATGAGCTGAGCTTCTGCGCTGCGCGCGAAAGCGCCCTGCACCCATGTCCTAGCGATGCGATGCAAGGGAATGGATGTAACGAGCGTGTAAAGTGCACTGTTTTACAAAACAGTGAAAACGGTAACGACTCTACAACCGATAGGCTACTGCGATCGAGATGCAGTTTCTGCTTTAACGGGATCCCTTCGGCAAGCAGCAGCCGAAGCACCTGATCTAAGCAAGCCGCTCCACGATGAAGGAAGATTCGAAAATCATAGTAATTAGAAAAGGCGCAGGGCTGCTCCTCGTATCTAGGCCGGTGGTCAGCCCTAACTATATGGATGTGCAACTTGCTAAGCAGCTGTGGATTTGATTTTAATTAAATTCCCATCGGACGGAAGATTTAATTATACACACATCATGGAGCGAAAACGGCGACGGCGGCAGGCAGGCAGGAAGGAAGGAACGATGCGATGACTAACGCACTCCGTGCGTGAGGGATTCAAAGTGAACCGGTCTGGCCCGGGAGGCAATATTTCACCACATGGATGGGAAAGAGCCATGAGACTCAAGTATGCACTCGTCTTTCTTGAGTCAGATGCGCGTAGGTTTTGCAAAACAACAAAAGGAACAATCTTGCTGGGAGTTATCCACCCGGCAGGGTTGCCGTTTGGTGATCTCGGAGACGCTTCTAGGGAATGTAAGCCTACTTCGCGGGCTCGGCCTTGTTCGATAGGTTGATTGAGGTTTTGGAGGAGCAATTCAATTGAAGTAACACACACACACACTCGCACACAAATGAGCAAGTACCGCCCGCGTTTTGGAAGATGGAATTTCTCGCGTGGGCGCTCTTCGAGAGTATGTAACTACAACAAAAAATACCTACCCAGCAAAGACGGAGCCAGAAAATAAAAACACCGAGGTGTATCTGTCCATCGCCAGCATACATGAACTCGCGCCGAGAATAACAATCAGGGAAAAAGCACACACAGAGACATACGATTGGAGGTCTGCGACTGCTGGTGGTGCTGTTGTAGGGTCGGCACTCGCGCTAGACGCCTTTTCCGTTCCCCCCTTCTTACCGCAATTCCTTTGACAAGGCTTCAAAAGTTCAGACTAAACCATGTTTGTTTTCCAAGAAAAGAGCTCAACATTTACGGTCGCGGCCAGTCAGCCGACGGACGATCGACGAAAAAAAATATATGTATGTTTCGAAATAATCACACTACATGGATCTTTCCAACAAGTTTGTATTATGAGTAGGCTGCGATCGATCCAAATTCCTCTGGCATCGGACAGATACCGCACGAAATTCTCCTTCTCGCCCTGTTGCTGCTGGAGAAGCTGTGAAATTGAGACACTTGGCAGTTGGCTCGTTAGCACCTGTCAACTTCGGTCCCGGAATCCAGGGTTCGTTCACACCTTCCAAGTTGTGAAGAAATTAACACACCACACTTACGTCCCGTGACTAATTTCTTGAGTCGCATAAAGCGCGCCGTGACGTCGCCTACTTTGATTACCGCAACTATCCATACAACTGTGTACCGCATCGTAATCAACCTACCGCGAAGAGCATCATCGATGCAATGCAATTTCCTTTCCTAAACGGTAAAACACCACCTCTAGCAGACCGCATCGGGTTAAGCCATCTGACACTCACACTGGGCGCCGCGAAGCATGAAATTCCTTCCTGTTGGTCCATTGTTTGCTACCCTGCCTACCTACCTGCAACAAAACGAGACAGCAGTAATCTAGGAGGTTACACCTTGGCGACCTTCCCTCCGGGCCGCATGCCCCAAACAGATTCAATTTCACCCTTCAAAAATTAGAAACAATTACCTTTAATCGACACCGTTTGCTCTCTTCTTATCTTTCACAGCCGCTGCCTGTTACTTCCCGATCGAGTACCAGGGCGAATACATTACCCAGAACACAGTGACCGACGGGTCGGTCCGGTACAGCCGGATCAACATCACCGAGAGTGCGATCCCCATCTGGGGTATGTGCCACAAACGGCACGACAACAATGTTGTCCTAGTGACGGGCACCGAAGAAGCCTACTGCTTTCGATGTTTCCATCTTAAGTTGGTCTCGAAAAATGTCCTCCGAGTACTGACGGCTGATAACGACTACATCTCCAAATGTCACACCAACGAGGAGAAGGCCCTAGCGTCCTGCCTGCGGGATGACGCCTTACAGGATGAGGAAAAAAGCACCGAAATCATTCTATACAGTAAGTTCCATCGAGCGCAAATGTTTCCCAGCACACTGACAAACTTTCTTCCGTTGTTTTTTTAGAATTCCGTGAATGGAACAACGACGAGGTCCGCCAGGAGTACTGTCCGATCCACGGTCGGTACAAGCTGACCTACAACATCGACAACGGTACCGAGGATCGAGTTGAATGCGAATCACAAGAATCCGAGGTGGACAATTGCCCGTCCGGTTCGGCATTGAATCTCCGCTTCCGGAATTGTGCCTTTCACGATCAGGAAGTTACATTCGAATGTCTCGGCCATTGGCGAGGTCTTCGACAGCAGAACTTCCTCGCGCTGGTCAATACGAACAACGATGCCCGGCTAGGACCAAAGTACCGCTGCGCCACCTGGGTTGAAAACCCAAAAAGCGGAGAAATCGAGATCTCATTCAGCAAGGATTCGACCTGTCGGTCGATTAACAAATACCACCGCAGTCCAAACTCCTACGGCAACAACATCAACAGCGACTATCACAGCGAAGTCATCTCCCTCAAACCGGTCCCGCAGGAGTTTGGACAGATCAGCCAGCATTGCAGGTAGGTCCCCCCTAAACGATCATAATGCCACAACCTAACCCATTTCTCCCAACCTCCCCAGCTTCCCCAACTGGTTGATCGGAAAATGGGAGCACGTGATCGTCAGTCAGAACCAACTGATCTACAAAGATCACACCTCGTTCAAAACCTACACGATGAAGTGCGTCAAAAACAACACCAACCACGATTCGGACAAGTACATCGTCTACAGTCAAACCCAATGGTAATTATCGCTTTTGTTTTCCTTCCATCTTCGCGTTTTGCGCAACTGTTTTCTCTACCGAACAAATAATTACCGCGCAACAAACCACCCGGTGAAAGCCTGTGGCTGATTGATTCGGAAGTCGAATTAATCAAACGCCCATTTTCGCACGGCACACAAGTACCATTACGTAATGTACCTACTCAACTAAGTTTAATTTCCTGCCTAATTTCAGTGGTGAGGAAAAGTACCAGTGCCTCAAGATCCAGCGACGGGACGAAAATGTGTTCGAGTTTCAGATCAGCTCCCGCTCGGAGCCAAACTTTACCAGCACGATTTGCAACGAATTCTACTTCAACGACGACCGATGGCTGACCCAGGGTCGACTGGACAGCAACAGCATCGATTCGCCCTGCCCTATTGTTGGCGAATTCTCCGGTGTTATTCCGGACGACGAAGGACTGTGCGCCAAACTTTCCTCCGAATGTGGATCGCCCGATATTATGTACTACCAGATCTCGGCTTGCGAGTTCGATGAAGTCTACGAAGGTAGGGAGATTTAAACGATTCCCCTTTAATATACTAATCGAATGCTTTGTTTCCACAGAACGGGAATACCGGTGTCTGGGGCAGTGGACCCATCGGAATATCGTCTACACGTACACCCAGCGACTGGACGTCGGTACCTACGAATGCTTCGTAGGCACCATGCTCTCCGATCGGCAGATCTTCATCAAAGAAGCCGGCGAACACTGTCAACGGGACGTGAATCCACACCGTTTCGGCATGGAGTTGAACAAGGTGGCACACTGCAGTGTGCCGGAAACGTTCAAACCCTCCAGCCGGCCGACACACAAGTACTCGGAAGTTGCGACGATACGATCGTCCACGTCGAGCTACAACAGCAACAATAGCAACCAGAATCGAAACGATCAGCAAAGTTCCTCGCCGTCCGTGGTGGCCAACTCGACCCCGTCGTCGCCAGTGGTCACCACCGGACGGAGCAACACCCAGTATACGGTCACGAATCAGCAGCCGAAGCAGCAGCCGCAAACCACGGCAAAACCCGGTATGCCCGGCTCCAGGGCCAGCACGCTACTTGTACAGTCACAATCCTCGTATTTATTATTGTTAGCAACTCTTATCTGTGTTATCTTAGGTTGTAGTCAAATTAGGTGTTAAACAATTTTTTTTTATTTAAAACAGAAAACTGAACGGTGTTTTGCATCGGTCGTAAGCTTCGAAAGCCCTTTCCGTTGGTTGGATAGTTTGGGGAATTGGGTTTCTGTTTGTTCCTCGAATATATTCGAAATATATTCGTATTCGTAATGGTCCTGGTTTCGTTACTGGGCACATAACAATAGAATATAAAGTGCAATGAAGCTGTGCGAAGATCAGCGAAAACTATAGGTATTACAGTGAGAGGGACTGCATACTTAGTAGAAAATTGTGGTATCGTTTTTCGCAAAATTTCCCCCCAAGTTTCTCACTAATCGTGTGTGCCATACTCAGGGATGGTGTCTCATTTAGCATAATAACTACGACTCGTTTGCCGAGGTAATTCATTTCACAAGCAATTTTTTTTTTAATTTCTTTATAAGAGATTTTCAGCTTTTGGCAGGTTTGTCTCTTCCGGATGAGAAAATTTGGGAGAAGCTTATGGTGATGTGGTATTTTTGTTGCCATTTTTTTGTGTGTTCGGGGTGTCCGAATGGGCCTTCTTCCCTCGATGTTGGATCCTCTACCCCTCCTGGCAGGCTGGAAGGTGGTGTGAGCTTGTAGCAAGTTCAGCTTATTCTTGCGTCTATATCTGCCTGTCCTGTACTGCCGTTATACGCATAACTGTCCCATGTTCTATGGGATTCCCTATATACATGGGACAGTTATGCTTATAACGGCAGTGTAGCTGCTAGATGATCTGCCTCTTCGTTGCCTCGTCTTCCGCAGTAGCCGGGCATCCAAGCAGAGGTTAGGTTTGGAGAAGTTAACCTCTGAATCCCTTGGATCGTAGGGCAATGATGACGTTGGCTGAATCGGTTAATACAATACATGAATATTATGTATAAATTCATGAATATTATGTATAAATACATGAATATTATGTACAATTTTCCAATAAATATGTGTGGATTATTTGCCGTGTATCAAATACAGTAACACGCAAGTTCTGAACTGTTTGAAAATGTCGGTAAATCGACGGGCGACATTTTTCCATTATATGATTGAGCTTGATTGGTAGTGTGTGAGACTCAACATTTTGCAGCAGCCAAATGTTTTGCGAAAATGAATATTATATGTGCACAGTGGTCCAGAATGCGAATTTAGCTGGAAAAATACATGTTCAGCCTAAGTTTGAAGTTTTGAAGCAAAAATGTCTTCGACAAAGTCGTTTTTAATGACAACGTGCTTCTTTTGGTGTGAATGAAAACTAGGGTGGTCCTTATTTTCACAGAATTCGAAAATCTAACTTTTTTATTTGCAGAAATAAAGGCATACATTGTTCGAAAAAGTTGTAGAATAAACAATTTCAAGCAACTTTGATCGTATAATTTTTTGATATGACCGGTGTCCCTACAGAAAAATCAGTTTTTTTGCTGTAACTTTTTTATTTCAAAGTTCCCAACAAAGTTGTTCTCAGATGATTTTTATAACTTGAAAAGATAAAAGTTTTGACATGTAAATCTTGCCGATGTCCCTTACCGTCAGCGAGTACTTAACGATTTTCCTATAAAATTACGCCCTTTTCAAATGTGTGAGCTCAATTTAAAAAAAATAACCTATCAAACGTTTTCAAACGTTATATGCACTAATAAAAATACTTTTTTTATGCACTAATGAAAATATTTTTTTGGTTTGCCCCTACTAGAAAAACCAACATTTGAAAAAGTCCCATTTTGTTAACAAAAACCCTAATAACTTTTGTTTGACATACGATAGAGACAGCTTCAGGACACCAAAAGTTACAACTTCTATTGTTCTAGAATCAATTGGAAGACAACTTTGCTGAAAAATTTGAAATAAAAAAGTTACCGCAAAATAACTGAATTTTATAGGGACACCCTAATACACGTAGGAAAAAATGCTCTTATTCGGTCATATCAAAAGGTACAAAAAAATATATACGATCAAAGTTGCTTGAAATTGTTTATTCTACAACTTTTCCGAGCAAAGCATGCCTTTATTTATGCAAATAAAAATGTTAGATTTTCGAATTCTTTGAAAATAACGACCACTCTAGTTTTCATTCACACCAAAAGAAGCGCTTTGTCATTAGAAACGACTTTGTGGAAGACAATTTTACTCCAAAACTTCAAACTTAGCCTGAAAATGTACCTTGCCAGCTAAATTCGCATTCTGGACCACTGTGCACTGGTGAGAGCGCTAGTTACATGTACTGCAGTAATCCACACTGAAAAGGCCACATATTCTTTTCTAAACAAGGTTTTGCAGTTTCGCTTTTCACAAACCGAAAAAAGCTGCCACAAACGAACCCCATCATAGAGAAGGGATAACTGTCCTCTACTAGTTGAGTATTTCGAATTAAATTAATAGCTTTTTCACATGTGGCTCTTGATTAAGTATGCATTATATGGCCTCGCGTCATACATGTAAACGTACAAACAATATACAGTTAGACAAAGTTCTAGGAAAAGCCAGGGACCACAAGTACATTATACGCCATATTTATAATTCTGTAATAAAGGGTGTACGGAATCAAATTGCGATATACACACACAAATATTCGGCAAAATTCGCCCGTGCTACCAATCATCTTCAAACTTTCAGGGGGTAAAATAAAACAAGTTTTTAACTTTTTCCCATGTTTGTTACTCTTTAACACATTGCTATTTTATCAGTTATTTTCGAATGACTTTTTAGTACAGACTGCCTGTAAATTTTTTTAACTGCCATTTTTAAATTACAACTTGTTTTTTTTCGTTAGTTTTGGTAAATCGTATGTTGATGGCGCCACTTGCCCGACTCATGATTTGATAGTCTGTCAATTTAAGTTTGGTGAAACCAAGGCTAAAGGGTGATACGGTCAAAATTTGGTCAAGGGAAAACGCGTGTAAATCGGTGAAATCGTTTATTTAAAAATCAAATTAAATTTCTTTTTCAAGTTCAATTAGTATAAAATTCAGGAAAAATATTCAGTTAGGCTTCCGCTTTTCCAAATCCGAATTGCCGGGCCTTACGCTTGACCCCTGCCATCAGATTTTGTACAGCCACCTTGTCCACCTTCTTCGCCGCAGAAAGCCAGTTTGCCTTGAACTGCTGCTCGTCCTTAGCAGTTTTTTGGTCTTCTTTAGGTTCCGCTTGACAATAGCCCAGTATTTCTCAATTGGGCGGAGCTCTGGCGTGTTGGGAGGGTTCTTGTCCTTGGGAACCACCTGCACGTTGTTGGCGGCGTACCACTCCATGGCCTTTTTACCGTAATGGCAAGATGCCAAATCCGGCCAAAACAGTACGGAACAACCGTGTTTCTTCAGGAAAGGCAGCAGACGTTTATTCAAACACTCTTTCACGTAAATTTCTTGGTTGACAGTCCCGGAAGCTATGAAAATGCTGCTTTTCAAGCCACAGGTACAGATGGCTTGCCAAACCAGATATTTCTTTGCGAACTTTGACAGTTTCGTGTGCTTGAAAATATCTGCTACCTTTCCCTTCCTTTTGCCGTATAAAACTCCTGTCCCGGAAGCTGCTTGTAGTCGGCTTTGACGTAGGTTTCGTCGTCCATTACCACGCAGTCAAACTTCGTCAGCATCGTCGTGTACAGCCTCCGGGATCGCGCTTTGGCCGTCGTATTTTGTTTATCATCGCGATTTGGAGTCACTACCTTCTTGTAAGTCGATAGTCCGGCTCGTTTTTTGGCTCGATGCACGGTTGTAGACGATACACCCAGCTTATTTGCGGCATCTCGGAGAGATAGGTTAGGGTTTCGCTTGAAACTACCGGCAACTCTCTTTGTCGTCTCAGCGGCTTCCGGTTTTCGATTTCCCCCGATCCAGACTTCCTGGCTGTCGACAAACGTTCCCCAAACACTTTAATTACATTTGTAACGGTTGATTTGGCAACTTTTAGCGATTTTGCCAACTTTGCGTGCGAGTAGCTCGGATTTTCGCGATGCGCGAGCAAAATTTTGATACGCTGCTCTTCTTGCTTGGACGGCATTTTGACAACTGAAGAGTGAATTCCAAAATCAAAATAGGAACAACATTCTACACACACACACCTTCAAAATGAGGGGTGTTCAGGTTTTTAAATGCAAAATTGAAAGAAATACGTCAAGTTGATATTGACCAAATTTTGACCGTATCGCCCTTTAGGCGGCGTTGTTTTTCTAAAGGTTTGCTTTTCAAATTGAAAAAAAGTTCAAGCCTGAATGTCTGTTCTTCTGTGTTTTTAGCACTTTGTTGAAAGGATTCAATGAAGTCAATTATTCCATTGAAGTATTAAAGTATTGGGAAAAATAGGTAAAATGGGCATATGTGGCACGACGAGCAGGTTGTCTACCTCACAATTCTTAAAATTTAATCTTTAGGAAAGTATGAGAATCCTTTAGTATTCTTCAAAATACGTAAGTCAAAATATCCAGGAAAATTGCAGAGCGGTTGATTTATGCTTGTGTTAAAAAAAACTCGCATAAAAAAGATATTTCTATGGTGAAAATAGGTTTTAACCAGAGGTGTGAAGAGAGCGATAGTTCTTGATGCCTGCAACTTTTGGTGTGGCGCTAGTGACGATTTGAACATTTGAAGCTCGGTTCACAATGGATTATATTTTTTTACAATATTTCTTCTACCAAACTACTAGTATCAGTAATTAAGATGAAATATTATAGTACCTGGCTAATAAATAATGGAATAATAATAACGAAATAATACAATCCTTGTGATAACTACTGCACTACAAGTATGAGGCGGAAGATTTTTTTCTCAAATCAAATAAACGACAAAACACGACAACTTTCGCCGCGGATATTGTGTTTGCTGCATATTGCCTTCAAGAAAACCGAGCTGTCAAATAAGCACCACACGCTGCACCAATTTTTCGGCATTACGGTTGTTGTTCGTGGATGACAGCCGTTTCAGTCCTGTGGTTTTAACTGTACTTATTTCAAATTTGAGGCTCAGAAACCTTTACAGTAGCATAATTTCATCTATGGTCAAAAAGGAATAAATTTTTGTCATCGAACCAGCAACAGAACTGTAGGTAAACTCGTAACGTTGCCGTAGGGTTGAATGAAAGAACAAGATAAGAACTCGCTAGAGCGATTCTCCCATTTTCAGCTGTAAGTAAAATATCGAACCAGTGCTGTAAATATTCATTATTTTCGATTCAATGCGATTCATTTGCCGCTAACTCGTTACTGAAGTTAATTTAAAAAATATTAAGTATGGTGAAATGATCGTGCTTGATTGATTAAATAATTTAATTTCACAATGTATTGCTCTATCGTTAAGACCTAAGGCGTTAGAGTGAAATAAGCGAATATTAAATTGGTATTAACCATTCACTATCATTTTGAATATTACTGTTCATAGAGCGCTTTCATTATTACAGTAAAAGCATAAGTTAGAAAAAGTTGTATAATTAGCCGTAAAGTTTAACCATATTGTCAACACGATAAAACAGACGACCAACTTCTGTCGTTTTGATTTGTCGCTGAATATTCAGTTGTCTCCAAATCGAATTTTAGAACTTTAAACTTGAAACCTCATCTTTAAAGTTGAACTGCAGCTTTAAACCATACCACGGACAACATAATTGCTGTTGGATTCCAACGCACTTTTTTTCGAGTCAAGAGAGAACAATTTGGTCACCTGCTTTTCCAGTTTTCGTTTGCCACGAGATGTTTGTTTTTATCTTTTACGGTTAGTTTGATATATGCAATGAGCTTGCATAACTAAAGGCGATATTTTATGTTTCTAGTGCTATAATGCTATAATCGGAAATCAACCGTCATGGGAGTTCGACAGATCCCAACTATAGACACTCAAGTAATAGACCGGACAACGTGCCGCCATGTTGTATCCAAAACGAACATTTCCTCGCATTTTCCATACGATTTGACAGTTGTTTTGGATACATCAACTGTGCCAGACTCACGTTGTCCGGTCTATTACTTGAGTGTCTATAATCCCAACAAGTAGCGAGAACATATTTATAAAAGTTATACATATGTTCCATGTGTCATGCCGTAAATCTATAAAAGTACAATTTTACTAGTTTAGTCACGTAGGTATACGTTCTATGTAATTCGAACAAAGCTTAAATTATTTGACTAATTGATTTTTCAATCACATGTTTGACGTTTTCGTTTGTTTACGTCCGGCATCTTGTTCGGATATTATGTTGTATACATGAAGCAATGTAAGTCTTCCGTATTTGAAGAAACAAACATATTCAAGAATTTATTTCGTATCGTATTGGACGCCAAACGACCGCTCCTGTTCTTTGAATAAATATTTATACCCATCAAATGTGTTTTTATTTCAAAAATTCAAGAATCTAATAACATAACTTAATATTTAAATTAACTTCATTCCTTGTACAATCAAACATAATTTCGATCGGTCCAAATGCTAGCACGATGATATGCTAGCGAAAGCTGAAGCGTAATCGACCAGTTATCGAAGTAAGGCAAAGCCTTGTTATTCAAACTCATACTTTTTGCCCGAACTAATGTTAGAGTGAATTTAATCATGAAATGAGTAACTATGTTCCCTATCACGTTGGTGATCATTTGAAGAATAGTGGTGAGGTTTAGGAGGATTCTAATCGTTCCATTTCCTACAACTTAAAATAGTTAAGTTGTAAGAAGACCGATCGATGTAAGCACCTTTTTGCAAACCGATAGAAATTTGATCTACTGAAGCCTTGTTTGTTTGTTTATAATCATGGTCAGACATAAACTATGTCCTTGTTCTTCGGTTCAGAAAGGGGTATCGGCGCGTTCTGCTGAGTTCGGGTGTTACAATCGTGTTGCGATGCAATATCATCTGCCACCTTCTGCCGAGTCTCCAGCTCAAGCAAATTGAGCCCATTGGTGTCGAGGTAGATATCAATATCGGACCGATCACCATCATTGCGGCCTATTGCATTAAGCGAGCGGTTACCGTTCTTCGGCAAGACATGATCAGTGCTGGTGACTTCAACGCAAAATATGAAGCCTGGGGAATTACTCGGCGAAACAACAATGATACCATCATTCAGAATGACTTGGAGGAGGGTCACTAAACGTTATACAGAGTCCGGATGCTCCCACCCAGTTGAGTCGATCCGGAGCTCTATACGGACATTTTCCTCACCAATATGGCCAACAGCATTGTTCAGCCGGTCGTTAAAGAGAAGTCAATCAACATTCCATCACCAGGCGTAAATACCACCGAGTAAACTGAAAACAGTTCCAGCGTGGTGTTGACGACAGCTTGAACTACGAAGTGCACCCCGAGACGCCCGAAAACATCTAACGGTAACTAAGTACAGCACAATCAAACATAACATCGGTATCCGTAGCTCGATAAGGCGCCGGTCTATCTCATCTTAAGACCAACTTGAACCACCTTACAAAAATCATACAAGCCATGATGCCGGATTTCAGATACAGGCTCGTCTAAAATAAGACCAAACAAAAATTCTGCAAAATAAGCCAAGACTAATTCCACCGAACAGAATCCTGTTTCATTCCAACTTATCATCCCAATGTTCTTATTCAACATTTCATCAACGCTCACAATCTCGGCCAAGATATTGTCAGCCTCCATGAGTCATTACTAGAGTCGCTGAAACACCCATAACAGTTCCTGTAGAAAGCTGACGAGGCAGTATCTGCCATCAAGCCAAGCGTACAAACAACATGAAGGTCGTTAATATTTTGATATCTTTCGTCATATAGCAGCTGTTTCCTACAAATGCTGTGAGCTTCGCTACTTTTCATCTTGCCGGAAAATAGCCAAAGTGATACCAGCGCTAGAAACCATCGCTCCATCACCATTTTGTCTAGCATCTCAAAATTGTTCGAAAGTGGATCCTCGGTCGTTAAATGGAGTTCGCAAACCAGAATAACATCTTGCTTCAGAACTGTTCTGGTTCAGGAAACGCCAGTCCATCAACTGCCGCGTGTAACTAACATCATACTAAAATGAAACTGGTCCGTTGGAAAGACTTCTGCCATGACATTGTTGGACGTCGAAAAGACGTCGATAATGTCATGATCTTTATACTGCATCGATAAAACTTTTCGATTTTCCTTGTCTTAATTACCTTTCGGGCAAATCATTCCAGGTCCCACTGAACAATACTCATTTTGATACGATCAACGTTCATGCTGGAGTTCCCCAGGGTAGCCGATTAGGCCCTATCCTATTCATCAACTTGACGTCAAAAACAGAACCACGTCCTCTGCCAGGTGGCGGTATTTTGTCGATGGTTGCGGACGACCCTTCCATCATCCACAAGGGTCGAGTGACGCGTCATATGAATCTAAAACTTTAGATAGGCCTTCTGGTTCTATCCAATTACTTCAACAACTGGAAGATCTCTTATCAATGCAGCTAAAATCCAGACAATCCTGTTTCCGCACTCCAACTCATCTCACCTCGTTCTGCCAGAAGATGTACAATTTGATCTCAGTAACACATCGATTGATTGGTCGGGGCAAGTAATCTACCTCAGTATCACCCTGGAAGTTGTTGTTCCGATCGCACGTTCACAAAACATCAACCAAGTGTAACTCTTTGATTAGATCTTCAAGCCCACGCTTTCGGCCCCGAAGAACAAACGTGCGATTCACAAACAAATCATTCTTCCCACGGTCGAAGACGGTTTTACAATCTGGGAGAGTTGTGCCAATGGTAGAATCCAGGTAACGCAAAAAGTGAGGTTAAACGTCGTACATGGCGCTCTTTCAAAATGGGGTTTTGAGCTGTTTAATCAAAGCAATTGGTGATAAAAAGATAAGAAAATCGACGTTAATGACGATACTTGACAACTCCATACAGTTTTAAAAATAACAAGAAAGGTATTACATATTCTAATTTTTTTGTTTTGTATTCTCCGTGCTTGGAGTAACGTTTATGATGTAGAAGGAGATGTTCGCTCTTCACCAGGAGGCACCAATAGTGGACAGTATAGGAAAGGCTTGTAAGATGGAACACGATCCGTTTTTTGCTCGTAACATGCATAATTTTTAATTTTTCGCAAATCCAAAGACATCTTCCGACTTTGCCTAACAAACCAATTATTTATAGTCATAAAAAAAAGTTATGGCATATTATCGAAATCCATCAAAAATTGCAATTTCAAAAAATTGCTTGTAAGATGGAACACCGTTCGTTTTTTGCTCGTAACATGTATAATTTTTATTTTTTCGGGGATCTTTCGAATGAGGAGATAAAAGGCTCCAAGTTGGCCCACGGAACTGATTATTTATAGTCATCAAAAAAAAAAGTTATGGTATATTTTCGAAATCCATCTAAAATTGCAATTTCAAAAAATTTATTGTTATTTTTCAATTTATTGTTGATTCCATGGCCTTTCCAAATATAAAAAATATCATTCATATGTTTTAGAACGAAAAAAAAATGTGTTCCATCTTACAAGCCAAATACTGTTCCATCTTACAAACATGACGCCATGAACACAAAACATCAAAAAATTGTTTCACTCTACGATTTGTTTGGATATGCCTTTGGATCATAAAAATACACCAAAAATGCTAGCCAACACAAATGTTAACCTTTTGATATCGATGGGAAAATTCCACTTACTAAGCACAAGAAATAATTGACAAAAATTTCGAACATTGAAACCTGGAAGAGCTTAATCGAATGAGTGTATTCACTCCAAAAGCAAATGAAAAATTGAAGAATAGTAAAAAAATGAGGTTAACACTTGTCAGCGCGATAGTGTTGTCGCTGTGGACGTCAAAAGTGGCGCTGTTCCATCGTACAAGCCGTTTCATCTTACACGCCTTTCCTCTAATGTTTGCTAGAATGAAAGATATGAAGAGAAAGTGTTGTTGAAAGTTCCGTCAGTGTACGGTTGCCTTTTGCCTAACATTCCACTGCGGGGTAGGTCAAGGCACGCAGGAATCCGCCACCTCAACAGGCTGTTGATGGGAAATATGATGATGAAATATACAAGACTGGATGCTTCTGACGTTTTTTGGAGGTGCACAATGAAAAAACAATCTTTTGGCCGGTTTTAACTTCATGCCACTATGCTTAAAGTGTGCTGGCATGGTATGAAGCTAATTTTGTGCATGTAGTCTCGAAGGTCATGAATCCACCGAACTGCCCTGTATTACGTCCATTCGAAACTTATTGGGCCATGATGAAGCGGGAATCAAAAATAATAAAAAGGTACCAAATACGACTGAAAAACCTCTCTTGGACGGCGTTAAGCAAAAGTCTCGAGAATTTCACCAATAATCAATAGGAATTTTAAATCACTAAAATTGGTTCCTTGTTGGCCCCAAGTTGCACCTTGCCATATATACCTGCGATTCTAGATAGCATAATCTTTGTTTTTGTTTTAATTCGCTGTGTTGCTTTCACAGAACAGGGTCGCGAACGGCTTAATCATGGGTGATTGTTTTAATGAGTTGTTAGTACTATTTCTAAAACTCATACATTTTCCAATTTTTTTCCTTTTGAATGATACGAACATGATTGATTGCCAATTTATTACTGTCATTTGGAAGATCATCACCATCTAGAAAAATATCAGTTTCCTACCTGCTGAAAAAGTTCGCTCAAATTTTGCCTTTGTATATTTTGCATTTGTTTACGTGTACCGGAGGGGATGTCTTCATCAGCTCGTTCTCAAATCTAGGCTTGTTGCCAGAATGTGATGTTGAACGTTGAGTTAAATTTATTTCATATTTGGATGATCTGAAATCACGATTCATTTCATGTTTCTTCCAGTCATTTAAGGTTGCTCTATGCTTATGATTATATTGTCGATCATCTGGCACTATGATATGCAATAAAACAATATGTTTCGGAGCTGTCCAGAAGTACACAATGATAACTAATGCTTCACTGTATTGTACACTCATACAATATTGTTATTTTATGTACAGTCTGCGGAGCTGAAGAAAACATTTTCATGATCGGAAAGCAATCCACGTGCTTTAAATAAGTCCCTGTAATTGGGAACTTTATTCCATGGCCATGAACTTTTTTGAGTCTAATGCTCATGTCTGAAGGTATGTTTCGATAGATCAGAAGTAAGCAGAGGGATTAACGTCTAAATATTGTTTGTTATAATTATAGATTACATACAGCTTCATCAAATGTCCCAGGTGTTGAATAAACTGCCTAAAATACGTCCCGTACGCAATTTGAGGGATCGTTCGTTGTGAGTTAAGTTTTTCGGTGTGATTCAAAAACTATATTCTTTTCCTCCTTTACTATCCAGTCTGTGATTTTACCATACAACCTCCAGTAATTATTCGAATGTATTTTAACTAAGCTTAATACATGTTAGCAACTGCTCTGCGAATTCGGTTTTTATCGGATAAATACATACATGAAATTTTATAGTCAAGTAAGTGTGTTGCAATAATTTCGTGGTAGCCCTTTAGTTAAAAAAAAAAACCAAAGAACTGTCCAAATCCCATGAACGTCTTCGATGCTGGTTTGCTTTCCGCGCTATGAGGCTCAAGTAAATTGTCTCTGCACCAACTCAGCGACAACCCGTAATCGAAAGCAATTCAAACAATCTAGCGGCCGCTATCGCATGATTACGAAACATATGCACTACTAAACCGCCCACCTATGTGTATGTGGACTTAAACGGTTCGTTTTGGAACAATTCTATCGCCGGTGGTCCTCAGTCGCGTATTGATTGGATAAGAAAGCGGACGTAAACATTCTTCACAATCGTACAGCAATGGCCCTGGACTTGTACTACTTACCGCCTTCGGCTCCTTGTCAGTCGATTCGGCTCTTGGCCAAGGGCATGAATTTGCACATCAACTTGGTATTGTTGGATCTCTTCAAAGGGGAACACATGAAGCCGGAGTTCCTCAAGGTGAGTGCAGGGCACAATGCCGATTAGTGACAATATAGTGACGTTTTTCTACGTTCAGATCAACCCACAACATGTGATTCCGACCTTGGTAGACAACGACTTTATCCTGTGGGAATCGCGTGCCATTATGATCTACCTGTGTGAAAAGTATGGCAAGAATGACAAGTTCTACCCTCGTGACCCAAAGAAGCGAGCTGTCGTCAACCAGCGGTTATACTTCGACATGGGAACCCTCTACCAGCGATTTGCTCTGTGCTACTACACGGTCATTTTCGAAGGTCAACAGTTCGATGAGGAAAGGTTCAAAAAGCTGGAGGAAGCATTCGAGTTTCTCGAAATCTACCTTGGTCAGAATACGTACGCTGCGGGAGATAAGTTGACCATCGCCGATTTTTCCATCCTGTCATCGATTACCACGATGAAGATCGCAGCTGGGATAGATTTTTCCAAATATGCCAACATCGAACGCTGGTACGCGCGAATGGCTGAAGAAGTTGCTGGTCATGATGAGGTTTGCGTCCAGGGAGCCCAGGCATTTTTGCCCTTCTTCGATGCAGTAAAGAAAACGACGGCCGAGCAGCAATAATTGAGTTTAACAGATGTGTGGTGGAAATAAAGGTGCCCGAAAGGGGTTTTATTGCGATAAGATAAGAGAGTGTGTTTTAATTGATTCAAACTTTTGCGTGATATGCAAAAGCCTACTATTTGTAGACGCGGTATTTTTAAACAATTAAATTACAAGCGTGAAATGTCAAAAAAAAATCCAATCGGTTAATCGGAATCTATTTAGGTTATCGGTTGCTATCCCAAGGTTGCGAAACTTATGCAGGTAATGAATGCACCACCAAATCCAGCACCCATGTTTGTCGATAAAGAATCGCTCGGGTTCGGATCTTATCGCCGGTGAACATCAGTCGGATACTGATTGGAAAAGCAAGCGGACGCACAAGTTTTCTACGCAGCCGATCAGCAATGGCGCTGGACCTGTATCATCATCCCGCTTCGGCACCTTGTCAATCGATTCGTTTACTGGCGAAGGCGATGAATTTGAACCTCAACCTGATCTTCGTAGATCTGATGAAGGAAGAGCAGATGAAACCGCAGTTTCTCAAGGTAAGTCTCGCGTTCGGAATTGATTTTTGACACCTTGTATCACATATTCCTCCTCCGTTCAGCTCAATCCACAACATGTAGTCCCGACGCTGGTGGACAACGACTTTATCCTGTGGGAATCGCGTGCCATTCTGGTCTACCTGTGCGAAAAGTACGGCAAGAATGATAAGCTCTACCCACGTGATCCGAAAAAGCGAGCTATCGTTAACCAACGGTTGTACTTCGACTTGGGAACACTGTATGACCGCTTCGCCGACTGCTACTATCCAATGGTGTTCGAGGGTCAAAAGTTCAACGAAGATAGATACAAAAAGTTAGAGGAAGCTTTCGATTTTCTCGACCTTTTCCTCGGACAGAAAACCTATGTCGCAGGAGACAAGATTACCATTGCCGATTTCAGCATCCTGGCGTCGATTACCACCATGAAGATCTGTGCCGAATTGGACCTGTCCAAGTACGGCAATATCGAACGTTGGTATGCGCAACTCGCCGAAGAAGTTGCCGATCATCATGATGTTTGCGTGCAAGGTGCCTTGGAATTTATGCCTTACTTCCAAGAAGCCAAAAAGGCAGCCGAGGAGGAATAGTAAAATTTAGCTGAAATAAAATAACGCAGAGGTTTTTTTTTACCAGTGATAAGATAAGCGAAGCGTGATGAGTGTGTTTTTTTTTCAATTGATACGGACCACTTACCTGTACACGTCTGTAGGGATCACCCGACCAATGTGCTTTATCGCTTCAAAATAAAAAAGTGATTACCATCGGTATGACCACCGACGTTGTCTGCTCTATAGTACCTACCTAAGGCTTTGTTATCGCGCACATTTCGTTGTAGTCGTACACGAGTGTAATGTGAGTTGTGACGAAAATGTTTACTCTCGTCAGTTCGGTGGGAGCTGTTTCTGAAAGCGAAAGTCGGGCAATTTTGCTGCCATAGTTCGTCATGCCGCTGGACCTGTACTGCAATATAGTGGCACCGTTCTGTCGGTCCGTGATCCTGTTGGCGGAGGCTCTCGAAGTGGAATTGAATTTCATCGAAATAAACGTGCTAAAGAAGGAACAATTCAAGCCAGAATTTTTAGCGGTGAGTTTTATTGTTGTTGTTGTTGTGGTGGGATGCTTCAAACGTGATCAGCCAGCTTCGATCGTCGAGGCGGGCATGTGCTTACTATGACAAATAATAATGACGGACGCGCCGCGGTGAGTCACAATCAGGTTGCTGTGATTGTTTGAAGTGTTCAAGATCTGTTGTAGATGTGTGGTATTTTCAACTGACGTTGGTTTTCATTGTCGCAGCTCAACCCACAGCATTGTATTCCGACGCTGGTGGACGGTGACGTCGTTATTTGGGAATCGAATGCAATACTGATGTATTTGGCGGAAAAGTACGCCAAGGAAGGCAAACGCTACTATCCAACCGATATCGGCGAACGAGCCCAAGTGAACCGATTGTTATTTTTCCAACTCGGCACATTGCATCGAACGTTGTCTACGTATTACTATCCGATCCTGGCAGGACAAGGAGAAGGTAAGCCAGAGGACTTCCGAAAAATTCAAGATGCCGTTTGTGTGTTGAATAAGTTTCTAGACGGTAACAAGTGGTTGGCGGGAGAGCATCCTACAATTGCGGATTTTAGTGTTGTGATCAGTGTGGCAGCTCTGGAAGGAGTGATAAAATTCGATCTGACCGGATACGAGCACATTCACCGTTGGTACCTGCAATGCAAGAAAGAGTTTAAAGGTTTCGAAGACCTCACACAGGAGGCAAACGACAAATCCAAACAGCTAATGGAAGCTGTGCGGCAGTACAAACTAGAGCAAATAAATGATCCCAAGGAGGCATGTTGTAGCGGGGAAACACGGAAACCACCCTCGCCAAAGCCACCGTGTCCGGATTCATCTTGACGGAAATTGTGAGTCAGTGTGTTTGTGTGGGAATTTTATTGCGGTGAAAGAAATTCCTTGAAATTGCGGTGATAGATAGATTACAGACGGTGATGTGACCCAGAATGACTGCCATGTGAACGTTCGCGTTAGCACGTTATCAAAGCGGTGTCTTATCAGGCTAGCTGCGATCCAGTGTGTTTTCTTTTTTTGCAAAGTCATCATCAAGTGTTTATGTACTTTTCGGTTTTATGTATTCGCATTTGGTTTAAGTGCATCGCCGGAGTCATGTGCATCATCTCATTCGAAGGCGCGGTAGTCTGTTTGAAACTTGGTGTTAAATTTTTGAAACTACAATTTCTCAGATATGTTCTCATAGTGCCGTATGTGTGTTGAATAAATGTCTAGACTTGTTTGTATATTATTTAAATTCGAGCTTTTCATATGTTGATGTGTTGATAAACGCACCGATCGAAGTGATCAACCTAATAAATCAATCTCAAAACCAAAAAGAAATTGAGGGTTATTCCGAGAGTCGACATTTGTCAACACACTTGACTCGCGGAACAGGTCCCAATATCTTTTATGGAATAATGTGGCAAAAAAAGTATGAAATTAATGGGAATGGTCATGGTTATCGGCAAAGAATGGTGATGAAGATAATTGATGTGATAAGGAATTTAAAAATGGATATCTAAATGTGCGCATTATCAACTGAATGCACATCATAGAATAATTCATTTCATAGGAAATAGATCCTTTAAATCTACCACTTTGGTAATAAATAATAAATATCTTATTCTAGTTGAATTGTTTGTAAATAGTTACACGGAGAGGAACAATAATGGTTTGATTTTACTATAACGATAGTAATTGAAAACTATATAATAAAGCTTGCTTCAGATAGAATTGGAACAAAAACAATTGCCTGTATTTCAGTTATTTATTATTGAATTCAAGATCTTTTTTTTATACAAATGTAGCGTTTTCTTCATACTTTTAAGAAAAAATACGGATAAAATTATTCGTCACGGTTTCGAAGGAATTCTCGATTTTTTCCTGTAACACGGCTCTTTAGGCGGCGCACACCTTCTTCGTCCATCGTTTTAGCTATCTTATTCCACCAGGTCTTCATCTGATTGATGTCTTTGACAACCTTTCCCTTTGCCTTGAGTCTCCTCTTCATGATTGCCCAGTATTTCTCAATAGGGCGGAACTGGGGGCAGTTGGGTGGGTTAAGGTTTTTCGGAACATCCTGGACCCCTTTCTCTGCATACCATTCTTGAACGACTTTGCAGTAATGACAGCTTGCCAAATCTGGTCAAAACATTACGGGATGGTCGTGGGATCGAATGAACGGCAAAATTCGTTTTTGGAGACACTCTTTTTGGTATAGTTCCGACGTCATTGTCTTATTTGTAACGAAAACTTTCGTTTTTTTGCCACAGCTGCAAATGCCCTGCCAAATCATGAATTTTCGTGCAAATTTGACGGCAAAAACAAATTTAAATTTGGCTGGAACATCCCCCCGAGCGGTTGCCAAGTAGAATTTTTGACCTGGGATTTGCCCGAAGTCAGCCTTGACATAGGTTTCATCGTCCATCAGAAGACACCCGTCGAACTTGGTCAGCACCTGGTCGTATAGCTTCCGAGCACGGATTTTGGCCGCATTATTCTGTTTTATGGTCCGATTTGGCTGTTTACAGCTCGCTACGACTTGATTCCTTCCCGGAGTCGAGTTCTCCTCACGGTACTATGGGCAGCACCGAATTTTCTGGCCAAATCACGGTCCGACAGATTGGGATTCCTCTTAATCGTCTTCAAAATCTTACCACGCAGTTTCCGGTCGACAGTTCCACTCCGACGATTAGCTTGAGGCTTCCGAATCGTCGTCAATGTTTCCTTATACCGTTTGATAACGCGCCATACGGTATTTCTGGGCAATTTCAGCTGTTTAGCTAGCCTAGATGCAGACCACAATGGATTTTCCAAATAACTGTGCACAATTTTTTCCCTTCTTTCGGCTTCCATGTTGATTGTTTACAAAGTACAGTCGATTTGCGGAATGTCAAAAATACATACGTGAAGCTGACAAAATTCCCGACACGTGGGCGCCAAGAACTTCCAAATCCGTCCACCAGGAGCGCCACAATATGAGCAAAAGTTTGTTCCAATTCTAAATGATGCAAGCCTTATAACTGACTCAAAAGAAAATTGTGTGTGTGTACAGTTCACCTCCCACTGACCGGCAGTGCTTTTATGGAAGAAATTCGTCTGCAGCTATTTTTGACATTATGCTATCTATAAGTCCATATAAGTCATTAAAAATAGTTGAATCTATTGCTCAAAATTTTCAACCGTAAATCAGTTGACATCAAAAATACTAAAGACTTCAAAATAATGTTTGCATGAAAAAAATGTCTTTTTTCGGAAAATGATAAAAAAAATAGTACACAGATAATTGCTTTTGATAATTTTCTCATGGAAGGTAATAATTGAAGCGTACTTGCAACAAAATTCTACGCCCTTGCAGCGGCCTTCCGGCAGTTAACCGGAACATTCGCCAAGGCGGACGAAAACATGCGTGTAAGCATGTTTTTGAGTTCTTTCTTCGTTTTATTTATCAAAATTCCTCCTCAGTTTTCGCGACAAACTTGTTGGAATAGATCTTACGCTTCAGGTTGGCCCAGAAATTCTCGATGGGACGCAGCTGGGGGACGGTCGCCAACTTGGGTACCACATTGATATCCATCCGCTCAATCTCCTCCAACGATCGCCTGATCCGGCCAGAACACAGCGTCTTCGCCCTTACGGTATTTCTTGATGAACGACGCAACTTCTGGCAGGCATTTCGTACTTTAAATGTCCCCATTCAGGCCAATCCGGAGCAAAAGAAGAGCGGCTTTGACATCCCCTTCTCGCTGATTGTGCTGCACCGTCTTGGGGAACTTGGTATGTGAAATGAACTTCACCTCGGAGCTCACTTCCTTCGTGGGGGAAGTAAAATACGAAGTGTCCTGCCAGTCGTTGCCATCCAGGTTGAGATAGGTCTCGTTGTTCATCACCACCGCCACGCCGCGATTCGCCGGAAAAATCGAGTTGACCATCTTATTCAGTCGCTGCGTCATTGCCTGCAGATCCGAAGCCAGTGGAAGTGACTTCCGCTTCCTGACATGTATGTTCATGTTCGCCAGGTAATTTCACTGTTTTCCGGTTGAACCGACCTCCCGGCCAAGCGCACGCAGCGATGTAGCCACTTTTCCCTCGGTCTTCCTCTTCAGCATTCGTTGGAGCTTCTTGTCGCTCACGGAACCGAGCTATTTTTCGATGCTCTGCTTGTTTTCTAATAGTGCCAAGATCTCGGAACGGGCGTATCCAGCGTTCACAAAGTTCCACACGATGTCCGTTTTCGACCCGGCGGGGTGCCGTTCTTTGAACGCGCACATTTCTGAACGGAGTTGCTTCACTGTTTTTGCCACTGATAGAGCTGTCAAATTTTGTCTGCTAACTCATGGGTTACTATGATTGATACTGCATGGATAGTTTCGTCAGTGCGGGTGAAGGTAAACCCATGAAAAATCGGCAATTTTTGTCCATTTGTTTTGATGCAAACGTGATAGTAATATTTACATTGATGTCTCAAAATGTTCTTCACTGGCTGCTACACACGCCTTCAATCGCTTAAGGAAATCATCGACAATGAACGTTAGTTTCGTCATAAATATAGATTCCCTTTTGACTGAATTTTCAATGATCTAACGATGTGAGTCTTCGGCCATGGATTGGCCAAAATTTCTCACTCATTGCGATTGAGACAGGGGATGGTTGTTTGGTAGCAAACCGGGATGTTCAGACTGGTCTGAAAGATTTAGACTCTCCCCTACCCGGATGTTTCCCTCAGGGTCTAAAAACGGAGTCAGTAGACGAGTAGACGATCGCTACCCGACGGCCCTATCGTTCTGAAGGTCACGAATTTCTTCGCGGAATACGTCTGCCTGGGCCAGTTGAACTAATGTCCGCTCGGCAACGTGCAGGTGTTCACCGGTCAACGAAGTACTGGGAAGCGAATTTGTTCCGCAGATTGTCGATGAACCGGAGGGCATAGACCATTGTACGAAGAAGACGTTCGTTGGACGAGAATCTAGGGAAGATGAGATTGACACTGGAAGCTGGTAGAGTGGTGATGACAGCGGCGATTAGCACCGCTGAAGAAGATCACGTTACCGTGATTGGAGCTGTGCGCGGCCGACGTAGCAGCGAAACTCCATGCCAGATTCGTCAAAGCAATCCAGGTATCCATCGACAGCGCATATTTTCATAGCACTAGGAAGACGTTTGTGGCAAACCTGACGTTGGAGATCCAAAGTTCAACACATGGAGCTACCTGTAATTTCGTCACCAGCAAGGACAGCCCAGTAGACCTGGTGTCACGTTGCATGCACGTCAACGACTTCCTGATTATCGAATTGTGGAGAAGAGGTCCCGAATTGCTGTGATGATCCGAGGAAGTATGGCCTCCCTAAGTATCCAGAGAACGGAAAGGAACGACGTAGAGTTTGGCAGCCACGCGTATTGACTGACTTGGAAGTTCGGAATCTTTGAAAACTGAATAACGAACTCTTCCCAGGACGCTGCAATGGAACCCGGAACTGCATCATCCCATGCGGAAATAGCTACAAACGTTGCATCCGCATCTTCCCCTGACAAAACGAAATATCAACTCCAAAGGATCGAATCATTGGGAGATTCCGGGGAGGATTGACCGTTTCGTTGGTGAACTGCTGCGCCAAATTATTCGAATTGAGTCGGAGGTTGTCAGTCTCGGGTTCCCAGGAAATGCGAATTTGATCGATGATGCCCACTTCCGTAGTTCAAAGCCACATTTCGCCAGTAACTCGCTCAGCTCCATTCTCAGTTGGGTCGCATCTTCGACTGAAACCGCTCCACCGATGAAGTTATCCACATTAAAACCGCCCACATAGATGACCAGCGTTCGAGTCGCAAGGAAGGAGGAAGAAGTCAAACCATAGAACCCCGACAACAACTCAAAGATTTTGATTGGAGTCGCTGTGTTAAATTGCCACAGGATTCTCTGGAGTGGTATATCGTCCGAACAGACCAGACTAACATCTTGGCGATATCGGAATCGGATGATGATGTCTAGTAGATAGTCTTGCACCACGGGACTAACAGCGCTTCGGTCAGTGAAAAGCCAGTAAATGTCTTGACAGATGCATCGGAAACGAAGCGGACCTTAGCTGTCGTGCTCGCTTTTTTCACTACCGGTTGGTGCGGGAGCTAGTGTGTGCCGAAATGGTGTCCGCCATTGCTGGTTTGAAGTTGCACAAAGCCTTACCGTCAATGTCTGTGTTGGTAAGGAGACGCCATCAAAATTTACGAGTTCCATTCATACCACCCACTGCAATAGCCCAATAAACCCATCACAAGTTGTCCGCGTAGCCCCTCCAAACACCAAGGAACAGGCCGACACCCCAAGTAACATTGCCAAACCATCCAGCTTTATTAAGTTTTATTAAAGCTTTATGAAAGCTACTAGAAATCAATTCGGTTTTATTTTGGCACCAAGAGATGCCAACAGGTTTCAAATTTTAGTCAAGTTTATAAGAACCTAAACAGCTTCTTTACAACGATCTTGAAACCTTGACTTCTAAAATTCCTTTTTCTCCTATCAAAGGTTTTATTTTGACTTTACAAACTCATAAAATGCTGTTTTGAAATGCCGTATTAGGACTTATTCATATTATCTTATTATGGTCAGTTGAAAAAGCATTTTAAACCCATTTTCATCCAGTAAATGCTTTAAACGGCTAGTTGGCATTGAGAAAAACTATCAAATGACCAGATAGTTTTATAGTAGCCCTTGAAAAGATAAATTGGCTTTTTGGCAAAACCGTGATTTCTTCCAATCGCCATATTAAAATCTAAGAAATAATTGAAATGAGGAAAAATAAATACACCAAATTTTAAATGTAATACAATTGAACTGTAGATCAAATACCAATTTCGGTATTCTTTTAGATAACCTTATGGAATTCCATCAATTTTCAGGAGTTTTATGATTAGTTTATCGAATATATTTCATTCAATTTTGTTTTTGTTGTTGTAAACTCGCATAATTTCCGAGGCGCATTAATTTTCGGCTCTTATCGTGCCAATATTCACCATAGAATTAAATGCGCATATGATTTGGAGCATGATAAGCTATACAAAAACTCAATTTGTTTTTTATATTTTGCTATCAAACATAATTTCCCGCAACACAAGAACTTTTTTCTTAGTTATTGTTTACTGTTGAATGAATCAGAAGAGCAGAGAATCGAACAAAACAGAACAACAAAAACCAAACACGATATCGCTGTGAAGTTTTACAGCTGTGGCCATTTGGCCCTAAGCTGGTTTTGATGGCGGCCAATAGGTTTTAAGATGGTTCTCAAGTGGTCATAACATCTTTCACTAGAACATTTTCAAAATCTTTATGGTCTTAGAAAGGTTTTATTAATTTGTTTGCACAGCCGTCTATAGAGTGGACCACTTTGTACACATTTCGGCTTTAAAGATGTATAGAGGAGATGTTAGAGGACAAAACAGTTTTAAATGTAGTTTCATCAACAAAACCAGGAGGAGTGCTATACGGCTAGAATAGAACTGAAATTGTTACATAGTTTGTTCCGACAAGGGAGAAACTGAACCTGGTATAAACAACGACGAATGAGACCAACCAGTGCGCAAAACTCAAATGGTTTACATCGAGCCATTCTTGGATCGGTAATTTCTACCGGGTTTTCGTTCGGCATTACATAGACTTAATATTTATCTTCAAACGATGCCGTATCCTGTCAGTTTGAACGTAATTGTTTATTGTATAACCTTAAATTAACTTCTTGTGCATAATTTGGAACTAAGAGTAATTGAACCGTCCGCCATTCTTGACTAAGAAGGGGTTAAACTTCTATCAGAACATGTTGCTTATCCGAGAAATACATATTTTGTGGATAATTCTTATCAATGGTTCAAATTTCTGTTTAATTTGTTTGAGAGAGAAGGGGTCTCAAACCACCTAGGAAAAATATCCTGCCTAAAAACATATAAAGGATAATTCTCATGTTTGGTTGACATTTGTGGCTCATTTTAATGAGAGCCCACCCTTTTCAGAGAAAAGAGGAGCCTCAAACCACCATAGACATATTTCTTCTCCAAAAACCCCCACATACTAAATTTTTCTCCTCCGAAGAGGAGAGGGTTTTCAAACCACTGTAGAAACATTTTTTGCCTTCAAAAATCTCCACATGCCAAATTTGGTTCCGTTTGCTTGATTTGTTTTCGAGCTATGCAGGGATTTCGGATCCTTTTCCGGACCCAAAAATATCTGCATACAAAGTAACATTACATTTAGGGATAGTTCTCATGTGTGGTTGAAATTGGTGTTTCATTTGTATGAGAGCCCCCCTTTCTTGGGGGAGAAGGGGTCTCGAACCACCATAAAAACATTTTTTGCCATCAAAAACTCGCCCTAGCCAAATTTGGTTCCATTTGCTTGATTAGTTAGTAGAAATTTGTTGTTCATTTGCATGGGAGCTCCGCTTCCTAGGGGTGGGAGGGGTCTTAAACTATCATAAGAACCTTCCTCGGCCCCAAAACCCCCTCCATGCTAAATTTCACGCCGATCGGTTCAGTAGTCTCCGAGTCTATAAGGTTCAGACAGACAGACAGACAGACTTCTTCACAGTCGTGTACTAACTCGACTGATTAGCCATAAAGGTAGTTGGAAATAAATGGAAAATACTAATTTTTATTCTCATTTCTAGTTACAGGTATTCCACTCAAACATTCTAGGATTCAATAATAGAACAAGTTTGTTGCAGCTGAATCTTATCAAAACAAGACAACAATGCTTAAACTGTGCTATTCACGCTGTAGTAGTAATCTTGGAATTCAGACTAGAGAAACTTAATTTGATTATGAGAAACAACAGTTTGTTAAAGTAGGTGTCAAATTCTCATGTCTTAGAATGATTGTCATCTTCAATAATCAGCTGTAACTATGTTTATTTCTATCAAAATATCTCAATTCGAGTCTTTATAGTTCCATTTTGTTCAAATTATAATCACCGCACAAAATGAACACTTTTTCATCAATTTTGCTGCGGCTTAGTCAAGAACTTCTGAAACACTGGGTATATTTTTTCAACCACATCCTGATAGCCTACCAGTTCCTCCTTGCAAGTGTCGTACCAAGCCGCCACTTTCGCGTACTTGGTCCGGTCGAAGCTGCAAAAGTCCAACGAAGTCACACTCACGAAAATCGAAATATCAGCAATGGTGAGATGGTCTGCTGCCAAGTAACGAGTTTTGCTCAAAAAAGCTTCCAATATCTCAAAGGCCTCTTGAAGCTTCGCACGGTTTTTCTCCGTTCCATCCAAGGAGTCGCTATCCCACATGGGAGAACAATAGGTGTAGAATCGCGAGTACAGTGTTCCCAAGTCGAAATCCAACCGATTGTGAATGAGTCCCCGCACTTTGGCGTCTCTTGGGTACATTGAATGGTCGGAATTATACGACTCCATCAAGTAGACCATGATGGCCCGGGACTCACCCAGTGAGTAGTCTTTATCGCCTACTACCAACGTAGGAACCGTGTGCGCTGGGTTAATCTGTCAGATGAGCATATGAAAAAGGGAAAATCATTCGTTAAATTAATACATACATATTATACAAATATATAATACCTTTAAAAAGTCGTCCTTCATATGTTCTCCACCTTCATAGTCAACTTCCTTCAAGGTCAAGTTTATATCGAGTTGTCGGCCTAACAGCTGCACCGCCCAACATGGCGGAGATATGGGAATGTAATATAGATTCATTATGGGCGAACGGCTACTGTACTGCTGAATCAAGATTGCGTATGATGCGGCTTTTATATTTATTTCCCAGAACGATAACGATGAGATAAGACAGCTTCGCTCTGCATGGAATGATAAAAGTAACATTTGTCATCCATAAGTTCGACGTTATTTTTGGACATAAACCAGTAAATATGACATGCACTTTCCCTCAAAAATTGAAAACTTCAACTACAATTACAACAGAATAATTCATTTTAGTGACTAATTCGAATGGGCAACAGTACTTGGATTCTCATAATACCTTTCCAAATTATGATTGATTACTTGCTATCAGACTAATCCATGCAGGGGGAGGTACTTGAAAAGGTGTTCCCACAGACAAACGCACCAACACGTGATTTCACCGATTTCAAATAGCATAAATCAACCAAAATGCATCTCCTCTTATCACTGTCCACGAATATTGGATATGTTTGACAAGAAGTGCCCCTAAATTGGTTTCTAGAACGTATAAAAGCTGTCTCCTACTCGCGGTAACCAACAAGTCTACTTCGATAAGTGAAAATGGATCTCTACTATCACATCATTCCTCCACCGAGCCGTGCCGTTCTTGTTTTGGCCGAAATGTTAAACATCAAACTAAACCTCATCTCCATCGATACGCGCGATGCCAGCGAAATGGCCATCTTGACGAAGGTACCACTTTACTTTAACTGAATTGCTCGAATAATGGAACAATTTTCAAACTTTCAGGTCAATCCTCTGCAGTCGCTCCCAACTCTGATCGACGACGGACAAATCGTGGGCGAGTCCCACACTATTCTCATTCACCTGACCGCCCAGTTCGACAAGCAAGGTACTCTCTACCCATCCGATGTCAAGATCCGTTCGGCCATCAACGAGTGTCTCTTCTTCGACACGAACATGTACAAATGTTTCGTGTCCTACTCGATGCCAACGGTGATCAAACGGCAGGATCCGAACCCGGAACTACTGGATAAACTGCTCGTTTGCGTCCGAGCACTGGATGTGTACCTGAAAGATCGCACCTATGCTGCCGGTGAGCATTTCACTCTTGCCGATTTATCCCTGGCCCACACCATCGCCTCACTCGATGTCATCAAGGTCAAACTGGCGGACTATCCCAACATCGAGCGTTGGATCTTCAAAGTGCTTCCCGAGATGCCCGACTTCGAGGAACTGCAGGCACGTGCCGAGGAAGCATTGCATACGTTTCTCGCTAAGCAATATGGCTCCAAGCGTGCTTGAGTGCTTTCCCACAGCATATGTGTGGGGGGTAAAATGACGTCAACCAGCAGCAAAATCAGCCAAGTATTGTTTGCACTTATTTTCGGGAATTTTGTTTGTCTATGAATGGTGAGGAATTGAAATTGCTAGGAGTTTGATCAAATCAATCAAATTAAGCATCAGTCGTTGCAAAAGTTACTTCCGGGTTGAAATCTGAAATCATTGATGATTGTTTCCATAGAAACAACCTATATTGTTCCGTTACCTTTTATTTTTGAGGGAGTTGATTGGGACCAAGTGTTAAATAAAATATCCAAGCAACCTGTTGATTTTCCAGCTGAATAAGGTTAGACCTCTGTGGAAAACGTCATAACTGAAGCAACAAATTATTATTGTGTAGTGATTTTAAATTTGAAAAAATAGCAGCAGGACAGATGGCACTGGACCCGTAGCGTGTTTTTATCTGATTGAGATGAATAATCTGACGCTGTTATCTCGCAATTGGTATTAACAATGTAGGCACGAAAGAAATCCAAAACATAGTGAAAATCAGTTTTACTCTTCTTCTGCAGGTTATAGCTACTGTCGGAAGTTGTGCACTGTTTAGTAAATTACATGTGAATAGCTCAATATTTTTGACACCATGAATTGGCTGGATTTTGGATTTCTTCTGAATCGACTGATTACGAGAGGAACTGGACCACGATAGTAAATATTTAAAATTGCTCTTCTACTCACCTAGATGAAACGAATGGTTTGCCGGTTACTGGTCAACTAATCAAAAACTTGCAAGAGATGGAGGATGTTGGCCAGTATTTTTTTTAATTCAATTTAATATCTCACTACTACCGACATGCGTCGTCATCGCAAATATTAATCAGTATAAACTAATATTGCCTGAAGTGTATTTGGAACAAAATAAGATGGATTAAAATGATGGAAGTTGCTTGTCATAGTACACATTAGTGGCTAACATTATGCAATTTTGAGTTATGTTTTTCCTCTGCAAAGACAAGCTGAGAGTAGTATATATCGTTTGTCGAATTCATTTTCTTTAATGTAGTCGTTCGCTGGTAAGGTATTCGTATGGTTCCTCAGTACTGGTCTGATCATTATTAAATTAATTGGAAAGGGCTCGAGCAATCAACAGAATATTTCTCGATAAAATCTCATTCAAGTTTCATAGTGACTCTAACCCGGCGTCTCCAATAGCTTTTTCTGTTTTAACAGTTTGGCCTCTGTCAAAGAACATGGCAAGAGAAGACACATATGTTAGCTGTTAATACGAATCCAACTTAGGATCCCAGAAAAGTTGACGCGGTTGGTCAAAGCAACGATTCTCAGGGACACTCGAGTTCCTTACAATCTTGGAGCCGGTTTCGGCAAGGTGATGGATTGTCGTGTTTGCTATTTAACATTGCATTGGAGGGTGTGATTCGAAGAGGCACGATCTTCAGGAAATCTGTCCATAATTTTGGCTTCAACGACGACGTTGATATCGAAGAACGTAACTTTGAGACTATGGCGAATATGTACATCAGACTTAAGGATATACACGACAGAGAGCTTTCCCATTATAAATTCTAGCTTAGAATCATTTGAAAATAAAACACAGTTACACAGTTATACACAGTTCCTATATCGAAACAAAAAGGGTTTACATTGTTAACCAAATGATGCTCAAAAGCAGCAAGCATTTGCTGAAAATATCATGGATGAAGTCTTAATGGTATTTGAGATTTATGCTCAGCAAAACGCAAAGTGAGAGGAACTCGGTCGGGTATGACAATATTAGCCTTCCATCACGAGCTCAGATCGACGGTGATGAAATCGAGGTGGTAGACGAATTCGTATTATGAGCTCTTTGGCGACCGCTGGAAACGACACCAGCAGAGAGATTCAAAGGCGCTAGCAAACATGCCTACTATGGAATGGAAAGGACGCTAAGATTGAACAGTTCGCTTATCTACAACGTTGACCATCAACAAGACACTAATTACCCAACAAACATCGGTGTTGAATTAGAGCTTGTTCAAACAAATTTGGAGAAGTTATTCAGCTATCCTAGAAGAAACAGCTGAACAGCTTCTCCAAATTTGCTTGAACAAGCTCTAATTCAACACCGATGTTTGTTGGGTAGAGCGGTAGTCCTCTACGGCCACGAAACATGGACATGACTCGTGAAGGACGCACACTTGGTGTCTTCAAGCGGAAGGCGTTGCGTACGATCTACGGAGGAGTCCAGATGAAAAACGGGACTTGGAGAAGGCGAATGAATCACGAATTGCATCACTTGCTGGGAGAACCTCCCATCGTCCACCCTAATAAAATCGGTCGACTAAGGTAGACTTGGCATGTCTTAAGAATTACGACGGCCCAGTTAAAACGATTCTCGAAAACTAATGAAAGGTATGGATGTTAACTACTACGTCGGGACGTGGATCGAAAGAGAAGGGGACCTGTAGAACCTACGCAGACTGCTAGGCTAGCGAAGTGCAGCCATGGACCGAATAGAATGGATACAACTTCTGTATACAGCAGAGAACACCCTGGTCTTGGTCTGAGTGGTAAGGTAAGTAAGCATTTTCTGTGTTGAAAGATCTATCTTAACATAAGACAACATACCTGACATTTATCGATACTGGCCTTAGCTCAGACAAACCTGTTGAGACAATTTTATTAATTAAAATCGAGGGGTCTGACTCTATCTATAAATGCAGGATGTTTTTTTTCCTTTTGTGACAGTTGTCATAAATGACGTCCATATGTCCAATTGGAGTCAACTTGAATCTAATAAGTTTTCTATCCGACAAGCAGGCTTAGTCAGATTGAGCTATTCCACTGCCGTCGACGTTCCGCTTCCGTTATCACTGCGTTTGAGCTTTTAAGGTCAGTGCCAACTTAAAAAAGAGTTGATATTGTTCTTTCCTTGTATTCTCCCATACGCGGGGTAACGATCTGTGATGATGTTGTTTTGAGAAGGGAATAATTTCTCATCACCATGAGGCTCTAGGAGTAGACAGCATTTTTTTGCTAGTACAAAGTTGTGAAGAGAAAGTATTGATAGTTCCGTTAGCTCACGGCAGGCTGTGAAAATTGAATAGAAGTAGTTTGAAATTGAGCGGAGGGCATTTTGAGGTAGTATTCCGAAACAGGAAACACAGACTTTTGCCAAGCATCCCCATGCGGGGTAGGTCAAGGCGTGATCGAATACACCACCTTGACTGGCAAAAATCTGTGCACTTGATCGTGCTCATATACTACCGATAGCTTTTTTAATAGTTCTAACGAACTGTCTACTTGTACTCCCAAATCCCCTACATGGGAGAGAAACTATTCCCGCTCCTTTTTGGGTTTATTTTTGGCATACGACTTCTGCTTTACCATACATCCACTCGTCGTCTATGACTTATAGACCTCGGAGACCATGTAGGGGATTTGGGAGTACAAGTAGACAGTTCGTTAGAACTATTAAAAAAGCTATCGGTAGTATATGAGCACGATCAAATGCACAGATTTTTGCCAGTCAAGGTGGTGTATTCGATCACGCCTTGACCTACCCCGCATGGGGATGCTTGGCAAAAGTCTGTGTTTCCTGTTTCGGAATACTACCTCAAAATGCCCTCCGCTCAATTTCAAACTACTTCTATTCAATTTTCACAGCCTGCCGTGAGCTAACGGAACTATCAATACTTTCTCTTCACAACTTTGTTCTAGCAAAAAAATGCTGTCTACTCCTAGAGCCTCATGGTGATGAGAAATTATTCCCTTCTCAAAAACAACATCATTAAAAAAGAGGTTACGGAATTTTGTTCAATATTAACAAGCGGAATTTTGACAATTGATCTGCATGGAACGAAATGTCACCTTCACTGAAGATCGGTATAGTGTTCGAAAGAAATTACTTTTTCTATCCCAAACCCATGTTAAACTCTGTTTACTGAAACGGAAAGAAGACTGAGAAGTTTCACAGTATCCACGAAAGAACGAAACATAAATTGAATTTGTAAAGGGCTGTCAGTTTACTTTCGAAAAATATTCCTCGATTATCGTATAAGCAACAGTCAATATCCAACAAGCGATTGAATGTTCACTGTTGTGATCCGAAGTACACCTTAGAACCAGCACCTTGCTATACATATTTGCGCCTTTGTTTTGATTTGCTGTGTTATTTTGATAGAATATTTAAAAGTGTATTCGTGTGAGTTCACTATAAGGGGCGCAATGGGACTGAGCTTGGGACCGATGTGCTAGTACTGATTGAGCCATGAAAAAAATCGTATTTGTTCGGGACCTACTGGTCTAAGAGTTAGTCTATGTTATAACTGCGCAATCTGGACAGTGTTTTACAATTAAAATCTAGAAATTTACCGGCCACCATAGATGAACATACAGGCCGTATAGGTGGTCTGTCTAATAATCAGTTTGGCTTCCGTAAAGGGAAGTCGACGGTGGATGCCATCCTGTCCGTCACCAAGACGGCTGAGGTGGCCATCGAGCGCAAGAGGCGAGGAGTACGATACTGTGCAGTAGTCATCCTTGAGGTGAGAAATGCATTCAATAGCGCCAGCTGGGTGGCTATCGCCGACTCGCTCCAACGCCTTCAGGTAACTGGGATACCTGTACAAGATTCTTGAAAGTTACCTCCAGAATCGCATACTGGTATACAATACAGAGGCAGGTCAGAAACGTGTTCAGATCACCGCAAGCGTCGCACAAGGCTCGACCCTGGGTCCGGTGTTATGGAATACGATGTACGATGAGGTACTGAGGCTTGAGTTCCCGAACGGGGTGAAGATAGTCGGGTTCGCGGACGACATCACCCTGGACCCTCGTTCTCCATCGGCATTGTGGAGAGATTGATGAACTCCAGGCAATTAAAGCTAGCCCACTGCCGAGGTCCGGTGAATAATCAAATCGACAACAGCGTATGCGGAACTGCACAAAGAATCGAGAGTTTTGATGTATGTGCGGTCGATCGACGTAAGCTGTCCTGTCAGTCACGTCGATTACGCCTGCTGAGCTACCTAAGCAGCATTATCCCGTTATGTCAATTGCTCGCGGTGCAGAGAGTAGCGCAACCAGGCTTATGTGCCCTGTCCATACAGGTACGGTAGGCCGGCTGGATCCGCAGTACAGGCTACGTGAAGCTGAAGTACGCACAGGCTTATTTGCCTAATAGTACGTTACGTATATATCTTGATATCAGCAACTATACATCTAGTTTTCACTGGAAATAATGTACATGTCATTTGATATCAAGATACTCTATATCACGTAATATAAGCTGTAGTATGAACGTACTATAAGAGTGGTTAGTGCATACCGAACGGTTTTACGCGACGCGGTCTGCGTCCTAGCGGGGATGATGCCAATAGGCATGGTCATAAAAGAGGGCGTAGAGTGCTTCGAACAACGTGGAACAAGAGGTATTCGGAAGACCACTAGAGCCGTATCCATGGTTAAGTGGAAAAGGGAATGGAACAAGGTTGGTGGACACTAATACTTAACCGGGTGGGTCGGTTAGCGATACGGTGAAGTGATCTTCCACTTAACGCAGATATTGTCTGGCCACGGCTGTTTAAGACAATGCCTGCACAAATATGGGCATGGATAGTCCTCCGCATGCAGCGAGTGCGGAAGTCGAGGATACTGCGGAACATTTGTTCTTCGCATGCCCTCGCTTCGACGGCGCGAGATCCGGCATGATTGCTGTAAGTGGTCACGACACTACTCCGGACAATTTGGCCCAAAGGATGTGCCAGTACCGGGATGTCTGGGACGCGGTATGCGTAGCAGGCTCCCAGATCGTCCTCGATCTCCAACAAAAATGGTGAAACGACCAAAGGTAGGTCGCACACACTTAGTTTTTTTTGCCGAGAATCCAACAGCCGATTGTTTCGGCATTTCAGTTTACTAAGACTCGTCGAATAAATTACCGAGATTCAGCTAACAAATGAAAACTTTGCCGAAACTCAGCTAACAAACGAAAATTTTACATAAATTTCAGCAAAAGTGACTGCCGAGTTGATCGGCTGTTGGAAATTTTGCCGAAGTAAATTGAGTGTGCAGGGACCACCTAACTACTAAAGCCCTAAGTCGTTAGACATAGTGGGTGCTTAACAAGCACAATAGCCCCCTCCCCGAAGTAATACCGAAAGGTGGTTCCGAGGAGGGTCCAGGGCTTAAGGTACGGGTGGGTTTTTAGTGGGTCGAGGAGATGGCACCCTCATCCCCACACCCTGAGTTCTTCAGATTTCTGGTTGCAGATTTTCCATCCTGTCTAAAAAAATGTACATACACACTTAGAAAATAACACCGAACTCGGTTCAATTTTCTACCGAACCACATCGGTTACCAACACGCAAAAAATACTGCAGTAGAAACTACCATTTTGAGGGTTAAATTGAGCGCAAATACCAACAATTTTCAGTTGACTATAAATGCGTTTGATTTGATTAGACTGCGATTAGATCAACCATGATGCGGTTGATATCAATATGAGGTCTGTCAAATATACCACAAACGTTGAAGGTTTTACCATAAACGTAGTAAATTTGACTGAAATTTCATGGTAGTATTAAAGATAGGCGTAGTCGGGTAGAATGGTAGTTTTTACTACACGAGTTTTTTCAGTGAACAAGATACCAAATACATCGTTTATATATACTGTTTTCTGGTGTATATTTTTAGTCAATATCGAATTTCGGTTTTTGTGTGATATATTTGACAGATAACAATGTGAGATGAACCGAACAGTACGGTAAAGCAGGGATATTAAAATGTTCGGTACACGAAAACTGAGAAAACTCGGTAAACTGAACCGAGCATTCGCTGAATACTTTTAAACGTCAAACACTTCCGCGACGGCTATGTTTACCGAAAAACTCGGTTATATTAGCTGACTTGATAAGGCCTGAAAAATCATCAGCCATTTTATCTCGCGTGTGCGCGAAGATTGTCATTTTACGAAAATTCTCGGAACTGTGTTTTTTGTCTGGAGAAAATGGAAAAAAATACCGAGATACTACAATAGGAGGATGCACGTTTAGTAATTTATGAGGATTGTATGTAGACGGAGAAAAGTATGTCGGAGAAGAAGAAGACAGAGAGGAAGATTACAAAGAAGAAGACAATCGAGATGAAGATAATGAAAAGGAATAGAATACACATGACGGAGAAGAATGTGTTGGAGAGAAATATGACGAAGAACAAGATGATGGGGAGGAAGATAACGAAAAGGAAGAAAACAAAGAAGAGCATGGCTGAACCAAGAATGATAAAAAGGAAGAAAACGAAGGAAAACATGACGAAAATGAAGATGATGGAGAAGAAGATGGCGCAGAAGAGAGGAAGATACCGGAGAAGAAGATGGCACAGAAGAAGATAATTGAGAAAAAGCTGATGGAGAGGAAGATATTCAACAGGAACGAAGAAAGAAAGATGAAGCAAAAAAAGGAAAACATGATGGTGAAGAAGATGACGGAGAAGAAACAGAACATGTTGAAGAAAAGTGCCAACGAAGGTGAACCATTTGGAGGTGTCCAGATCAAAGGAAAATAAAAAAATCTAAGTGAAATTAATTCATATTTATTATAAACAACACCACTCACCTCATATTGTGCACAACTGAAACTGACATGAATGCATCCGATGGATGTAAAATGTCATTAATAAAAACCAACAACAACAATAAACAATGTAACTGACAAAACTGGATCCGTTAGGGAAGGTCCATTAATTATGTCACGCAGTAAAGGGGAGGGGGGGTTTGAGAAAACGTGACGATCCATACAAAAAAAAAAAATGGAAGGTCCATACAAAAAACGTGACGAGGGGGGAGGGGGGTTTATAAAAAGTCAATTTTTACGTGACGTAAATAATGGACGTTCCCTTACTATGAAATTCGAAGCTATTTCAACCAAAATTTCAGCTCTGCCGATGTTCGGTTATTGCTGATTGGATTTATTTTAGTCAGTTTTTCGGTAAAGTTGTCAGATTACTAGAAAGTAAAAATTTAACGAGCACTCGGTTGCTATAATTTGAACCGAACAGACAACCGAGCAATCAGCAGATGAAAACCGTATGTCCGTCACTTATACATTCCCAATGATTGTATGGAACCCTTAACATGAATTACTCGAGATATGTTCTATTTTTATAATATCCACCATGAATTAAGTTGTGTAATTTTATTCTCGTGAGTAATCATAAGTGATCATAACATGTACTCTCGATTTACCGTGTATCCCATACGCAACTGTTGTCCCTTTTGCTACACCCTGTTCGACGAACTGTCAAAAATATGAAAACAAAAGTGTAACAGCAAGCGGTGTTTGAGTTTGGCGCTTGGTGTTGTTGCCACTAAAACGAAGCTGTAAAAGCGGTATTATTCGGTTATCTTGCGCAAATCAGTGTTTAAAATTGAACCGCAGAAAATGGGTGGCTGCCGGTGCACGTTCCGGAACTGTGAGAACAGTACCAGTTCGCGGCCAGGTATGCACTTTTTCCACTTTCCCATTCGAGACTGGGAGCGACTGGAAATTTGGGCAGCAAATGCCGATAAGTTGGACTTCAAGGATCTCCCACTAAGCAAACTAAAGAACAAAGTCGTATGCCAGGATCATTTTGAAAATAGAATGTTTATGAACTACCTCAAGGAAGGGTTAGTCAAAACGGCTATTCCCACATTGAGTATCATGGAGGATGGCAGTGTGTGGAACATCGAAACCAACGCCATAACCGAACGAGAAGATTGGGTGGTTCCGGAAGCGAGCAACACTGATGCGAGTACTGTCCAACCGGAGTTGGAGACCACAAGAATGGAGGTAAGTTTGGCTATTTGCTGATGCTATGCTAACTAAAAGGCCTTTCTCTCATGTAGATACAATTCCTGGATTCGGATCAAGAAGAATTCAGTATAACCACTGTTAATGAAACACAAAAGGAGTCACTGACACACAAAGCACCGAATCCAGTGCCTATTAAGCTAACAATAGCGGAAAAGTCCAAAAAGATAGTTCCCATTACGCCCCCACCTAATGCTTTGCTTCGTAAAGTGGTCATCAAACGTAAAAATCCATCTGGAAATAATTCCCCCCACCCCACGAAGATGCTTTCTTTCAAACGAATAGCAAAGAAATCTCCCAGCAAACCGGAGGTCCATCCAGTGGAACCAGCAACAGAGGAAGCTCCATCGGTAGCAACACCGTCTTCTTCAACAGATGTGTCTGTCGAAAACCCCGCTTCGGTAGTAAAAGAAGCACCACCACCACCACCAGCGCCTATATCACAACCTCTATTTGTGCATCCTTCAACGGTTCAAATCGTTACAGATCAATCCTATGTCGATAAATTAGATCAAACATCTAGGGGAATTGAGGAACTGAAAAAACTCTTCACAGATGTTCTGAATAAGCCTACCCCAAAACCGCAGATCATAACAGTTCCGGTGCCAACAGCTGCAGAATCCCCCTCCCACAGCTCTCCGAAAGTAGAGAAGGGACCTCATATGAACAAAGTTCAATTGTTCAACGGCATCAAGCGATATCTCAATCCAACAATGGTGGCAATGCTGCGGATGGAGTTGTTTGCCGGTTCGGCAGAACGACCTTGGAAAGCAGACGAGAAAACACTCGCCGTAGAGCTGAACAACCTGGGAGAGAATGTGTACGATCATTTCTGTGACGAATTCCGGTTCCGCTTGCCTTCGAAGAAGGACGTACAGAAATGGAAGGAGGATGCTTTAGAAGACGATGGTGATGCCTCGTGAATGCCCAAAAGGGTGAGTACTGATTAAACTTGAATGACAAACATGCGTTATCAGCATGTTATGATTGTTAACTCCAATAATAAACTGAACAACCTAGCTGTAATTACCCTTCTGTGATGCTTACTAACTAAATAATCTCACCAGTCCATAATTTGGGAATTCTTTTGCTTCCACTGCAGATTCACAAAACATTTATTATTCGAACAATTTATTACTCTACCTAAAAAATATCATCTCAAACGCTGTATTTCCACGGAAAAATTCCACAACTGACTAGGAGCTCCCCTCCTACACTCACTAGCACCCACGTCCGTCCTGACAAGATTTTCCAGGCACATTTCAGTCTCACTGTGTACCAGCGTCCCTCCTATCCGCTCCCATCGCTGTGTCTGTTGATCTCCTTTGTTATCCTCGCACTGCTCCAACTGTACCAATCCATCCCTGACGCTCATGCAGGCCCCTGAATCAGTACTCAACTGTCCACTTTGCTTGTTTAACGACCACTTGGTGGCACTATCAGCGTCATCCCGGCTACACTCGACTAGTACGACGTCGTTCCCCCTGACCGATTGCTGACGATGGCTACGCTTGCGGGGTCGCTTGTACTTTGGTTTCACGTCCAAACACTGCTCGCCATGCCGCAGATGTCCAAATGCCGCATTGTTCTCATTTGGCAGCTTAAGATCAAGGAACACGTTCTGTAGGTACCAGCTAAATTTGCGACAGTTCAACCGTCGCTTCAGATCCTTCATGTCCTGTAGAAAACCCACTGACAAAGCATTCGCCTCCGGTCGGGTCTCGTAGAAAAAGTTCTGGAACTCGTCCATCCAAACGGAAGCAATTCGCTTGGTGTTACTGTTCGAATAAAAATCCCAATGTAAGTTTTATTAGCGCTTTACAAAATCATTCTATGTTTTACCGCAAATAAGTAGTCGCACTCCCCTGAGGAAATCCGTACGGATGCTTTTGTCGAAATACGTGACCTATCCTGGAGCAAGGAACAACTTCCACATGTGCACCGCAGAGCCACGATTTGAGCGAAAATTCCAACGATTCACCACCCCAAATCTCCAGTCCTCCATCGAAGCCGCCAAGCTGCTGAAAGAGTGCCTTCGAGACGATGAACACTCCGCCGGAGATAGCAGGACTGAAAAATGGTAACGATTCGTCGTGTTTCCGGTGTTCTAACTCCTCTTCTGCTACCGGAAGCCAACGGAACCGCAAACTCCAGTCGAAACCGCCCCTTAGTCGGGCCGAGTTCGGTCTATACTCAAAAGTATCCGCATCGATTATGTCGATGATTGGACTCAGCACCACTGAAGAGTCAACCGCTAACCGGTCGATCAACGGCTCCAGCCAACCTCGATTCACCTCACAGTGGCTGTCCATAAAGATTACGTAATCTCCGCTGGCATAGGCCACTCCAATGTTCCTGGAACGAATCAAACCTGGCTTCAGTGTTCGAGGGGAAAAGTTCTCTCGTTGGCATTGCAGCATGCTACTTACCTTCCCGAACATAGTTCCTATGGAACCGCACCAACGGCACTCGGTTCAGAAAATCCAGATTGTCCTCCAAGGCGGTGCTGCAGTCGTCGATGACGATGATCTCACGCAGTAGTTCGGCCGGAGTTTGCTTCAGGACGCTAGCGATGGTCCGCAGCAGAGTCGAGGTGGCCTCGTTGTGGAAAGTTATTATCACAGATGTGGTGCGGCCGGGGGAGACTAGGAATTCACGGGTTTTGCAGCTGGAATGGAGAAAGCATGGTTGAGAAAATTGCAAAAAAAGGATTCTGTGTACATTTTTTTTTTTTTGATAAATAGTCACACTTGTTTAGAAAGGCTCCACAAAGTTTTGCCTCTTAACTTCATCGTAGTTCTTGACCAGCTTCTGGCCTGGAAGAAAAATTATATCACAGCAATCTCAAAGTTGGTGAATTTCTCCAACCGAGCAGATCTTGAGATCGCAGCAAGCGATGCCCTCGAACGGTCTTGTTTTCGCAAGCTGTTTGTTTTTCTTCCGTAGAACTTTCATTATGATTGTTTTAAGTTTTTCTTTTCGACATTGTTTCTTCGCATTATTTATTATTCCGTTCAAGAACCATTGATTGTCCTATTCGTTTTGGAAAGAATCAGTATATGCCGGATGGCGGAGCGCCACTACTGTAGAGACAATGCATTAATGCATTAGCGTGTATAGAGGAATGTTTCCCATACTGAATAAGAAGGAATCATCATTAAATTTTGGTGAGATGTACCCGATTTTTACTAAATATTGCAAAACATAATATTTTTTGCTGATAGAAGTGTATGCACAATGCTACATTGCCAATACAATAACCATTTTATTTTTGTACTGTGTTTCTGCGGATCTTGTTGTAGGTGAAAGTGACCTCGAAACGGATGACCATGAAAATTTTCAAATTACCCCGTTCATGGTATTCTTGACTATGATCATGATAAAAAGAACTATATTGAAATTATAGTAAATACATTACTAATTATGTTTTATTCATTGCATACAGTGCGACAAATTTAAATTATTATGTTTTGAAATTGAAAATATCTTCACAACATCATGGGATCTCAGCAGTGAACAGCAATTTCTGCTAAAACCAAAGATGTGAAGGGAAAGTGTCGATAAGTGCGATAGAGCTCGACAGGTTATGAAATTGAATAGAAGTATTTTGAAATTGAGCGCAGAGCTTTTTTATTAGGAAGCATACGCATACGCTTCTGCCACACATCTCATGCGGGGTAGGTCAAAGCAGGAACGGATCCACCACCTTAACTGTCGATCGATAAGAAGGATATTTTCAAACATTATAATTGATTACGTGCTTCATGGGGGAGGTAGCTCATCTACACTTCCGGTCCGCCTCTAAGCATCTTGCTATGAGGTACCAGGTGGTTACACACCGATTACCTGTCGATCTTCCAAGGTTGGAAGACGTCTGTATTGAATTATCTCAAATTATAATATTCCGCCCACTATATCACAAAACATTGCGATTTGTTCAGCGGATTGGAGATAAGGAAAGCATTGGGTACAGGACCAAGTTTCCCCTGGTTGGTGCTAAACATATGAGCATGGAAATCAATTGAACCATAAATTTGACAATAGACGCGGAATGTTTCGTGAAATTCTTCAATCGTGATTCAAAGTGGGACGTTCAGCTTGCTTATTACAGATATCGGTTCCATTTGTGAAATGGTGTTTAGACTGTAGTTGTGCAAGTTGACAGTTTGCGAAAATCAAGGAGCCTGCCGCGGGCATCGGTTGTAAATATTTGTGTCGAGGGTGTGGTGCGCAAAGTTTTGTTGTCGGGAATATCGCGTTTTCTATTGTTTCTGTTAACCTATTATTCGGTGGCGCGAGTGATCGAGTGAACAAAGAAGAACAATAAGGCTGCTTCCCCGTGAGATGTGTTGGTTCGCCGGGTGTAGTGGGCGGGTGGTGGGGATCATAATTAATTGTGATCCATATTATTCGTTCGCCAGACTCGCTGGGCCACATATCTAGGAACCAGCCAATCACTATTACATTTTGTGAGTGGTTGCAACAGCGTCTATACTATTGGTGTAAACTGATCTAAATTGGCTCTCATGCTTTAATATTAATTACCTTGTTTTCTCAATGGAAAACCACCATCACAATTTGTGAGTGGCCCCAATAGCCTCCTTACTGTTGGTGTAAATCGGTTCAAATCGGAAATCGGTACTAAAATTAAAATATTTAACCTTCACACAAACGCATGATAAGAAAGCGTATTATATATGTTACCACTAACGAATATCTTTATTATGTTTGCTATTTTTCCATGTATGTAAATGCATCCCGCACAATATACGAGCGGTAGTGGAAATCAAGGAGCAAGTTGAAAAACTTGCACTTGTATCAGTGCAACAACAACCAATAGGAGAAGAAACAGATGAGAACTATTCATACTTGAACTTATCAATTACAATAATCACTAAATCATTATTTCGTTTTCGTTTCAGCATTCAAACGCCCCTCTCTCTCTTGCTTCACTTTCTGCCTCCTACTATCCTCTATGTAATGAATCTAACACTTGTTGGGACTGGTTAGTTAATAACCGGCGCCTGCTTGTGGAAGATCCCGGTGTGCTATATGGTTTAGTAGGGCATATCAACGGGTAGGCTTGGTAGGTTCTCGCCTAGTCCAAACGCAGATGGGCGAACAGTGGTCTGCCAGGGTGGGGACTGAGAAATTACAATTACAATTACAATTATAATTGATTACGCACTTCATGCAACAACATGAAAATCTAAAAATTAGCGACCGTCACGAAATATCGTTACAAATTGAACGCTTATAACTTAATAAACGGTCGATACATTTTTAAGGTGTTTGCATCAATCGGATGGAAAATTCCCACGTATGAATTCAACAATCAAACATTATCCGTTAACAATTTTAAACTATTGAAAACAACGAAAATAAAAAGTGATGTCTAATTTTGTTTTGCAGGTTAAATTTAAACCGAGGCTAACTAGACCGAGAAGGTTTTACTTCAAACGCGGACCATTTCAAGTCCGTCCTTTCCAGGACGACCAATTCAGTTTTGAGAGAGTTTGTTTGATTTGAAATTGCCTCAAATTACTTCCCAAGTTATTAGCAATTGGCAGCCGACGGTGGATAAAGAAAAAGTTTTCTCTTAGTTGCATTGACCATTGTGTTCAATTACAAATGGCTACCGTCACGAAAAATCAATACACCTGATGCTAATAACTCGATCATTTCTTGATTGATTTACTTTTAAGATTTTTGCCCTTATCAACTACAGGTTTTCACGACTGCCATTTTATTTACTCAAGTATACAAAATGTAACAAATAATAGATGAATATATTTCGCGTACATATTCATCAAACGACGTTGGAAAATTTCAAAGAATGTTGCATTCCTGGCAAGTATCAAGAAATTCCCTATCACGGACCATGTTTTGATTCTCGAACATGATATTCCGAAGTAATGAGTACTGTTATGAATAGTTATTCTGTTGTGTTAACGATTCGTGTTGGATAGATTTTTACATCTAGCAATAAGCTTTGAGAATTTGTGAAAGTGAGAATAAGTGCAATGCCTAATCGTGTTAATGCCAACCGTATACGCAAATTTCGGAAGCGTGTTAAAATCTGATTTTGACAAATTTGGACATCTGACAAAAAGATTTTTCACTAGGGCCTAACTGGCAAACATCAACAATGACTTCTTCCTTGACTTTGTAGACCTTGGAAACATGGCTCATTGATCTACCACAGCCCTTTCGATGAACAAGAGTCCTTCTGCGTCAGAACTGACGCACTCTGAAGAGGTAGAATGTTTAGAATTAAGTAATTCTGATAGTACTGACAAGTTCTGAAACCTTTCTTCACACTCTAATGTAACTGAAGTGCTGATGTATTGTCAGAACTTTAATGAAAAGCTCATCCAAGATGAAAACATTTTACGAAAATTTAATGAGTTCCTCTTTTCCTATCATATTAGGTACAGAAATTTGTTGGAATGAGAGCATTAAAAGTGAAGAAATATTCTGGAATGATTTTTGTGTGTTCAGAGACGACCGTAACCATCAAATGGCACAAAGGAAATCTGGAGGGGGTGTCCTCATTGCGATTTCATCTAAATTTATTCTGAACTAATTCCCTCTATCAAATTTAGGGAGTTTGAACATGTGTTGGTTAAAGCACAAATAGCCGGTGAAATGCAAGTGTTTGTATCTGTGTTTTTCCAACCTTCCTTTTTTTCAAAATGCTGAAGAAATCCTCTCGGATCTTTCCCCTGAGATCAAAGTTCATGTATATGGCGATTTCAATCAACGCAATGCGGACTTCATTTTTGACGTTGAAAAGAAAGGTATTCTTCTTCCAGTTGTTAGGGACAATGTGTCATTACAGTTAACTTTTGACAAAATTGCCAGCCTTGGATTTTACCAAATTATTCATGTAAAAATCAGCAAAATTGTTAATTCGATATTTTGCTTTTTTGTGTTAATGAATGTCTGACGCCCTTATGGAAAAACGAACCATTTTATACTGCAATTGAATATTCTTTATTTGTTCATTACAATCCAATCTTTGAATACAACAAAGCTAATTACGATTTCGGTACGAGAATATAAAAATTAAGCTAAATTCAATCAACTGGCAATCAATCATACGAAATGAAGTACACATCGAAAGCGCTGTTGATGTCTTCTTTAAGTTTTTATTTGAAATAATTAATGAGAAAGTACCTCTTAAAAGAAAAAGACGCAGACATAACTCCAAATATCCAATATGGTTCAACAGGAATATCATTAATTTAAAAAATCGGAAGCAAAAGGCTCACAAAATTTACAAAATGTACAACGCTAGCGTCAATCTGCAAATCTGAATATCTGTGATCATCTTAACTCAGCAATCAATTCCGAATTGGAAGAGTATAATTTCAGAACAGACAGTGAAATCAAATCATGTCCTAAACAGAACAAAATTAAAATCAAACAACTTAACTAGAAATGGGAAGAAAAATTAGTATTTTCCATTTAATTCCAACTACCTTTAAATGGAAAATACTAATTTTTCTTCTCATTTCTAGTTAAGTTGTTACAGCGCCAAACAGCTCAAACTCTCTAGGATTCAAACAACTTTCCTTCAAAAATGCATCTTGATGACAAAAGCGCTGGAGACTCTGGTGAGATTTTTGACATGTTTGCAAAGCTTTTCCAAGAAATTTACACGAACTTTTCAGATGATGATCGCGATCTTGATTATTTTTCATTCTTTCCTGCATCTTCGAATGACATTAGAGTTAGTCAGGTACATGTTCAAGATATTCTTGCTGGTTTAAAAAATCTTGATGCTGCGAAAGGTGCGGGACCTGATGGAATCCCTCCAGTATTTATGTAAAATCTGACCTAACTTCGCCTTTATTTTGGCTCTTCAATTTGTCAGTTGATTCAAGTCAGTTTCCAAAAATTTGGAAAAACTCATTCCTAATACCCATATATAAGTCAGAAAAAAAATCCGATATTCGCCGTTACCGTGCAATTGCTATTATGTCCCAAAGCTTTTTGAAGCTATCGTCAATAGAAAACTGTTCAGCCAAGTACAACATTTTATGACAAATTCGCAACATTGATTTTTCCAAGGCCGCTCAACTTCCACAAACTTGTTAGAATTCGTGAACTATTCATGAAACGCAATGGACAACGGCAACCATGTCGAAGCGCTGTACACTGATTTTAGCAAGGCCTTTGACCGTATTGACATTCCTCTGTTATTCTACAAGTTAGGAAAAATGTGATTTGAGGATAAATTTCGTAAATGGATACAATCGTATTTAATAAATCGGCAACACGTAGTCAGTTTTAATGGGAAAAAGTCAAGCCCTGTTCATGTATTATCTGGAGTTCCTCAAGGCTCGTATCTAGGCCCTTTGCTTTTTATTTTGTTTGCCAATGATATTTCTTACATTCTTAAGCAGGTCAGAATTCTCATCTTTGCAGACGACATGAAAATATTTATGGAAATTAAGAATGACCAAGATAATGGACAAGTCCGCCACTCCAACAGGCAAAAAAAGACGTTTGGAAGACGCTCATGCAGGGATAAGGTGCGACTCAAATCTCTTTGAGTGCAGCACGCGCTGCTACGAGACAGCACATTAAATTTCAAAGAGACGTGAAAGTACAGTCTGTACTCCCGTGCACCCTTGTTGTGCCGTGCTGTCAAAGCCGCAAATCTCATTTTGAATTTGCTCTCGTCTCTTTGGGTGCTAACGATTGCACTCTCCCTTGTCGTCTCTGTGCAAACACAAGTGCAAAAAACAGACACGGCGGCATGGGCCAGACTAGTATGTGAATAAGGATTTTAATAAAATTTTCCGTCTATGAACCCATACAATGCCTTTTTGTAACTAGCATCAAAACTTTTCATTTTGCTTCCATTTACCAAAGCATGAGCCAAAGCACAGAGTAAAGCACTGAGTAGAGCACTGAGTAGAGTAGTGTGCATTACTCTTTGTCTCTGAAAGAGTAGTGCATGTGCGGCTATCTGTCTCTCGTGCTGCTACGAAATCTCTCGCACTTTCGTTTTGTGCGCTCTTCTGAAACAGGAGACGCACACTGGAAATTGGGTGAAGCACTTGCCTATTTTGCACTACTCTGTGTTTTTCGACAATCCCTGCTCATGTACCACTGATGGCTTTGTGATAGTTGTTCTAGCGGTACATGAGCGTCTTCCAAACATCTTCTGTTGCCTGTTGAAGTGGCTGACTTGTCTGTGCTTCGACCTACCCCGCAGTGGGATGTTAGGCAAAAATTGACGTCTTTGGTTCGAGTACCACTGTACACATGCCCTTTCGTTCAATTTCCAAATAAAACATCTGTTCTATTTCCAACCTGCCGCACACTGACGGAACTTTCAACACTTTCTCTTCATATCTTTCATTTTAGCCAAAAACACTTATGTTCACTCTTGGTACCTCATGGTGATGAGCGAACATCTCCTTTTACATTAGTAAACATGTTTTTATTGGTAAAATTTACAATGGAAATGTATGAGTTTCGATTGTATATTCTCCAAATGGCTCATCTTAACATTTGGAACAAAACCTGTGCAGAGCGATTTATTTTGTTTCATTACTAAAGGGTGAAAATCTCTTAAGTATTTCAAAGCAGTTGAAGTTTAGTTTCTTTTGTGAAAATTTATGTTAAGTAAAACGAATAAATCTGGCAATGCCTGTCAATTGCCAAATGTCTGGCAAAATCAGGAAAAAAACCTTACGAAGACTGCATTTAATAAAAAATCGATCGAATGGTACGAAGTTGCATCCATGAACAAACCCAATTTGATGCTTTATAGACCGATTCTGACTTTATAAATGAGATGTGTATTTTTTTTCTGATTTTACCAAATATCTTATTAAACGTTTCTAAGCAAGTGTATAACTCGCTAAATATCGCTTACAACTGAAAAACTTTATGAGGTATACAAGGTTGCGGCTTATCATTTTTGACTTATCCATATTCATTTGCCGAAAGCTCTTCTCAGAAGCTCAATTTCAAAATATAATGTATGATGAACTTATGGTGCTTGAGTAGACCTACAACTTGGTCTAACAATACATAGCTCTATCTCTTATATCTGAGGAATAAGAGCGTATATTCGCAGTGATCTTCGCGATGAAATTCGCGGTGAAGATCACGCGATTATCACCGTGAAGATCACTGTGAATATACGCTCTCATGTCGAAGATATAGGAGTTAGAGCAATGTACTGTTAGACAAAGTTGTAGGTCTACTCATGCACTACAAGTTCATCATACATCATATTATCAAATCGACCCTCTGAAAGGAGATATTGGCAAATGAATATGCCTGAGTCAAAAATGATAAGCCGCAACCCTGGAAGTATAATAAAAAATGTAATCGATCTTTGCATAATAGGCTGAGTTAAGGGACACATACCCTACTATGAATTATTTTCATTGGTGTGATTGACATCAAACTCAAATCATCTTATAAAGAACATTTGCAAAGCGATGACACATGTATGTATTAAATTATGTTCGATCTACTGATTTACTATTTTATTTGAAAATGACGATATGGTTAAACTAATTTTTAGCACTGTATTTTAGACGAGTGTATCCTTTCTCATGAGCAGCAATATACAATCACAATTAAAGGGCTTTCAAACCAACCAACCAAGAAAGTTTGTTCATCGTTCTGCCTAGAAGTTATGCTCAAAACAGGTATTGATGCAATTAGTTGTGCAATCACATGGGTTCATAACATTAAAAGAACGTTAAAATGAACTTTTCAACCAACTTATACGTAAAACTAGAGATCTTTTTTTTATGATTTTTAATTTGATTAATTTTGCATCAAACATTTTCAATTAGTAGTTCAGTGTCAGTCTAGCGGTCTACGATATGAATTATTAGATTGAATCTTGATATGAATTAAAGCTGAATTCAAAGTTAATAAGGACGCACGGTTTAATACACCATCGCGCCCCAGGTGGTTGGAACAAAAAACGTTTGACATTTGTTGATATTTCATTGACGAAGAAATTGGTGAAAGGTTTTTCTCGATTGGTCGATGCATCTCTAAATTACGGATCATGGAACTTGAGAAAAGAAAATTAATTGTGCATAAACATCTAGAGAATCCTTCGTGGTGGATAGTGTTAAAATTCCCAAAATCAACGGTGTGTCAAACGTTACAAGGATACTCTAAGTGTGGAAAGAGCACAGCGCATCTATCATAAAAATGGCACTACGGACAAAGAGCTGAGGAGAAAGCTGTTTGAGGTACGCGAAAGGCAACCCAGGTGTCTCCATACGTGATTTAGCAAAGAAATACGATTCCAACTTTTCCACCGTGCGTAACATCCTTTCAAAAGAAGGATATAAGTCTTTTTGTACCAGTAAACCGAATCGCTCCCTGAAACAAAATTTAGTGGCCAAAAAGCAAGCGCGATTACTATACGAACGAGTTTTGATGGATGTATTTTAATGGATGATGAAACATATGTCAAAATGGATTAAAAACAAATCCCAGGGTGAAAATTTTACCTAGCAACTGATCGTGGGAATGTCCCTTCCAGGTATAAATTAGTTTTTGCTGATAATTTTGCTCGGAAACTAATGATATGGCATCTGCAGTTGTAGCCTTAAAAACAAGGTTTTCATCACACCTCACACCATGACGTCGAAGGTTTACATTAAAGGGTGTCTGAAAAAGCGGATTTTAGCCTTCATTCGGTAACACAAGACCAACGTTATGTTTTGGCCGGATCTATCCAGCTGCCACAACTCTAAGGAGGTACTAGAATAGTCTGCTGCAAACAATGTTAATTTCGTCGCCAAAGAGAATAATCCTCCGAATTGCCCTTGGTTCAGACCGATCGGAAAATATTGGGCAATTGTCAAGCGAAAACTTCGAGGATGCGTTAAAGAAGTGAAAAATGCACAACAAATACGTTTACAGTAGAATAAGTTCGCCGGTACAATGTCAAGAGCGACTGTGCAGATCATGGTTTGAAAGCTGAATAAATATCCTTTTGTTTGACGTTTTGATCAACCGTGTATGTTGTATAATTCTCGAGTTATGATAACTTGAATGCTTCCAAATTTACTTTGAATCGGGCTTTATTAGATTAAATTTTGATGAAATATGTTGATTCTGTTGAAGGAGACTACAAGTGAGAAGTATTTTTTTAGATAAATAATGTCCTTAATTTACACTTGCACACGTATACGAAGTTCCGTCTTGGGCCAAGACTCATGGCTAATCATATTAAACACAATTGCGTTGTCGTCGTTAAACATCACAACACCATGTAGTCTTTGCATTTTGATTTCGTTTTACTCTCGAGCACCAAATCGGCACGAAATCGTTTTTGTTTCTAACGGCTTTAAAAATAACCTATCATATGTTATTGCCTTCATCATATTGTTTTTGTTATTTGTTTTTGGAAGCTGAGATTGAATTAGAAGTGGCATAATTGGTCAAACCAGGGCCAGAGGCACCATCCACTGGCTACTTACTTTGCGTGTCGCGTGTCCGGCAGTGCTCTATCGACGCCAATTCGATCGCTCAGCTCCACATTGAAGTAATGCCGCTGGTAGGTGCTGCTCCTGTTGCTGATCGGCACCGATGGCACGAGGTTGGAACTGGAATTGCCCGAAGCATACCTGCCTAGTTCGTTCCAGTTGCTGTAGATCAGCGCCAAACTGCCGGTATGATTTAGGTCGTCCACCTTTCGCTTGATCTGCGGCTCGTGAAACAGGTATACGTTGTTCCAAAAGATAAACAGCAATCCGAACACCAGGATCAGCAGGAAGCCACACTTTTTGCGAAAGAATATTTTCATCGTAATTGTTGTTTATATGCTTTCTAACACAGACGGAATGACTGACTGATAGTGCTTCGATGGTACGCCCCACTGATGGTAACCTACGGCCGGAAGCAAGGCCATGTGGTGGCGCTACGTTTTAAAGCGGGGCTAATCTCTCGGCCACTGTTTCAGTCACACGCGATAACCCACAGAGCGAATTCGTATGTGTTCTCACTTCGATTCCTAATAAGCGGGATTACTGGCGATTATCTGTAACGAAACAGAGGATGGGAAAATCTAAAGGTTGCGTTTCTTCGAGCACACGTTTCGTTAAACACTACAATTTCACGTTGTTTGCCACCGAAGCAAAGTATCCATTTGTAGCGATTTCAATTGCTACATAAATGGATCCCTTGCATCTGCTATCTATACATATCTGCGTACGTCGCGGCTGTACCAATTGAAACCAATTTGCACCATTCAAGCCTCCGCCAATTCATTGCAGATGTTCCACATCATAATTGCCCATCTTCACGCCTTCCAATAGAATCCGAACAACAAACGACTTCATTGTTTTGTTTATGGCCCGGGGCGTTCTAAACACGCAAATCTAACTCAATTTCACTATGACTGACCGTTGCCGCAGCAACCATGTGTAATTACGTTCGCGCAATTATAATCGCGATGTGAACTTCGATTTTTAAACTGAACATGATGGGTGGTCTCCGACCGGTGGTGGTGAATGAAATGTTCCCCTTATCAGCTCGGCGATAAACTATTCCTCGAAAAATAGACAACACACAGTTTCAATCAATTCCCAACACTACAATCAAACTCAACGACGGCAACGACAGCACGGATCGATAGCTGACCTTGCCGCAACGCACGTATAATTTACGCGAAGCCAAAAAATGAGTCACGTTGCAGAAGAAGAGTGGTACCTTACCGGCATGTACTGTACTGTGTGTTGGGCTTCATATCTATAGGCTCATGTACGTACTCAATCTCAGTTCACTCTGCAGTTTTTTATTCTTTTTTTCGCCAAGTAATCACGGACGCAGCAGTCGGCGCCGCATTTGTAATTGCAAAAAAAAGCTCTACCCCCCAAAACTGAGGCTATCGCGATTATGAAACTACCAAGGTACGAGCGAAATGGAATAAAAATCTAATCACTCACTGCTATGTGCACGTTGGACTTGTCGGGACCAGAGGAACCTATGTTCTCGGGACAAATAATTTGATGATGCAAATACGCACACGCGCGCCCAAACCGTGGTCACGTTCCGGAACTGATTACCGGTCAAGCTTTGTTGCGCCGGCAGTAGAAGGAGAGCGGTACGCATCCGTCTGAACGCGCTACCGGCCCGAATGGTACTGATGAACCGTATGTTGTGCGGCTACTCGAACTCACCGGCACACAGTAGTACATGCGTTTTTCGTTCATCCTCGTGGCTCGAGGGGATAGCAGCAGGCGGAATTCATTCGCTCAGTTCGCATCGGTTGCAATTACTCACTCAGTCAGTGCCTACTAAGCTGTGGCGGAAATCGATCAGCGGAATTGATTCGATGGTTCAGTATCGCCTCGATAATCCGGAAACTCTAAGATCCGATTATTGATTATTTGATTATGTCGGAATTGAATGCGAGTTTTCGAATGTGTGTCAATAAATTTCTCTTCGGGGTTGCTACCGAAGGTTTTTTTTTCATTAGGCATGCGTCTTTTTCAATTGGTTGACCAATGAGTGTTTCGAACTAACGAGATGAGACTGTTGTAATATTCTGATCTATATACGTATTAGGAACTATCAATTCAACGTTGGTAGTTGTTTTTCAACGTCAACACCGACAGACTTACCAGGGGTGGCTAAACCAGATTTCTAGTCATAAGGTCTGTATCCGCAATAATCCGGACACCTCAAAACATGAATAAAACATAAATTTCGCATTATTTTTCCGTCGTAGTTGTTTATTTCAGATTTATGGGATGTGTTTCAACAATTCGTGAAGACAAAACATAGTTATTCGGTGTTTGCATAAAATTTTCGAACTTTGTGCTCAACTCCGTCCATTAGGGTTTGTACGGACTCTTCAGAAATCGTAGAAGCCGTCTTTGTCCAAATTTGCTGGATGTGTTTGATGTCTTTGATTCCTTGCTTCTTTCCAGAAAGCTTCCGCTTCTTCGGAGCCCAATATCTCTTGATTGGTGGTAGCTCTGGGCTATTTGGCTGATTTGAGGTTTTTGGTACAATGTTCACTTGATTTGCTTGGTACCACTCCATCACAGTTTTAGCATAGTGGCATGATGTCAAATCGGGCCAGAACAGAGTTTTTGCTTTGTGACTTTTAATGAAGGGTAGCAGTCGCTTCTGCGGACACTCTTTCTGATAGATCTCCTTGTTGATTGTGCCTGTGATGACGAAAATTTTACTCTTTTTGCCAAACGTGCAAATTGTTTGCCACACAAGGTATATTTTGGGAAATTTCGATGCCTTCTTCGTTCTGAAATGCTCAGCTGTAGCATTTCTGGCCATAGCAGAATAAAAAGCCAGCCCTGGAAGCTGCTTGAAATCGTCCAGGACATAAGTTTCATCGCCCATAACAACGCATGAAAACTTCGTCAAATATTCGCAGTACAAACATCGAGCCCGTGATTTTGCTGCCAAGTTCTGTTTGTCGTTGCGATTTCGAACTGTTTTTACTTTATACGACTTAAGTCCCAAACATTGTTTGGATTTTTGGACAAAACCAGGTGACATCCCCATTTTACGAGCCACCGTACGAATGGATAGATTTGGGTTTTTCGTTAATATCCTTTTCACCTTTCGGTCCATGACAGGATCAGCGCGTCCAATGTTTTTGTCACTTCTCGGTTTCCTCTCCACCGTCAAACGTAAAACCTAAAATGATTTGAGCACATCGTGAACAGTGGATTTAGGCAAATCCAATGTGTTTGCAAGGTCCCGTATTGACAAGTCAGGATTTGCCGTTCCCCCGTACAAAATTCGCTCGCGCACTTGTTTTTCTTTCGTCGCCATCTTGAATACTAAACATGAAATGCAAACATTAATCATAGTTTTTTTCATCATAGACTCTCAGCTATACCGCAGTGAAATTTTTCATTCCTACGTGCAATATTTCAAAAGTTACAATGATTTGAAGGTGTCCGGATTAATGTGGATACAGATTTTATAAAGATTATCATAAATTCAGCGATTGTTACGTTATGGTTTTTGTAGATGAGTAGTTGTAGCATTGAGAGTATCAAAATATGTAGAACGTCAATCCGCCATTGTGGCTGCCGTCCGCTTGTTTTAACAAAAGTAACTCGAGCGATAAGAAGAAATTATCCCTGGCACCCTGGCACGGAGCGGCAAATCGGAGGCAACACCAGGAACTGTAAACGACCCCATAAAGGGTTAGTATGATACACTATTTTTGCATTACAAATGGAGACGGGCCGTTTATTTTTTTTTGTTTGGGTTTTCGCTCGCAGGTGGAAGCGCACGACGGACCCTGCCCTTCGGTTTAGAAATGGGTATGGGCGCGTTCTGCCGAGTTGGTCGCGGCACATTTCGTGTGTGAATAGGCTGCCACATCAACGTTCAAAATGGCCATCATCATTATGTGAGAGAGAAAGAGAGAGAAAGAGAGCGAGAGCGAGAGCGAGAGAGAGAGAGAGAGAGAGAGAGAGAGAGAGAGAGAAAGGCGAAATAAAAGAAATCAGGAAGATGAAAAAATATATGATGGGATATAGGAGTAAATAGAAGTACTTGTTGATCTAGTGTTTGCTTATGATAGATTGCTCTATATGCCAACCCATATTGCAACACAATCTCTCCTCCAATAATGTTAATTTCATTGTAGTTCAAAACTATGTTCTTAGTAGAAATAAGAATGCTATATTAAAACTATATCCTTCTAGATTATGTACTGAAACCATAAACTACCATCACAAAACTTTTTCACTTGTAAATGTCAAGACGTTACTCCAGGATTTTTTTGAGAAACTATGAACATTCGTTGAAATCAAAATTGAATTTAGCCTCCAGAAATATACACTGAAACCACCTGCTGTAAAATGGGGTATTTTTTATAATCGAGGTAACATAGGTAACATTTTTATAATCGAGGTAACGGGATTCTGCAAATAAATTGAATTTTACATTGTCTACTAAGTAGCTATAATATTTAAGAATTTCTAGATTTCGTTCATTAACGTTTGCATTAAAAAAATGGACAAAAATTCATGGGTTTACCTTCGCCCACACTGACGCAACTAACCATGCAGCATCAATCATAGTAACCCATGAGTCAGCAGACAAAATTTGGCAGCTCTATAAGTCGTACTCTAACCGTCATGGCAGTGACAGTGAAGCAACTCCGTTCAGAAGTGTGCGCGTTCAAAGAACGGCACCCCGCCGCGTCGAAAACGAACATCGTACGGCGTTTTGTGGACGCCGGATACGCCCGGCAGCGGCCCGGCAGCAGCGGCAGCGGCTGGATGAGATGGTCAACTCGATTTTCCCGGCGAATCGCGACGTGGCGGTGGTGATGGACGACGAGATCTATCTCACCCTGGATGACAACGTTTGGCAGGGCACTTCGTATTTTACTTCCCCCTCGAAGGAAGTGAGCTCCGAGATGAAGCTCATTTCACACACCAAGTTCCCCGAGAAGGTGCTGCTGTGGCTGACAATCAGCGAGAAGGGGATGTCAAAGCCGCTCTTCTTTCGCTCCGGACTGGCCATGAACGGGGAAATTTATAGTATGAAATGCTTGCCGAAAGTTGCGTCGTTCATCAAGAAATACCATAAAGGCGAAAACGCAATGTTCTGGTCCGATCTGGCGTTGGCCCACTGCTTGAAGCGATCGTTGGAGGAGATAGAGCGGCTGAATATCGACGTGGAACCCACGTCGGCGAACCCGCCTAACGTCCTCCAGCTGTCCCATCGAGAATTTCTGGGCCAACGTGAAGCGTAAGATCTACTCCAACCATTTTGTTGCGACTGAGGGGGAATTGTTCTCAAACATCGTGAGTGGTATACTATCGATCGAAAGGATCGTCGTAGAACTAAGGATCGAAAATAGCATTTTAACGTGTTGAGAACGATGAGGGCAAACCCAGGGCTATCCGATTATAATATCACCAAGGATTTCAATCTTTTCGGACTAGTAAGCAACATTACAGGACACTGCAGCAGATGTGCCAACAGACATGCCCGGAAGTTGTACAATGAGGTTCTTACGAAGTACAAAGGTGGCATCATAATGAACGACGAAACGCCCTCAATTCCGCCCAGTTGAGAAATCTTGGGCAATTTTCAAACAGAAGTTGAAGAAGAAGTGTAAACGAGACTCGAGATGCAAATTAGATGAAGAAATGGTTGAACAAAATGGCCGCTAAGGTTAACCTAAAGGAAGCACAAGCCTGCGAAACTTCTCATCCTAGTGTGAAGACGATTCCGGAGGACTACGATCGACTACGATCCATTGATCAAAATGGAGGACACATATGCAAGTTCTGCTAGATGCTGCAAGATTGGAAGTACAAATAAAAAGTGCATTGCTTTCATGTCTAGATGATTTCAAGAAATAATAAATTCAAACCGAAATACACTAGGAACTCTCATTGGATTTCTTCAAAATCTCATCCCGATGGTTGGTGAATGGCAAGAAAGTTCACGATAGTTCGTTTCTGTCGCCTGCCGGTCGTGTGATTTCCCAGCGCTGGAGCTCCAAAACATACCAATCATATCTTTTTGAAGTGTCTGTACGTGAAGGATTTCAGATGGAATTCATCATATTTGAAAACATTGATTCTCTATCTACTGGCACGGTATCCGACGTATTTAGAGACGCTACTGATAGCTACCTACGCCAAATGCCTCCTAAATAGGCGCTAAACAGTTGTTATGCATTCGACCGTCGATTTTCGTCGATCATAAAACAATCGTTAAAATTGACCATAACCAAAAATTAGGCGGAAATTAACCAACCAATCACGCTTCACCAAATTACACCGATCGATCAAGCAACACCCTCCAATTCACACATGGAAGTAAACATGTGCCTGGAAGTAAACGGTTCTTCGTCAATTTGCACCCGACCGAGTCACTAATGCAAACAGTAGGCAGTAGCCAGTAACCCAGGCAACGCAGTAAAAGAATCGGCACTTTTCATGTTTCCGCTCCGATCGAGATTAGGTTGTGCGAGGAAGCCTGCAAAATGCATCGGCGCAGTGTCAATGAATGAGCAAAGACAATCAATTCCCGCAACTTCGGAGCGCAACAGCCACCACGGGGGCACAGAAATGCCCCATCGCCGTCGTCGTTTCGTCGCGTGATTGAAGTTGCGCTAAAAGTGATAATTACCGTTATGAAGCAAACAAGGTGCACAAGTGCGGAGCTGGAGCATGGCGGGGAGGTCTTTCTAGTGCGATGACCGAATGTGCTAATGATGCCCGCAGCTTTTAAATTTCGCCAAAGTAGGCAGTGGCTGTTGGGGTGGTGTTTTTTTAATACCGTGGTTAAGACTTAATCCAATTTTGCTATCTTTGAAATAATGGTAGTAAAGAGAAATTAACTCTGCGCATGCTTAGATTGATGACAATTCAGGCTACTTGAATTACTTTTCCGTTCAAATTATTGATGCAAGGCTCCTCCAGAGTTCTGAGTCAAAACGCCCAAGCAGACAATGGAAATTTATTTTGATATTCTGAAGATTAAGTAACCACGTAGCCACGAGGCTATAATAGCATGCATATATAGGGCATATGCATTACGTCTAGTGCATCATTGAAGTTCCATTAAAGCTGAAAAGGGCCCCACTGAGATCGAACTACTGCCATATCTTTTGTTATGCCATAAGACATTGCTATAGTAGTTTAATGCAATTGCTAATGCATCACTATATCCTTAAAGCTAATCTAACGCTTCATTACTTGTCAACTGTTGAATTGATGCGAATCCGCATTAATGATGTTGATTTTGGGTTGAATAAGTGCAAAAATATAAAGCTTGTGGTTACTTGGGATATTTTGGCAACCGTGTGGTGAAGTTAAAAGCAATCATAAAGGGTGTACTCGATAAAAATGGGGCACACATATTTACACAGATAAAAGAAACACTGAATTTTCTGCGTTATCTAATGCACATAGAAGGAGATACTAGATTTGGCAGAAAATAATGGGATATTTCATGTAAATTTAAGCCAGATAACGCCTGAATCCAGCCTGTTGTATGAAAGATTGCCAATATTGTTGTATGGAACATGAAAAGTTGCAAACAATTTCGTTGTTTACGTCTCCTTTAGCTTGGATTTAAACGAGAGGATATTTTACACGCTTGTTAAAATTAATTATTTTTTTCTGTGTACTCACTAAAATTAAACCGATCATCGGATTTTCTTGACATTTTCAGGGAATGAAAAACTACTAATGAGTTATGATTTACAATTTTTGTACAATTTCATCTCCCATCCCGAATGCCCGCATGTTCCCTTTCATTTTTTGTCTTTGTTGTTTTACCCAAATTCTCCTTGCGAAGTTCCGTCCAACATTTTTCAATTGGACGAAGTTTTGATGAAGTTTGTGAGTTTATTTATTTAGTTATTTGGTCAAGCAATGTAAACTACATACAATGGTTACAATGTTTTACTTACATACTGTATATTATTTCTGTTGTCGACGAGATTTTTCTTGTTCTTCAGACATAGTGATGCCAATGATTTCGCAATCTAAGTTATACTGGCGCATCATTCGATTAATGGGGCCATTTTTCGCATAATTTGTTCTGTATGACTTTTCTAAGAATAATTTCCGTGTTCTAAGATGCCGGCTATAAAAGTACTTCTGATTTTATACGTTCTGAAATAATGTCATTGATGTAGAAAAGCATTGCAAATTCGCGGCGTTCCTTAAGTGTCTGTAAATTGATAAGCATGGAACGTGCTTCATAATGGCAGTGGAAAAATAGTCCAATTCAATTTCAAAAAGAAATTGTTTTTGGACGGATTCTATGCGTTCTTCGTGTATGGCACAGTACGGATTCCATACTAGGTTGCAGTATTCCAAAATTGGCCTTACATATGTAATGTATAATATTCTAATGGTGTATGGATCTTGAAAATTGTGGCTGAACCTCTTAATGAAGCCCAGCATGCAATTTGCTTTACTTATAACAGTGCTGCAATGTTCTACAAAAGTGAGTTCAGAGTCTAGGATAATGCCTAAGTCCCTTACTATTTTGCATGTTTATACATTTTGGTTTCCTAAAAATATTTCCGTAAGAGGTGTTTAAATTTTTCAGCTAAATGCATTTTTTCACGTTTAGTTGAAGTAAGCTTTTGCTACACCATGTGTTGAATAAGTTAATTTCGTTCTGGAATTCTTCTGCGGCACTAGAATTATTTATTTCCATGAAGAGATTCATGTCATCTGCATATATGAGTATTTGGATTTTGTCAAATGCTTCCGTCAAATGCTTTACTTTATTTGACCGAATCGTACTGCTACATGCTTGCCATTGTCTATTGCATTCAAAATAAAAGTTAAAAATTCAAGAAGATTAGAAGTAGTTGAGTGACCTTTGAAAAAGCCGTGCTGTTTGCTTGTAATTTGATCTTTTACTTGCTGTAGAATATTTTCATTTACGAGAGATTCAAAAAGTTTTGGGATGCAAGAGATAATGGCAATTCCACGATAGTTACGGATGTCTGATTTCGTGCCTGATTTGAAAATCGGAACCAAATAAAAGGATTTCCAAATAGTGGGAAATTTTCCGCTCTTCAGAGACATACAAAAAGAAGTTCTAAAGGAAGGGCAAGTTCGTCTGAAAGGGTCTTTAAAAATACGGGTGCAATACCGTCTGTACCTGGTCCCTTAGAAGCATCCAAGTTTTTTAGTGCTTTAAGAATTTCGTGAGGAGGTATTTGATTTACAGATATATTGTAGGAATATTCAGAAATGAATGCAAAGAAGTCGCGATCACGGTCTTCTATTGAGAATTTAGTTTTACTTCTTGGAAAAAAAATGCTAAAAGCTTGCGGATTTCAAAAGGATTATCACCTACATTTCCGTCAAAATGCATTCGTGGGGGAAAATTGCTATTTTTCAGTTTCGATTTTACGTAATTGAAGAAATTCTTGGGGCAAACAATAATCAATTTCTCTCTTAAATGTTTTGACTCTTAGCTTCTTTCTTAGACTTTCTATGGTCCAAAAGTTTGCATTAAAAAAAATGAACTTAAATAAAAAAAAAAGCTAAGACAGATAATTTCTTTCAAAAAATTTCCCATGGAAGGTAATTATTTAAGCTTACTTGCAAAAAAATTCTACACCCTTGCGAGCGGCCTTCCGGCAGTTAACCGGAACATTCTCCATGGCGGACGAAAACATGCGTGTAGGCATGTGTTTGAGTTCTTTCTTCGTTTTATTTATCAATTCCTCCTCAGTTTTCGCGACAAAATCGTTGGAGTAGATCTAACGCTTCAGGTTGGCCCAGAAATTCTCGCCGATTTGGGTACCACATCGATATTCAGCCGCACCATCTCCTCCAACGATCGCTTCGAGTAGTGGGCCGACCCCAGATCCGGCCAGAACACCGCGTCTTCGCCTTTATGACATTTTGTACTATAAATTTTCCCGTTCAAATCCAGTCCGGAGCGAAAGAAGAGCGGCTTTGGCATCCCCTTCTCGCTGATTGTCAGCCACAGCAGCACCTTCTTGGTGTGTGAAATGAACTTCACCTCGGAGCTCACTTCCTTCGTGGGGTAAGTAAAATACGAAGTGCCCTGCCAGTCGTTGCCATCCAGGTCTCGTCGTCCATCACCACCGCCACGTCGCGATTCGCCGGGAAATTCGAGTTGACCATCTTATTCAGCCGCTGCCACTGCGTCATTGTCTATAGCTCCGAAACCAGTGGACGCGACTTCCGCTTCTTGACATGTATATTCATGTTCACCAGGTACTTTTTCACTGTTTGTCCGGTTGAACCGACCTCCCGGTGAAGCGCACGCAGCGATGTAGCCACTTTTCCATCGGTCTTCCTCTTCAGCATCCTTTGGAACTTTTTGTCGCTCAGGGTCGTCATCCGTCCGGAACCGGGCTTTCTTTCGATGCTCTGGTTGTTGTCTAATAGTGCCAAGATATCGGAACGGGCGTATCCTGCGTCCACAAAATGCCGCAAGATGTCCGTTTTCGACGTGGCGGGGTGCCGTTCTTTGAACGCACACACTTCTGAACGGAGTTGCTTCACTGTTTTTGCCATCACGGTTAGAGTTCGACTGATAGAGCTGTCAAATTTTGCTTGCTAACTCATGGGTTACTATGATTGATGCTGCATGGGTAGTTTCGGGTGAAGGTAAACCCATGAAAAATCGGCAATTTTTGTCCATTTTTTAAGCGCATACAAACCCATTCCCAATGTAAATCATCCTAGCGGAGTACAATAGAGACAGAAGACAGAAAGGTTTAGACATGTAGAGCAAACAGCAAACTAAGTGGTCTTCAGTTGTCCAAGATTTAAAATGAAACGAGTCACTTTATTTATAGAAAATCACCAAACTGATTCAAAACAATTTTAGGGTGTAACCCTAAATATGTACGTTGAAATAGTTACGAATGAATTTGCTACAAAAATATAATTCCATTAAAATTTTAACAATTTCCAAAACATACATCTCATCTAGGTACCATTTCAATAACCGTTGCTAAGTCCAAACTTGTAAACCACCTCATGCGTGTAGGTTTCACCGGGGACCAGTATGGAGTTGGGAAAGTTGGAATGATTCATCGCGTCCGGGAAATTCTGCGTCTCCAAACAGAATGCGCCATGCTTGAAGTACTTGGCCCCACCCTTACCGCGGATCGGTTGTTCGGTGGCCATCGATGGCACCACGGGTTCCAGATGGGTTACTTCATAGTAATCCGGCTCATTCACCGGCTTGGCACGAATCTGCAATGAAATATTAAAATAATTTTTACGATCAAAAAGTTCACTCGACCTCTACTTACATTGCGATTTGGATCGGGCATAAAGTTGCTGGTATACAGTTGAACGCCCGGTTGATCGGTGTAAACTTCCAGCACTCGTCCGGAGTGCGGGTGAATGACCCTGGCGGTAAAGGTCATACCCTGCTCGGTGCCTTTGGTGATGCAGAAATTGTTATCGTACCCCTCGCTTGGCGTGCGCGACATGGCAGGTCCAAGCTCCCGAGGAATGCGTAGATCGAATGGCGTCCCACCGACACAGAGGAATTTGCCAGTCGGAATAGAGTCCTCATCCGTTTCCGTTATCCGATCGGCGTTCACTGAAACAATGTGACGGTAGACTTCTTCGTGACCGGTATTCTAAAAGATAAGCCGATTGTTCAAATCAAATGTAAATTGTGAAGCGAAGAAAACAAAACTTACATGTCCTGCCAGATTGAAATACGAATGGTTCGTTAGATTGATCGGTGTCGGCTTGCTAGACACTGCCTGAAACTTGAAGACGAATCGATTGTCGTTCTTCAGTTCATAGGTTACCGATGTCAGAACTGTGCCTGGGTATCCCTCGTGTCCGTCCATGTTCGTGTGACTCAACGTGACTACCGTTCCTTCCACATGCGACGTCCAGTTGAATTTATCGAATCCAATCTTGCCACCATGCAGCTGATGGCGTCCTTCGTAGTTCTTCGTAACCTCGTAGACAGCGCCATCGATCGTGAATCGACCACCACCGATGCGATTTGCCACTCGTCCCACCGTCGCACCAAAGTACGGATTGTTTGCTCCCTGATATCCTGGAATGTCGTCGAATCCCAGAACAACGTCATCCACCGAACCATCTTTGCCGGGAACTTTGATCGAAGTGATAATCGCTCCATAAGATATCACCTGCACCGACATGCCATTCTCGTTTTTCCAGGTGAATCGTTTCACCGGTTGAACCTCGCCGCTCAAGGGATCCTTAACCTTTCCGAACCAGTCGACGGTCAGCGTTACGGCCTGGGCTACCGAATAATGCGATCCATCCATCGTTTTCAGCGTCACCGAACCCGAACCAGTTTTATGCGAATGGTTGGAACCTTGCGGTTCGGCATAGGATTGACCAGTGCCGATGCTACTCATGATGTTCGTTTGCACAGACACTCAATATCAATACTGACAATTTGATAAACACTGACGAGAGAAATCAAACAGCTGAAACGAACACAGCCCAACTCGCACTTGACAGCTTCTCGCCACCGTGGGACTGATAACACTTTTCAGCGAAATGTCACGTTCTCCCTTCTGTATAGGTGGTATGAGCACTAGATTGAAAAAAGGCTGTTTATTCAATTCAAAAATAGACCGATGCACGGAAGCGCAGCAAGCTATGTGCAAATGTTTCCAACGAAATGAGTCGAATCGCTCATTTGATTGGACTTTTATCACGCATCGTTCGCAATATTTACCACTATATTTACGTCCCCTGAGATAACACAGCTAACGATTGCGGTTTAAGGTTGGTTTCGGTGGATGGGAGGCATAAGCATGTTGATTATTTTGATTACTATACAATGCAATTCGAAGATTTTTGTGTTTTTTTTTTTACAAAGCGACTGATAAGATTATCATCAAAATCATGCTTTATTCTGAGAATTCGAAGATGTTTTCTGTGTATGATGGTAATCGATGAAGAAAGTATACCTTCTAATTAAATTCCTTTCGAAATGTTGGTAACGCCAAGCAAGAATACATAGAATATTAAGAGCTGTTTTGACTTATCATCGTTTGAAATGCTTCTTCCTGGATGTCTTTGTTTACAGCTTATTGTTCTATCAGTGGACATTGTGGTTTTCAAGCCGCGGTTTGCTGTGTCTATCTAGCTACTTATGTGCTACGCATCTTGCAAAAGTTTTGAATGCGTTAAGCCATTAGGCCAGGTCATTGCCTGAAGTGACTTACGCAATCAGCATTACTTCCTGGATATTCGATCGAAGGCAATTATGTTGAGCGCAATAACGACTCGTTCTCACTAAACAAGGTGACAATTGTCCCCTGATTTACAGGCATTTGCCCTGATCGGCAAATGCGGGAAAAATGTGGGAATCCAAAATTCACGGGAAATATGCGGGCAAAAGTTGGGAATTTCAAAAGCCATCGGGATTTTTTGTCATATGATTTGAGTAGCGCTACCTTTTTCAAATGATTTGAGTAGCGTTTTTGTCGTTTATTCGGCCCATATTGATTCGGATCTCGTTAAAGGAATGAAACAGTGTTTTTCTGCAAATCCAGCATTGCTGAAGACGATAGCTCATTGATATATAGATTGCCCGGTTGTCAACTGGAAGACGTTCAAAGAATTGAATGGGGAAAACAGGGATCTGCGAGCCAGCCCTGGGTTTGAAGTCGTCAACGTCGTTAGCTGCGACATGCACGTCGTATACAATTCCTTCAAGGAAGGGCTAAGACAAACAGATTTGCATGTGGATCATTGTCTGCTGGTTTTGTTCAGCCTGTTCAAAACGTATCGCTTAGGGCATCTTCAGCAGTGGTCTATTTTTGGAACAATTTTATACTTGATTTGCATCAACAAACTTGAATAGAACCAGCTAAAATAGACCAACTTTGCGTTCCCGCACTGATGTTTTTGTGTTATTAAACCCACCAGCACCTATCATCCTGTCGATCATTCAACATCCAGATATCCAGAGTTTTTTTTATTTCAAAGACCGCAGATTTTTCGCAAGCTTTTTGCCATGGATTGGTTTGACCAAAGAATTTTCACTGTCAGTAGTGCGTCGTATCGTAAGCAGACGACGAGAATAATTGCACTTTCGTTTAGCTGCAGTTGAGTGTGTTAATGCATGCATCTCATTTAAACGATATTAGATAATGCTGATTTGTAATTTCGCAGCGGAAAAACATGAGTCAAAACCGATAGGGTCGCGCCCTGGAAGACTCTCCATTGTCGACCGTGATTTCCGTTTCGGTCATCAGAAGCTGTTCCAGAACGACTTTAGCGACACGCCAACCTATGACATTCTGCTTGTGATGTTTCTAGATATTATGCGACAACTAAAGTCAACGCATGACCTTTTCCAGCTGTTCCGATGCAGCTGGAAATGTTGACCTGAGTCCGTTACAAAGGCACACTGCAGTCTAACGGATGTTAGCGTACGGTGTCTTTTGAAGAAACCGATGAATGGAAATGCTTCCCAAAAATTCGGAAAAAAATCATATAAATTTAGTGAACTTACTAGAAACTCAGGGTACTTATCAGAAGCACTGTATTCTTCTTAGAAATTCAGAAATCCCTCCCCCCAGGTTTTACGATTCTCCCTGATGTTAGGGGACCTTCCCAAGAAATCAGAGAACTGTCCAGAAAATCAGGGGACTTCCTAGAAGTTAGGGGTTCTTTCTAGATGTTCAGGCAACTCCCCTGAAATTCAGGTTGTTTCCTAGAAATTTAGGAAATTTTCCATAAATTCAGGGAGCTTCCCAAAAGTAAAAAGTTCTTCACAGAAGCTCACCCAACTATCCAGAAAATCAGGGAGGTTCCCAGAAGTTCAGAAAACTTATCAGATTTGTTTGGGTGTTTCTTAGAAGTTCATGGAACTTTTCAAGATCTTCAGGTAACTTCTCAGAATCTCAGGGATCATCCCAAAAGTTCAAGGAACTTTCCCAGAGAGCTTCCCATAAATTCAGAGAACTGTCCAGAAATTCATGAAGCTTTTCAAAAGTTTGCGGATCTTCCTAGAGGTTCAGAGAACTTCTCAGAATTTCATAAAACTTACTGGAAGTATACAGAACATCATAGAAGTTCAGAGAACTTGTAGGAGTTCAGGGAGGCAAGGTGCTAAAAGAGCACTACAAATGTTTCTCTATTTGAGAAGATTTTTGAACGATGTTCCTGGCAGGAAGAAAGAAAGCTGAATAAAAGTCATCCAAATTTCGTCAGTGTTCCGATAAAAAGTGTTCGCTGTTAAGGTACACGATAAGATGCTGGGAGAACAGCTTAATTTTATCTTCACGAATCTCCTATGACTTCGTTTATTTTCGACGATTTGACGAGGCTTGTTAGAGGCACTATGCAGAAAATTGTTAAGCTCGAGCGTCTGACAGTCAAAGTTAAATCGTTAATTGAAATAGACTCTTCTACTAGCCCTTAATGTGGAAATTGGTTTTGCCTCTGAACCGGCTATTAAGAAAGCGACAGAATTTGCTTCAATTTCCGACATGATTCCGATTTTATGATCTTTTTACTGTGGTTTTTTTGAAGCTACTAAACAAATCTTCATTAACATTCCCTTTAACGCGTTACGTCATCTGTATTAATCTTGTTGGTATAACTATCAGTTCACGGACATAGCTAAAAAGTGTCTGGATCTGTGTCTTAAAACGTTCGTAGATGAAGAATATCTGAGCGCTGCAGTTGCTCACAAAGTTAAAAGAGAATTTGCGTCTGATGTTGTTTGCCGGATTCCAGAGAAAAGAACTTCGTTTGGACAAATTTTGGCTAGAACTGATTGGTCATTCCCAGAAGGAGCTGCCAAATTTGACAACATTTGTTAAAAATTAGCTCATCCTGACGCACAAAAAATGTTCAATGAATGGAAAGTGTCTGGTGGTGAACTAAACTGAAAAATGTTTGGGAGCTCAGCTATTTGTCCACGAACGTTGATGATATGAACGCAAGGCATGATGTACTCGAAAACGTTGATCGCTTTATTATTTTTCTTCGATGTTTATGCTTCTAGAAACTTGAAATATCAATGACTTATATAATGCTAAGTGTTCTCGATAGCAATATGAGAGACCAAAGCAGATTATGCAATACGTAAGAATCCCGTAGCTACTTAAAAAAAACTGCATAAACTTCAAAAATATCTACTAATCCAATATATATATATTAACTCATCTTGGGAAAGTGTCTGGTTACTCACGTCCATTCCGAGGGCACTATCACTTACAACCAACCCCGCATAGACACAATACAAACATCAAATAGAAATTAGTATTGTGCATACACTTCCATCATCAAGTCATATTGTTTTGACGATGTCACGTAATTAGTAGTATCGTTTAAATATAGTTATAATCGGATAGATCTCACCGTAAATTGTTCTGATAGAACATGATGCCGATCACGACAAGCACCACGACGATCAGCATGGCCAGCAGGATGAGGAAGAAGATTTTCACATTAGACATGCCACCCTGTTTCGGGTCTTCATTTGGACGGCCACCCTGTGATGCTGAAGGACGCATTTATGGGCAGGAGAAGCTCTCCGCTATTCGACAAATATTTCCACATCATCCTTTTCGCGTGGAACAGCACGAATATATTTAGTAGTTCGTGCATAAATGAAACTTGTAACTAGAAATTAGAAGAAAAATCAGTATTTTCCATTTAATTCCAACTACCTTTGCTTATCTTGACAGATACGCGTATTTCGTCTAAAATGTGCAGACTTCTTCAGTGTCTCGTACTAATAACTACGAGTTAGTCGAGTTATTAGTACGAGACACTGAAGAAGTCTGCACATTGTAGACGAAATACGCGTATCTGTCAAGATAAGCAAAGGTAGTTGGAATTAAATGGAAAATACTAATTTTTCTTCTAATTTCTAGTTACAGGTATTTCACTAAACAGCTCAAACCCTCTGGGATTTGCTAATATTCATCAATTCACTCGCGACAAAGCGAAAAAATACTCAAATTTTACCTTTTATACCCGGGTGGCACAATACTAATAGCACTAACAAACAAAACAAGGCTGATTTAATTCTGCCTCCGGGTGCAAAAAAGTCACTATTAAAATGGGGGAATTGGTACCGATCAATACATATTTTGGGAGGAAATCGATTATATTCACTACGTCGTACACAAAACACGCGGAGGTTTTATGATTTAACTGTTTGCTTAATTTGAATTACGAATAAATTTTTGATATTTTGTTTCGCGAAAACGACGCTGCAAAAACAAAACACGTCAGTTTTAAAGCACGGCTTGCTGTGATCGATCGTGCAGACTTCTTCAGAGTCGTGTACTAATCTCATCTTCCCAGTCGGGAAAATAATCAAAAAATGTTGGTGATGCATTAAATATGCCATTTAGCTAACTGAGAGTATTCAGGACCTGATTCAAGCCGACTAAAAGGCATTGTTTGGAAGAAATATGTTTTTTTATTATTTATACAAACCATTTTCACCAAAGCGAAAGTTGACAAATCTCTTCACCCAAATAATAGACTTTTTAATGTATTTATTCGAATTCAATATCTTCAGTTTTGTGGTGTGTTTGTAGTTCTAGGTACATTTCCCCAGGGAGTTTTTTAGATATCGAGATGAATTTAATGTTCGCGCCTTATTTCCTATATTTTTCTCCTGACACGCTTTAGTTGGATTTAACTATTCGATAAAGAATAATTGTGATTCTGTCGTTTCCAAATACCTACTCATCGCAAAAGAAAAGCAAAAACTCAGTTGGACTTTTTTCTTAAACCAAAATCACCGGTGCGAAAGGAATTGAACAGTTTTGCGCGTATGTCACAAGTTTTTTTTAAATATTTCCTACGGACAGAGTTCACTCTACATTCACTCGTTCGTTCGATTTGCACACTCAGACTAGGTTCGCCTTACATTTAGCTCTATAGTGTAGTTTCTGCAACTGATTTTCATCTCTCTTGAAACAAAAGTGCATACACCGAGTCGTATTATAAGTTACTTTTTTTTGTTTATCTAGGATTGAAGATGTACAACAGACTGTCACTTTTAATTATAATTGTCATTTGTTTAGTTAACCCTTTCCTTCCCATTATAGCACAGGAGATCCACTATTTAGGTTTATTCTTGAGAATAAAAACGGTAACCCTTGAAAGACAATTGACGATAATAAACGAACACTCTTTACTGGATTTCATGACTTTAGATTATATGCCAAAATTTTCAGTTCAATCATTTTTTTTAAAGAATAATATTTGCACCGCAAAACCATCAAACTTCAGGGAAGGAAATGGTTAAAGAAATGCACTCGATATATCACTACTATTACTATTACGTAGCTAAGTTCTACGCATATGCTTTGCCATCTCCAAAAAAAAAAAAGAAATAGATCCTGACCAAACCATTAAAGAAATCCTAGCTTGCACCCCACCGCCACTGACTGTCCAATTGAAATTTTGGTATTTTAAAGCTGTTCCCACCGTGACGACGCTGTGTTGCTGGTTGTTGTGCTGTTCCTCAATAGAACCGTTTCCGCGAATTTTCCTGATGCTTCTGATAGAACATGATGCCGATCACGACAAGCACCACGACGATCAGCATGGCCAGCAGGATGAGGAAGAAGATTTTCACATTAGACATGCCACCCTGTTTCGGGTCTTCTTTGTGCTCCCGTGGGGCTTCGAAAGTTGCAGCCGATGGGATTATACGGCTGAGATCTTCTAGGATTTGTTCTGTTACTTCCAGTTCATAGAATTTGATGGACAAGAGATCGTGGGTATCCGAAAGGTCACCGGTCGTTGCCGAAAGACCGAAGTAATATCCGGTAGGTAGTCTTACTCCAAACACCTGAAAACACGGTTTCCACGTATTCTTGTTTTCAAGATCAGTGGATACTGAAATATAAATTTGGTTTTAAAGAATTAATCATCGGGAAACAGTCTATCGCGTTCATACCAGTTAAGACTTCGTTCTCGTATCTTATGCTTATTTGTGTATCGTAATCTACGTTACGGAACTTGGCTTCGCAACCAGCCAGCTGAGTGTGAGTTCCATCACGGTCGTGATCGTACGACAGACTTCCATTGTTCACCATCGCACTGATATACGGATGCTGATGCTAAAATTCAAACAAACGTCACCGGTTATTTCTACAAACGTATTGCATTGAAAGTAGCCGCCCTACATTGTGTGGTCCATTATGATTACTGTACGTATCGAGGATGATCGCTAGCCCAAGGAAGGAATCGCGGCTACCAAACACCGGTCCAGTCTGCAAACGGTCCTTCGCATACCAAATGGCGAAACCGTCCCCAAACAGATCCTTGCCCTTACCGTGAACCTTAAAGTTCACTTGAACTTCCCAATTCTTGGAGGTACAAGGCTGAAATCAAACAAATAAACCGTTAATCACTAAATCGATATGCCCAAGCGACATTGACTTATTTGTACACATCACAGTACATAATATGACGTGTCTTTCTATAATAGGGACTAAATAAACAATTCTATCTCTTACCACTTGATTCCAGATGGCTCCGCTCTTGGACTGCAAATCCGGCGTCAGCCTGATGTAGCTGTTTGTGACAAACGTTGACCCGATAAAATCCCAATACGGAATGGTCATTCCCGAACCTACAACAACAGCCATAATCGAAAACCAGAAAAACCAGCTGAGGTGCTTTCACCCGATGTAACCGGATCGGCACTACTTACCCTGGTACGGTTTGATTAGGGAATGCTCGCGCTTCATGTACTCGTTATCATCGTGCTGCTGACAACTGTCCCGAACTCCAAAGGTCAATAGCAGAAGCAGTATTCCGGCCACTAGACCCGCAAGATTATCTCTGCTCGGGAACATTGTACCAATTAGAGCTGTTTTCTTGATCCTGCAAATCCTCAAACACTTGTGGCAGGATACGAACGACACGAGTTGCACAAATGAAGCAGGTATATAACTATTCGGACGGTTTTAATTTTCTTTTTGACTATTTTCGACGTTATTTTATACACCACCGCACGTAATTGGCTTCTTCGGTTCACTTATCCTGCCGCTGCAATCATTGTGCATGGCTGACAGCTGGCATCATGCATTACTGACGTCTATATAAGGTCTGGCCCAACGAACTGCTTGCTTGCATTGGAAGCAAAAGTAATGTAAACATTGTTGAGCCGACGAGTGTTGACGTAACACTATTCAACTTTCCATGGGCGGGCATAGATTCAGATTTAAAAAAAATCGGTTTAAACGTTCATTTTAAACGCTGAACTATGGAAAGAATCGTGATACAAATGCCGTTGAATTAGCAGAAGCATTTCCTCCCGATTACATGGATTATTTATAGTGAGTTTAACTGAGTTAACTGAATTTCTGACACACAAACCTTCAATCGCTGGGACTTAACAATCGAGTAGCGAATCGATTGACAATCGAGTAGAGCCAGTTTTTCGCGGTTATTTGACTGGAATCGGTTGAAAAATTAAGTTTTATTGGTTATTGTGAAACAATCACGGAGCGAAAGATTAAAAAAAAGAAGCATGACGTAGCACTTTTAAAGTGCTTGTGTAGCGTGCGTAGGTAGCGCGGTGGGACCAGTGTCATGATCGAATTTTGCTCATTTCTCTAATATTGTTGTGGCAACTTGGCCAGACCTTATATACACGTAATTGAGCATGGATACCTGCAATCTTTTTGACGTCTATCGGGTAAGAAAATGCAAAGGTCCCATGCATACCAAGATGGCTAGAAGGCATTATCGGTGAGAATTCAGGTGTGAACAGATCATTGCGATGGCGACATCAATGCATTTCTGACAGTTCGTGGAGATTGTTTACGCGGACTTGTGCCTTGCACAGACATACAACGTACAGCGTTGTAGTCGTTACAGGGGACGAATGACCAATAGGTTAAAGTCCCAAACAAAAAAAAAAGTTGTAGTCGTTGTTGTTGTACCAGAGGGTGGATAGTCATGAACAAAATGAAAAAGTTTCTCAAAAGATTGCTCCACAACTTTCGGCAGAAATTCTTGCAGTGATTTCTACTAAAATACTATTCTTCCAATTTAATTTTTGTTATGCATTCACGCAGAAGAGTTTTGGGAAGTTAGAATATTGTTCTGGGTAGTTGTTTATACTATTGGAAGTAAAGTTATTTCGAATGCGATTGTTTGTTATCTTTCATATAAATTGTGCAGTGCGAAAAAAATATGATCGATGGCACAAAAAAGGCTCGTCGGCTTTGGATCAGATGGAGCATTGGTAATGATGGGTTTTGATCGATCCCTTAAGATGCTGCTGAAACAAGACTGTCCTCAATGAAATCATTTTAATATGTAAATAATTGCCATTTTTTGGCTCTTTATGCAAGAAACGCATGCGGAAAGCTGCCATTGTACCTGTTACAGTTGAAGTTGAAATAGCTACAGTTACTTGTCCTGCAGCCCCAAAAGATCCAAAGAATTCCAGATGATACATAGTATCTTGGAATTGAAGGCTTTGAAAGTTCCACCAGATGGCTATCGTTTGTTCTCAAGAGGAATTTGTAACAGTTTTCGGAGCTCCTGTGTTTATCGTTTCAATCCAAGCAATCAAATCTCACAGCGCCATCTCTGTCATCTCAATCACCCGAATAGCTCCACTTCTTGAGCTACTTATTGCCTCTTGTTAACAAAGCGAACAGTATCTTTCAGTCAGAAGTTCCGGAATTGCCAAATTTGTACAATTAGCGGAAGTCTTGCTTTTAGTTCTCCTCGCAAATATTTGTGAAGGTATATTACCTAAAACATTTGATAGATTTTGGAGTTTTTGATTTCTAGAAACATCTCCGTCAGAAGTCAGAAACATGCATCGAGGAAACAGCAGGATGCTAACAAGATCTGGAACTCTTGATGAAACCAGGAAAAGGAAATTTCTACTCAATCTGCTGTGCTTTCTATACCGAGTTGATTAAACAGAACATTAGGCGCTTTGGTCTGAACGATCAACTTCTGACTACTGCATCGAGCGTTGACCTCAAGATGTTGTACACTTTGAAGGAGTTCAACTCAATTATTAAAATATATTTGAACTTCTTTGAAAGCGGTGAGGAATAGGCTATCTAAAATGACTTTCGTGAGCTGTGGACTCCCTCCAAGGACATCGAGGTGGAAAAAATCTGATGACTTGGAAACTTGTTGGAAAAAAACTGCTATGATTCAAACGAGCAAATGGGAAGTTTTCTAATAATTCCGCATGCTTCTGCAGCGGTGGAAAGAATTTTCTTGCGAATCAATCTGAATAAGACCAACAGCCTGAGGACGGACACCATAGATCCCATTCTACGATCCTAGTATTACATGAAAGAGAAAGGAAGAGTTGATCAGCTAACATGAACATCACAACTAAAATATAAATTCAACAAATGTATGTACACACATCATAATTGCTAATTCCGTACCAATTTCGTTCCCCTATTTTTGAACTTTTAGTAATGAAATCAAACACCTCATGATTATTATGTCAATAATGGCCTGCCAGAAGAGCTTAAGCAACAATCAATATGCAACTAGCGATTTGAAATTGGATCACTGTTGTAGAACCCCTTGGTCCGAAGTAAACCTTGAAGCCAGCACCTTGTTATACATATTTGCGCCTTTGTTTTGATTTGCTGAGTTATTTTGACAGAATATTTGAGAGTGTGTTCGTGTGAGCTCATTATTAGGGGCGCATTATTGAGCTTGGGACCGATGTGCTAGTACTGACTGAGCCAAGAAAAAAATCGTTTTTCTATGGGACCTACTGGTCTTAGAGTTAGTCTATGGCTTAATTGCAATAATCAATTTCCCCCGAGAACATAAATCCGTCGTATACTGATCCGTTTTCCTGTAGTGTGATGTAGCGAAACCGATAATTGCACTTAAGCCCTATTAAAACGACCGTTTTGTATTGATTAATCAAAAGGAACGTGTTTTGATGAGAATATATCTGTTTTATTTTACATTCAACTCAATAGCAATTATAAAAAAAGCATTAGTGTCCACTCTACTTTTACAACACAAAGTTTGAAGCAAAGATTTTTGCCGATTAAAGACAGATAAAAAAAAATGCCAAAATTAAAGATAGGAACGAAAATTAATGCGACAACCCTGCTTACGAGGTCACAAGCCACATCACACGAACCGACAATAATTATTGTCATCTCGTATGTTAGAGCGAGCAGTCTCACATCGCCACGCCACGCAGAATGAAACAAAAAGTGTTCCCTGTTTTTAATTAATTTATCCTTGAAATTTGTGTAAATGGATCGGTCATGTTTTTAAACCCTTAGGGCACCTCCAATCCTGATGGGAAACTGGTATAGATCTAACTATTTAGATCTGAAGTGATCTAAATTCTTGCACCGCGGCCAATATATTGGCTATTATACCACAATCTGATTTAAATTTTTGGATCTTCTAAAAATGTTTATCCAAATGATGCATGTTTTGGATCAATTTTTTTGCCTTGATCTATTTTCTGTAGTAGTGCCGGCAACAATGCTATTGAAAAAAAAATAGAAAAAGGGTTTATGTGTCAATGCCGTCAGAAAATAAAAACAAACAAAATGGAATCGACAGGCAACAAGAAAAAACGGATCTTAAAACTAAGTCGTTGATAATTTTCTGAATATCTGGTTCTAGCGGATCTGGTTCTAGCATACTTTGTTTGGGCAATGGCCAATTGTATTTTAGCAAGAAGAGATGAAACTAAGCAGCCAGTCCTTCCAGCCGTAGTGGTATTCTTCGACTCCCGCCTCGACACCGCTCTTGGCGTCACACGGTATCCGTTTGCGGCATTCGCAGTCACAGTCTGGCCAAAATGGTTAATTTGTCCAGTAATGTTTATTATAGAAGTCAACTCAACAACAACAACTCCTTGTCGATCATGTTGTTGATCAGTGTGTCCCAGTCCACTGGCAAAAAAAATTGAAAGAAATCAAAACCGTTGAGCAAAATACGACGTTCTCGATGCTTCATTCCTGCTTGTGGTTTGCCCAACCTTCTAGGGAATGTCTCATCCAATCATACTATGAACGTTCAGCTGAAGCATTCGCATCAATTATGTTCGTTCTTTTAGTAACCTGAGGCGGCTAATCATTTGGGGTACTTCATAGGCGGAATCCGTTCGATTGCTGCCGAGCGGACCAGAATATTCATCCCTGTACTGAGAGTCATTTTTGAAGTGCTCAACTCCAGCAGCTTCAAAGAAGAACATAAAAAGCTCTCCACGAAGGCGGTTAACTTCACATTGTTAGCTTTGTTCCGCGCATGCTAACATACGGTAGAATGCGTACAAAGATACCGTTCTGGATCAGATCTATGAGCTATCATTGGAGTAGCTCGCCCACGAATCTGCTTCAATTTGTTTACCGTGTCTGGTTATCCCAGTAGTCATAACTTTCCGATCTTGCTGCAAGTCTAGCAAAGTGTAAAACATTTGTAATATTCGTGATTGTATTAATATTCACGTAAAATTAAGCAACCCAGTGACAAAGTTGTTGGAAACTCGGCATTCATCGAAACGGAACGGAAAGTTCTCCCATCCGATTGAAAGACTATGATATTCAAAGCTGGGAGTTATTAACATTTTACGAGTCCTTTGCAAGCGGAAATCAGAAAGTCAAGCGGCGATAGGGGACACAGGTTCATGATACTTTTATACTCTCGTCAGTTATTATATAACCCAGAGATTTACTAAATTATTTAGAAACTCTGATTAGTCTCTAAATAGACTCTAAGATCCGCTTCACTTAGCGTTGTCAAAACAGTTGCCAAATTATCGCGGTATTATTTATGTGTTCTACATAAAATGAATGATAAAATGAGTCGTCTTAACGCTATAGTTCTCTGAAAAATCAACAATCAATGAGGGTTATTCCGAGAGTCGAAGTGACGTTTGTCACTTGGTGAAGTGAGAAAACTCACCTGCGGTGACGTGACTCTTCATTTGATTTACCCAGAAGAGTCCCGTCACTTCGACTCTCGGAATAACCCTCAATATGTAACTAGCGATTTGAAATTGGTTCACTGTTGTAGAACCCCTTGGTCCGAATTAAACCTTGAAGCCATCACCTTGTTATACATATTTGCGCCTTTGTTTTGATTTGCTGTGTTATTTTGACAGAGTATTTGAGAGTGTGTTTATGTGAGTTCATTATAAGGGGTGCATTATTGAGCTTGGGACCGAGCTTGGGACCATGTGCTAGTACTGACTGAGCCAAGATAAAAATCGTTTTTGTATGGGACCTACTGGTCTTAGAGTTAGTCTATGGAAAAATGGCCTTGGCATTTCGCAGGCCGAATTTCATAAAAAAAAATTAAATTCATAAACCGCGGATACTTTTTTAAATTTGTTAGTGCCTTTTTAACAAATTAAATCAGTAACTAAAGTACCGTTATTGCTAATAACATGTTTAGTATCATATCATTCAAAATGAATCTCAGAAAATATAACTGCAATAAAATATTCGACTGTCATGGTAAAGTTCTCCAGCAGCTGAAAGAATTCTATATGAACAGTATAAATGATATTACCAAATTTTATATGGCGTTACATGTAGAACCACTTGCTACATAAACACGAAAGATTTTTGACTTTCAACTTCGAAGAATTCAATTTGTTCAGGAACTGGGTTTTGCATCTTACTTTGGATTTATTTTTATGCTGCCGTTACACAATCGTTTGAAATGAAACCATATACCATTCCTGAAGATCTGCATTTAGTTAAAATCGGAATACTCGGCAGAGTGTTGAACATCATTTTGCGACTCGTCCAATACATCAAGTCCGGCTGGCCGAAGAGCAGAAAACAAATCCAGGATCCAGCGTGTTTTTCCATCGGCGTCAATCATTATCCGTAGTACAAGGATGTGTGATGATGGAACTGCTGGTGATTCCAAAGTGTTTCTGAAAAAAAATAAGCAGCTACATCAAGGTCATCCTGGCATCAAGCGAGTCGAAACCTTCATTTGGAACGTCATCTACTGGCCAAAGATCGACGACGAAATCGGTGAATATGTTCGACGCTATTCCGCTGTTATGCAAAAAAAATCCACCAGCAGAGCGCAGAAGGAGCTTGGGAGCGCATTCATAACGATGACACCGGACCGACCAACGGATCCAGTTATTTAGTAATTGTTGATTCGTTTTCAATGTGGTCAGAGATTTTCCAGACAAAATCAACGACTGCTTCTACGACGATCGGGATCGAGAGCTTTGAAAGTTTCGGTGTCTCCGATAACGGAACCCAGTTTACCGGATACGATTGTCGTTCGGTTTGTGAGAAGCTGGGCATCATTAAATTTCCCACACCGCATCGTTTTTTCGCAATCAAATGGGCAAGCGGAAAGGTTCGTCGACGCTCAAGAGGTCACTCCGAAAAATCCAAGAGGGAGAAGGATTACCAGCATCTGCTGCACTTCAAACATTTCTGCAGGTGTACCGAGCCACTCCATCCCATCTGCTCGTTAGTTAGTCCCTTTCTGAAGTATTGAAAGGAAGAAAAGTGCGGACAACATTATATCTACTGAAATCTTCAAATGTACTGCAACACCCACCAATCGCAGCCAAGCCTTACCAAGCACGAATAATTGCAACAGGATCACCGGTACACAGGTACACAGGAACATCACCAGCTGGAAGTGGCAATCCGGAATCATCATCGAGGCGATTGTAAACGTGCAATACAATGTTCTCCTCGATGCACCATCACGACGAAAGCGGCTGATTTGTTCCGACATCGATCAACTTCGGACCAACAATTCTGAAAAACAGGAGAAAGCTGAAATTGAGCTGCCGCTTCGTACACCCAAAATAAAATTCACATAATCAGTGGAAAATATCCACTAGAAATTCACTTAACTTTCATGTGATTCGGGAAGTGAAAAATGCTCTGCAAAATCTAGTGAATCTTAAGTGTCCTGTGAAATGTAAATGATAGGTCGAGTGGAATTTCTTTTTCTATGTGATATTCTCGTAAAAGTCACTTATTTTAGTATTGGAAAATATCTACTTGTGTTTCCAGTAGTAGCTAAGTGAAATATTTTTTCAGTGTATTCTTTTGGAATGACGTTTCTTTTGACTGGGTTGCCAATAGATCATTGCACGATGGCGTCATCAATGCAGTTTTGACAGTTCAGGCAGCTTGTTTACGTGGACTTAGAATATTTTCGGAAGATCGGTTTGAGATTTTGTGCTCTAAATTTATTACGATTGAAGTGAAATTGCCGGAAAACAGACACCACTGCTTATTATCACATCATTGTTTGGATCTAATCGTACAGAATCCGGAAATCGTCAATAAAAAAAATCGTTTGGGCAGTCCAAATTCTAACACCTTGTAAACAAGCTCCCTGAACTGTCAAAAAAAGTGAGGTTATTACATACCGTGCAATGATCTATTACTTTTTTGCATATAGATCAAAGTGAATAGAAGAATCCGTTGAAAAAAGAAGAAGATATCGAGCGGTGATAAATTCGACAGCCCCATGTCAAAGCTATAGGACGAACGTTTTAAAATGCTTCTAATAAATTAAAATGAAATTTTAATTAATAGCGGTTTGTTGTATGATGTAAGAAAAATCCTAAACTGCAGAATAGGGGCATTATTTTGATTTATTTTTTATTTTTCTGAAAATGTCTTTATTGAGTAGTTTTGGATTTTTCTTACATCATACAACCGCTTTTAATTAGAATTTTATTTGAATTTTCTAGAATCATTTTAAAAGTTTGGTCCTATACTTGAACATGGGAGCTGTCAGATTTATCACCACTCGGTGTCTTCTTCTTTTTTCAACCTGGATTCTTCCATAGATCAGCGGTGCAGTATTCCTTAATTTGATCTAAAATAAGAATTTGATCTAAAATATCCATCAGGATTGCAGATGCCCTTATATACGCCATTTTTGACATGGGCTCCTTCACCGCAAAATTCTCGAATCGTCGGGTCGTGCTTTAGGTGGTTCACCTATTCAACACCAGATGCTTAAACGATCGCTTCAGTTTTGTTATTAAGATATATTTCAGTGTTATTTTGATTCGCGTGTCCGGGGTATCATCTAAACCCTTTGTGAAATAGTTGTAGTATAAAGGTTACTGTTCCCTTATGATTTTTTTGCTAGGGTTGAGGGGACTTACTAAAACATGTATCTATTAGAATAGAAAATATATTAATTGTTCATTTATTTTCTGTGTATTACACAATGTAGAAGCTAAGCAGTCTATTTAACATTATCGTTTGATCATTGTCCTTACTATGTAGATAAAAATGATCTCCAATACATAAATAACTTCCACTCTTAAATTTTGAATCACTTTTTGATGAAATCACTAACAAGCTTATTAAATTCTTCAGCATATTTCAAATGAATGTTATGCTTACCATCAACAAATACGTGAAGGCTGTAAAAATAACTCCTGATTAGCATAAATCCTGTTGATCAAAAACCTTCTACTTACTCTGTGTCTGGGATAGAATTCTGCAGATAAGGCACATGCTCAGGCACTATCATCGGATCTTTTACTCCGTGAAGAATGAAAGTTGGCGCTCGGATCTTATCCAGGACCTCTCTACAAATGTCGCCATTACGTTGCTTGTAGATGTTGATCATCCCGTCCACCCAAGCGGACCAAATCCTCGGGAATCCTTCTTTACCGTAGACTTTCTCCATCGGTTCTCGCATTCTGGCGGACCATTTGCTAACATCCCTGATATCTAAAATTTCATAACATGGGTTAGACTTGTTTCAAAATCTCATATTTTAGATACTAACTTTCAAATATGCCAGCCTCCTTCGGGGTAATGTAGGCATTCGAACCCCAGATGACCAGTTTATCCACAAGCGTAGGTTTCCGTCCAGCCATAATCAAACCAGTAATTCCGCCGTCGCTCCACCCGACGACGGAAAAAGATCGAAAACCAATCTTTTCCATCAAACTGACAGCTGCTTCCGCATCCTTCTCGTAGAAATCTACTCCGAATTCCTTCTCTGGCGGACGCGACTTACCATAGCCGGGCGGATCCCAGGCGATTATCTTATGATTGGGCAGCAATGCTGGAAACTGTTCGATCTGGGGCTTGAAATCCGTCCAGGCAGTACCGAGCGCTCCGGGTAATAGGATTACGCCCTTCTCACCGGAACCAGCCTCGACAAAGTTGATCGGGCGACCGCCTATTTGCAGTTGCTTCTCCATCGGTGACGGACGCGTATTCAGTGAACGGCAAATCGAGAATTGAGCACATCTGACTACCGGTTTTATGAATCGCATCTTTTATTTGATATACAACTTCCTCCGACTCGGAAAGGCTGTTTGGCGAGATACCAGCAAAATAATGTTGCTCATCTACTCGTCGATACTAAAATTATGTAATATAGGGATATCTATACAAAATCCGGTCGTTAATTGTTATGAAAAATATAGTTTGAAAATCATTTGTTGTGTCATAAAAACGCTGAGCGGTTCATAGCATTTTATGCAAAACAAAATTAATCGCAATAACCTTATGTTTTGTAATTCATTGGAGAACATGATGTGACTCGATATAATTTGTCATCAAGACACAAACCATGAGGCGAAAAGCTTTGTTTTCATTTGAAGCGAAAGCTTTGCCAGAAAACGCAGGGCTGCTTTCTGCAGTTTTTCAGTCCCCAGCGAAAGGGGAACGACAGATACCCACATTCATTAAATATTTCAACGTGTTTACGTATTAAGCTCGTGCACTGTCGCTTTAAAGGTCGGTATCGTGTTCGAAAGAAATTTATTTTTCTATACCAAACCCATGTTAAATTTCGTTTACTGAAACGGAAAAGCAAAGAATCGAAAAGAAATTTCTGCAGCAGTATCCAACTGAAAAGAACAAAAAATAAAATAGGAATTTGTAAGGTTTCCACGCAAATTAATGGGAGCTGTCACTTTTACTTTCGGAAAAATATTCGGCTCGATTATTCCGTAAGTGAAGGTGACATTTCGTTCCATGCAGATAAATTGTCAAAATTCCGCTTGGTAATATTGAACAAAATTCCGTAACCTCTCTACTTTTTAGGTCGATACTGGGCTGTTATTGCTGGCTATTATTTCGTTAATACTATTACACGGATAAACATAATCATAACAAATGTATTTGAAAATCTAATAATTTTTTGCCATAATGATTTACAAATAATATCTAATCGATATGCTTATATACTTTAAGAAAAAGTTCCGATAGCAACTATACCTCACTATATTGAATACCATATTTCCATCCAGAAAGTATGTGTCAAGCTTATGATTTGTATTCCTCTTTTTAATGAATACCATATTACTTTCTTTATTGAAAGTATGTGTCAAGCTTACCCAAGTAACCACAAGCATTATATTATTGCACTTATTTAACCCAGAATCAACATCGGTAATGCGGAATCGCATTAATTCAACAGTTGTCAAGTAATAAAGCGTTAGATTAGCTTTAAAAAGTAGTGATGCATAACCAATGCAATAATGCTACTTCAGCAATGTCTTATGGCATTACAAAATATATAGCATTAGATCGATCTTAGTGGGGCCCTTTTCAGTTTTAATCCAACTTCAATGATACACTAGACGCAATACATATGCCCTATATATACATGCTATTACAGCCTCGTGGTTACTTGGGTATAATTTTCATCCCTGATTACGATAAATACCATGTGTCATCATATAAACCTCATTAAAACGATTGGATCAACACCATACAAATTTTGTTATAAGTATTATTGGAACTTCCTGTTAAAGTTTATACATTTGTTTTGGTTGTGTTTATCCGTGAAGAGATCGATTCAAAGAATTCAACCGCTTCGAATTCCATAAACCGTTATTCCTGCAATAGATTATAGAGTTATTATATATAGTAGATTTACCAAATATTTACTCTCACTTTATCTCATTTCCAGTTGGTCAAACGCTGTAATATTCCTTCCACATTCCTCTTTCTGGAGTTCATCTTTGTTAACCATTTGATAATTCTGCCAAATATTCACTGCTTTCTAAAAATAAATAGGTCATTCAACAATAACTTACCTCAAGTAACATACCATAATACCTGATAAACCTGTATATACCAGTTCGTCACTTAAATTCAATTCGTGCAGTGGTCAAAAACATTCGCCATTTTGACTTTTTTTCAATCCAAAACCAAATCAAAAGTATGTGTCAAATCTAATAACTTTTAGTCATAAAGTGTGACACATACTTTTCATTAGGTTTGAAAATGGAAAACATGTATCAAATTAATACGTTGCACATGCAACACAAATAGAAATTATTTGATTTGATATGAAATATATGTGACGGTAACACATAAAAGGTATAGTTTTGAATTAATATTTTCATTATTTGATTTTTTATCAGTGTAGAGGTTATTTTTTAGTTTGGGTGAATCTAGCATTAAGAGACTTCCTTCCTTGCTTTATTTTTTCCACCTCTACTTTTTTCGTTACACTATTTGAAAATATGTAATCTAGCACAGTTCTGCTAGCTATTATATTGGTAATGTTTTTTAGCAGACTAAAAAAAATCCACTTCATTTTTATAGAAATGAGAAGAAAAATTAGTATTTTCCATTTAATTCCAACAACCTTTGTTTATCATGACATATACACGTATTTCGTCTACAATGTGCAGACTTCTTCAGTGTCGTGTACTAGTAACTCGACTGGCAGTATAGTACAGTACAGTAATCCAACCGGAATTCAGTAACAAATGTTAAAACTAATGAAACAGGGTAAAAGTCCACTACCGAATATACCAAGCCAGCTTAGCTGTGTGAGTTCAATAATACCAACAATAAATAGTAAACTAGCGATTGAAAATTTCCCAAGAAACAACAAGCATTATTTTATTGCACTTATTCAACTCGAAATGAAAATCCATAATGAAGGACCGCATCAATTCAACAATTGTCAAGTAATGAATCGTTTGATTAGCATTAACAATATAGTGATGTATTACCAATGCAATAATGCTACTTTAGCAATGTATTATGGCATTGCAAAAGAAATACCACTAGTTCGATCATAGTGGGGTATAGGTAATAAATTTAGGTGTATAATAGGTGTATATAGGTAATAAATTTAGGTGTATAATACTTTAATTCATATTTTAATATGACGCAAAAAGCGCAAAAAGTGAAGCCTTATAAAACATAAAATGAAAAAAAAAACTATCCTCATACAAAAATATAATATCACCAAGCGTGGGATTTGAACACTAGTCCTTGGCGTGATAGGTTTTGTAGCTTCTTTGCTAAGCCAACTCAGATTGTTGAAAAGTGAACTCAGAGTATGTATGATATGCTTTCCGTTGGCAGTGAAACCACAATGTTCAATCACTGAGGAGTAAAAGAACACGTTTTGCAAAACAAGGTTGATGTAATGTAATTTCAACAGCATATAGAACTGCCCATAAAATCTTGTCATGTTTATGTATTATAAATGTATGGAAACATGTTTTTAAGAACGATAATGAAGTAGTAAGCACTTGGAGCATTGGAAAAAGTATTTTTAGCTCGACCGTTTGTCAGAGCGATATAAAATTCGAGAGTTACAGACCGCTCCAAACTTGACATGTTTTGCAATACGTTTATAATGCATTTATAATACAAACAATAATAAATCATTCTTAAAAGATGTTTTGTGTGTTACTTAGGTTGGTCTTAGTGGGTCCCTTTCCAGATTTAATCCAACTTCAATGATGCGCTAGACGTAATACAAATGCCCTATATATGCATGCTATTACAGCCTCGTGGGTAATTTGGAAACTTTGTAAAGGAGTGAAATTATTTTTACCATGAAATGCAAATCGTTTTCTGGCAGCATTGCGGTACTTTGTACAACAACTATGTACAACAAAACGTTATGAAAAAAAATCTACGGAAAATCTACATTGCAATGTATTTCTCATGACAGTTTTAACCAGTCCGCTGCAAAAAATCAATCCACTAGTGCAAATCAACATTGCCCAAGTAACCACAAGCATTATATTATTGCACTTATTCAACCCAAAATCAACATCGGTAATGCGGGATCGCATCAATTCAACAGTTGTCAAGTAATGAAGCGTTAGATTAGCTTAAGAATGTAGTGATGTATTACCAATGCAATAATGCTACTTTAGCAATGTCTTATGGCTTTACAAAAGAAATACCACTAGTTCGATGTTAGTGGGGCCCTTTTCAGCTTTACTCCAACTTCAATGATGCACTAGACGTAATTCATATGCCCTATATATGCATGCTATTACAAGCCTCGGGTGAAATGCAGATGAAATCAACCAGCAGCGTTTTTGTGATTGTGGGCAACATTGAACTACGTAAGCGGCTGCACATCCAGACGGAGAATCCGCATCAAACCATACTTGCTCCGGCGCACTTAGTGACGGGCGCACAGTCCACCCCGAGACGTGGTTTATCAGTGATCGCAACATCATCAAAACATATATAGGTCGGCCACTTAATTCCATCAACTGCAGCCGGGATAATGGATAATGCAAATCGATTTGCCAAACTTCCCACAAATGCAACAATCATCTGCAAAAATGTTCCGTGTTCAATCGCCAGAATCCACTAACAAGTTCATCCGAATCGCTTTATACTGCTACTTTGGGATCATCTACTCAGGGCAGGTTCATAAACCACGCAGACTCATTTTTTGAAATCTCACCCCCCCCCCCCCCCCCACTCGTAGACTTTTCTCCATACAATTTCTTGAATTTTTGTATGGAGCGTACTTTGGCCAGAGCGGACATTGCGCTCATCGTGGTACCGGTTGTGATCTAGCGGATTGGTGTGTTCCTAGTGACGGCTCGTAATAAACGGACCACCCGAGGAACGTTAAGCCCCAGCGCGCAGGAAAACTGCAATTCAAGACCGGGAATGAACACCGTACTAAGCCTGCCAAACGACTAAAACTGGGCAACCCCACACGAATCTTTAAATCTTCCTTGTTGTACCTTCAGTTAGTTTGTAGGCTTTGCTGTTTAAAGAGATGCAAAAGGAACAAACAAGAAGACGAAGATCAAAATGCCCTGCTCAATGCATCACCTTGCTCTAGTTGAACTTGAAATGAACGGACATGACCGTACTCATCCCTGCTGTACCACGATTATCTCCCAGAGGTAGCCAAGGCACGTCAAACTCGAGTCTCACAATTATCTCTAGTTTGGTAGCTGCTGAACTAAAATATCCTTTAAAAATGCAGCTCTCCGTCGAATCAGCCGGGTACTCAAGACCATTTTGCACTAATTCTCCCAGTAGCTATGAAAATCATCCATACATTTAAGCCTATATTTCTTTACCGGATATTCCCTATCCTCAACCTCGTTGTATCCAATGGCAGACTGAACCAGACTTGTTTTTTCCGCTAAATTGACACTTCACCGTTTTCGTTTTTGAATCAGTTCCAACCTTGATCAGATATCAACATTGGGTCGATTCGTTGTATGCTGAACGTTGGTGTGTTTGTTTTTGTTTACAACATGTATCGGGTTATGTTTTGAACTGACGATATCGCAGGGCAACCTTGCTGCAAAAACGAAAACAACATTCCTCGACAACTTGATCAAAACGACGTATCTGATTTTGTCAACGAAGAGGTAAACAAAAATTCAAACGTAAACTTCTCAATAATATTTGTACTCCATTAGAGTGAAGAGCTAACAAGGTTAAGGCCAGTATTGACCTATAATGTAGAGAGGTTACGGAATTTTGTTCAATATTACCAAGTAGAATTTTGACAATTGATCTGCATGGAGCGTAATGTCACCCTCACTTACGGAATAATCGAGCGGAATATTTTTCCGAAAGTAATAGTGACAGCTCCCATTATTTTGCGTGGAAACTTTTCAAATTCCAATTTTATGTTTTGTTCTTTTCAGGTGGATACTGCTTGAGAAATTTCTTTTCGATTCTGTACTTTTCCGTTTCAGTAAACGGAATTTAAAATGCGATTGAGATAGAAAAAAAATTTTCTTTACGTGACCTTTACGCGAAACTCACCACAGCTAATAAACATCAGATTGAAGAAGAGAGGGCAAAACGGGTTTTCACCAGTGGGCGCATATGGGGTGAAAGGATCATTAAACAGTTTTTATTCACTTTTGATTGTTATTTTTGTATTCTCCCCAGCGCGAAGTAACGATCTTTGATGAAGTTTTTCAGAAGCAGATAATTTATCATCTCCATGCAAAGCGCTAAGAGCGGACAGTAATTTTATTGCTAGAACAAATAGACATGAAGAGAAAGTGTATTGATAGATCCGTAAGAGAACGGCAGGCTTTTGAAATTGAATAGATGTAAGTTTGAAAACGAGGGCATTTGAACGGTAGTATACGATCAGGCACATAACCCTTTGTCATACTACCCTATGCAGGATAGGCAAGGGGGGAAATCCCATTACTGCAATAAAATTACTGTCCGCTCCTAGCGGTTTGCATGGAGATGATAAATTATCTGCTTCTGAAAAAACTTCATCAGTTTTTTATTGTTTTTCAATAGTTACAGGCTTAAAAAAATATGGGTCCCATAGAAATGTATACTCTACGGATTAAAAGGTATCTGATAAGCATATAAACAAAATCTACAAGAGAGGTCTATCGATTTGGAACTTTTTTATGAAATGAAACAAATAGAAACCTTGTATTGAATAGCAGCAACATATTTCGTTGATCGAAACAGAAAGATTTTTAATGTGAAAAAATATTTTGTTTAAACAACAAATTAATCGATTGAGTTTAAAAAAAAATGCGATTATTATTAATTAAATATTATTTAAATTAATATCACAGCAGTGATTACTTTAAAAAAAATAGTTTGATTTGAATAGAATTTTGAACAGGTTTGGAACTTTTTTTATGAACTGAAACAAACAGAAAGCTTGCATTGAATACCAACAAAATATTTTGTTGATTCAAAGCAGAGTGATTTCTTAGGGTGACAAAATACTTTGTTTAAGCAATAATTTAATCATTTGAGTTTAAAAATAGATGTGATGGTTCTGAATCACACTTTTTTAATGAATTGAAACAAATAGAAAGTGTTTTGAATACCAACAAAATATTTTGTTGATTCAAAGCAGAGTGATTTCTTTGCGTGAAGAACAAAATTTAATAAAAATTTTCAATCCTATTCTTCTCGATTTGACACATATGTTACATAGGACCTAATGCAATGATTGGCTCGTAATAATATCAACAAATTTTACAACGGGCAATCTTAACGAAATATTTCCAAACGACCGTTTATTTTTGAACTGCACTACACCCCTAAACGGGCGAAAGCTCTCTCATTTTTTTTACAGCAAACTTTTCGTCTCCCGCGCGCAGCTCGACCTCGACGCTCGATGAACGAACGACCAACCGAACATCGTTCGTGCTGGCGTTCGGCGAAAAGCATCATTTCAAAAGTGACCGTGTTCGGGTTCAGACGTGCATCTCCCCCCATGTCGGTGTGAGCGGCGTTTAAACGCCTGAAAATTTTAGCAAGTCGTTACAAAAGTTTTAGTGTGAAACAGCACTCAAATAAGTGCTTAAGTGTATAGTAAGGTAAGTTGATGTGTTTTAGTGGTAAACTTGTGGTTTTTGAATGGATTTCTAGCCTTCTGAAGAAGGGGAACGCTAGGGCTACGCCATCCGGGGACTCGAAATTGGTCGCCATGATGCTTTTTCACCACTGCCAGCAGTAGGTACAGCCGCGCAGTAAAATCGATGTCGAGCTGTGGGTAGGTGCGCTGTGGTGAAAAAGAAAATGGCGGCTCTATTCGATGATGCGGCGTTGGCGATGTTAAAGATGTCGAACTTAGAAAATCTTGTTGGTCGATTTGCTGAATACGTTTCCGTACTTTTTCGAAAATATGGCGGCTGTTTTTTTTCGATTTCAACAATCGGTATTAGTAAACAACATTTTTCGTCTCGATCTGAAAAATAGTTGGAAAAAAGTTCACCATAATTCTTCTGGATTTCGCTGGGCTAGCTGCTCCCGTGAAGGAGTTTGCGTAATGGCGTAGTGTTTATTGCGTCGTTGCAAAATCCGGGCTGATTTCGTTTTCGGATCAGTCCGTTTTTCATCAAACTTAGAAAAGTTGTTGACTTCGTGATTGTTTTTGATGTAGTTTTTCAAATTTCGATTTGGCTTAAAGCTTCGATTGATGTTAAGTAGTTGATGAGGTATTCCTTACATAATTCGAGCATAGCGTTCCTCGCAGTTGTCTACAAATGTGTTGGTCTCGTGTATGCTGATTTACAGCATCAGACAAGCATAACTTGTAGCTAACGGTTTTTAATTTTAATTTACCATTCTCTCATTCCCACTATCAGCCCACAAGCCACACGCCACAAGATGGCGGACGACGAACAGTTCTCATTGTGTTGGAATAATTTCAACACAAACCTATCAGCTGGATTCCATGAATCCCTCGTACGGGGCGACCTGGTGGATGTTACCCTGGCCGCCGAAGGTCAACTAGTTAAGGCACACAGACTCATCCTATCAGTATGCTCACCCTACTTCAGGAAAATGTTCACCCAAATGCCTGCCAACCAGCACGCATTCAGTAAGTATTTTTGTTTGTTTGCTTGTAGCCAGGTAGAAATCGATTTTTCCGTGCATATTGTAACAGCCAGGAAAAATCGATTTACTTACCTTTCTGCACGTTTGAGCTCATGCGCAGCATTTTGAGGGAGCGGCTGAATACAATTTGATTTTTTTCCTTCCTTTAGTTTTCCTGAAAGATGTAAGTCATTCAGCACTGAAAGATCTCATCCAGTTTATGTACTGTGGTGAGGTGAACGTGAAGCAGGATGCACTGCCCGCGTTCATTAGCACGGCGGAAGCGCTTCAAATTAAAGGACTGACTGAAACGGTAATATAGGATCCTTATGATTTAAATTTCCTTAAAGCTAAATCTGTTCTATTCAACTCAACAGGGAGAAAGCGCACCCACACACCCATCACCCGCCAAAGAACCTTCCCATCTACCGTCGGCGAGTTCGACGACCATTCCATCTGTAGCGTCGTCTCCACGGGCGAAACCTGTGCCGCGAAGTCGGATCCAGTCATACAAACTTGACTCGGATGACGGAAGCGATCACGAGAAAGTAGTACAAATTCAAGCCACCTCTACCCCTGCCTCCGTTGCTAGCGCTAGCAGTACAGCCGTGACCGGTCAGGTCAGTGTGCCGCAGCAAGTGCAAATCCTACAGCAACAGTCCCAGAAACGCACCCTCCAGCAACGAACCTCTATCACCCCGCAATCCACCCAGGTCTTGAAACGAGCAAAGCTTACTGATCCGCTTGAAGCTTCAGAACCGACTCAGATTCAAACGGTTCAGATCGTGAAGCAAATCACGCAGACCCCGCAACCAACGATCTCCTCCGAACCGGAATACGTCGAAATGCCAATCGAAACGATCAACCCGAAAGCGGAACCAGAATATGCAGACGATCCGTCAGAGGTAGAAGCGATCGAAGCGGAACACGAACAGGAACAATCGCTAGCGGAACAGGACACTGCGGAACACGATCAGGATCAAGACGATTCGGCACATTACGTGGAGGATGAAACGTATGGTGATATGAGCAAATATGACGAAACATACTTCGCGGAGGGTGATGATGCAAAGGCTGGCGCATCAGGATTTGGCAGTGAATCGTATGCGGAAAGTGGCACCGGAGCAGACCAGGCAGCACAAGGTAGGTGTATGAACCAATGCTAACAATCCGGGGGGAATCAGTGGCGTTCTGTGGGGGTTGTTGTCGTACTAGCGCCTGAGTGTGTGTTGTTGAATCAGGAAACTTGATCTTTGCTTCCCCGTTATGAAAATTTCTAGAATAGGTTACATTCACACCTACACTTATTACTAACACAAATACACAGCATAGGAGGGGATAAGAGGAGGGCCTAATCAATTATTTATGATTTCTCGCAGCTCAGTGAAAGTGTGAAGAAAAGTGTTCATTTAAACCAAAGTACTCTATCTAAAAGTGTGTGTTGAAAAGTATTATTAACTAGTGCAAATTAAAAGTGAAATTACCCGGACCATGCGGACAAATTTCAAATTAGGAGTTTCTCATAGTAAAGGTACGTTCTTTGCTTTCTAAGCACATTCCCCCTCAGCAAAGATCAGGTGGATTAGGTCAAGCTTCGCGTCGTTATGATAATCAATGAATCATCTTACAGCATCGATTTAGGGACAGGCCATGTACAGACAACCTCTGCCAAAACTCCTTCCCTCCAGCCCTCTGGAATGTTTCGATACGTGGCCAAATCGCTTCTCAGTTCCAACGTAAGAAGAGGCGCGTGTCACGGATCGGGACCGGTACGGACGGCAATTATTCATGATCTCGATTAGATTTTAAGTGATCACATGTCCCTTATTATATGACCTCAAAATGCTTTACCCCCACTAATTTCGAAGCCGAGTACTTCAAGCAGCAGAATTTGACGAGTTTGAAGGAACTCACGCTTGAATAACTCTGCGGGTGTCAATGTCATACGTGCGTATATCTCGCGAACTCGTTTCTGTCGTTGTGGGTGAATTGCTCCTAATAAGAGTAAGTTGCCAACTTTTCGAATATCTCAAAAGCATTGAACAGAATGATCATTCTGTTAAATGCCAGTGAAAGCTTCAAATGTGTCTGGAAGCAAAGCCATAACCACGGTAAGCATGCTGAATCGAATACGCATACTAATCAATTTTAGGACGAATTCAAACATGCGATGAGATGTCAATAAACAATCGATGGAAGAAAAGAATCGAGAGACGAAGGTCTGGTCCAGGACCTTAGGTAACAGGTGGGTATAAACTTTCATTTTTTATTATTAGCATGTAAGCATCCCTATTTCCGAAATTAAAACCCTTCCGCTGTATAACAAAAGATAGTCCACTTTGAAAACGAGTTCACTTCGGCCCTTCGGTGAAATTGCATTGAACGGTTGTTGCCATTTTGCCTCGCCATAATGGCAATTACCGTTCTTTGTTGAGCAGCAACATGATCCAATAGGATAAATAGCGTCATTGCGCTGTTTCTATCTTGATTAGTTCGATGTGGCTGCTCATCGTCATTCATGGAACCATGACGGAACATCAAAACTTCGATATGTAAGTACCTATACGCATTGAATGTTACGATAAATCTATGCTGCCCCTGAGAGCGTAATAGCTTTGGTAAAACGCGCGACTTCTGGGGCCTCATTCCAGATTTCGAATCGGAAGAAAATGTTCGATTCGATCATTTAATTTATAATGCCCGAATGGAAAATATTCTTTCGTTACGAAATCCGGAAGGTGACCCCTGTTTGATTCGTTAGCATATCGCTGACATGTCGATTGGTCGTTTCTCACACTTGTTCATTGTTCACAATAATTGCAATTTCCAAAACCACCTTCAAATCTATAAAAGTACTTCATTTGCAGCTTTCATGGGTAGCATAGATGAACTCCTATTTTACCGCCAGATCTGTATGTATAGAATATAAACTAGGGGTTTTTTACACGTGGTATTCGTTTCACTTTTACTATGAAACCGTGTTAAAAAAATATTAATTAGATTTGATAAATTCGCGTGCATAAACATTTTAAATAGTTACGATTTTGTTCGCATATGTTAGCTTTCCATGCGATGATAAAAATACATTAGTCGATTAGTTGAACCGTTCTGGAGTTATCGCCGAATACAAATCGTGTAAAAAAGACCTTAGTGTATTTATATAAACTCCTACTCTACGCGGCGGCGTGTGAGGGAAAAACGACGTTGCAATTATCACGCTAAGTGAAGTGACTCCTTGTAGTCATTTCATTTGAAGTGAAAATTGTCACTTCGTAGGTTGAGAGTCGCCTAGAGTAGGACTGACAGCAAGTTTATTTTAGTTTTTGTTTTGTGTACGTTGAATCGTGGTAGGATTGTAAGTTTGAATAATTGCAAAACATTTCAAAATGGCCTATATCTTCAACCCTCTCCATCTGCTTCCTCGTTATCGAATTATCGAAAAATGAACTAGTCTGTCAATACAAGCTGAACGTAAATTTGTAAACGGCAGTTTGTTAGCACAGAAACAATCGTAATTTCTAACAAAGCTTACGTGTTAGTGAATGTATAGTTTGTTGGTGGTCATAGGACAATGAACAATCATACAGAAGTGTATAATTAGAATTTAAAATCTATTACACCACATACGAAACCTGTCGTTTGGGTATGCTTCATATGTAATTTTCACGTTTTCCCATATATTTGAATATCTATAGTTTCTGCGTAAGCATATAACAGAACATTCCAAAATTGCTTGGATTTCAGCTTGGAATACAATCGGCCACTTGACCCATTGAAATTGATATGTTAATCCCTGGGCCAGTTAGACCTTCTCCCACTTGATTATTAATTTTTGAACCGTCTGTACAGAATATGGCGGTTTGGCCCACCTCTTTCTCACGAATCACGTCCAGGATCAATAATTTGATACGAACATTCAAAGTTGTATTTTTTCTTCATCCAATCTTCGTTGTTCGTAACTAAAGGATTAAATCTAACAATTTTTAGAACGCTACGATGTCCTATTAGATCATTTTTCAAAAAGGTTCACAAACCTCTTCTGTTCCTTAGAGCACTCTTTTCAGCTTCTAATTGATGCAATGGTAACACGAAAAGCAATGCATGCAGTGCCTTTGTAGGTGTACTTTTCACTGCACCAGTATTTGAACTAGTTGCTAGCCTTTGAAGTCCTTCTAACCTTCTCTGTACAACAGTTTCTTAAAAAAATCCCATATAACGTTGCATTTATTCTTTATTAACATAACCAACAAGGGCTTACGTTCATAAAATAAAAAATCTGTTGCCAACAAACCAAATAGTATAGAGCAGCGTCTGAGGTCGAATAGGATCTGATGTTACTGAGGGGCTTATTCTACTTCTAGGATGACTCGAGAAGAGTCGATTTCGACTATTCTCGATGCGCGTCTTCCATTTGATTTACATTGGTCGATTCGCGTCGGAATCGTCTCTTCTCGAGTGCTACGCGCAGAATAAGCCTAAGTTACTATTATGGAACACAATTCTTACGGTGATTAGTGAATACGAATATTTTTCTTTTAAAAAAATGTGCAAAATTGTAGGTGGCAATATAGTTGCCACTGCCCGTTAAAGAGTGTTATGCCAAATAACCAGTTCGCTCAAGTTATTGTTATGCCATATGAGCTTCCCCCGAGCTAGTGGCGAACCAGCCCAGGAGGCCGAAAGCCACTATAATAAAGAAATAAAAAAAAAAAAGCTTCCCCCGAGCAATACATTGGGATGAAAATTTATGAAAACGATCAAGCCCCACTTTTTTTTTTTATATTTTGAAAATATGAATGATTATTTACAGCAACCGTATGCGTTTGATTAATTCAACACGTCGCTAACTTGAACTCTCGAATGGACATACACGACCGTGCCTTCTCACTTTGCGTTTTGTTGAGCACAAATCTCAAATACTTTTAAGACTTCGTGCATGATATTTTGAGCAAAAGCTTGCTGCTTTGGAGCATCCTTTAGTTAGCAATTTGAGCTCTGTTAGTTTCAAACACAATTCTCTAACCTAGAATTTATATTGGGAAAGGACACGGTCGTTTATGTTCTTAAGAAGATCTGTGTTACACATGTCTATTGACATCTTCCCATATGGGTGAAAACCCAAATTTGCCCGATAGTTTCCAATCCGTATTCTCTCTCAAATGTCATGCTCACTGCTCAGCATTTGTGTCAAGACAACTTGATAACGAAAGAGTTGTGCAATACGAATCTCGATTAATTCTTATTCTGCGTTACTATATAGGAACTATAGGCACAAGGGCAATTTTACATAACGAACACGGCATAATCAGCCTGATTCAGCGTGCCGTGTGAGTCGAGCCGACTCGTTCTCACATACGAGGTGACCCTTCGTGAAAATCAAATGGAGAGTCACCTCGTATGTGAGAGCCAGTCGTCTCAACTAACACGCCACGCAGAATAAGGCTTAACTGATCCCCATTGACATGAATGCGCGATCGCGAGTATCCATCTCCTTCGGTACATAATTAATTTCGATGTGCATCGGTTTCATGACAGCCTACTCCATTTCTTTTTCTAGCTGCTCTAGCATTTCCAATTCCACGTCACCTTCAGTTTCTAATTCTATGGTGTCTTGTGTCTCCGGATAATGCACATGCGCCTGGGACAAATTTTAAATTCCAGTTCCAGTATGATTTTCAAAAGCCCAAATAATAACTGCAAAATCTGGCTAGGTGACCCGGTGTCCGCTAAACATAAAGCAATCCGTGAATCGATACGACACTAGTGGAAATAGTTGTTTTAATGTTTCATCGATCGAGCGGAGATTTTGCAGTTATTATAATAGGACCCCAAAAAACTTGCGAAAATCATAATGGAACTGAGAATTAAATTTTATCACAGGGTAATGCCCAACTGCGCCATATTTTGGCAACACTAATCTCCTGATCGGGAACCTCCGGTGGGAGATTGTATATTCGTACATAGCAGATATTATATATAGATATATATACAATTTTCCCCATTCCCACAATGGAACATCAGTTAGTTCGAGTTGGCGCTCAGCGCGTCCAAGCCTTTGGTCAAATTTGTAACTTCTTCTTGGGCTGTTTTATCCGCTCCATTGCCGAAGGAGCGCGAACAAACAAAACTCAACCGTTCCAGTCGAAAATAGAAAAAGGATACAAAAAAAAATCATTGCTTTGTTTTATAACTATTAGTTCTGAGCCTTCTCTCTTATCTAGATGCAATCACGTATGAGAATGAGCGTGGAATTTGATTAGTTTCAATTTGATAAGTTTCAATCATGAGAATCATAAGAAATTTGATAAGGTTCCTCTGGATAGAGACGAGGGGGCATTTTCATTATTTCAATTTATAAAAGTGATGTTAAATTTAGGAATGAGGCTTGAAACAAGCTGTTCAACTGATTTTTTAAATTACCCCTAGAGATAAATCATCTGAAAATAATTACTTTTTAACATAACGAACTTTGGCCAAATGTTCGTTATGCCATGAGTATTCTGTGAAATAGGCTTGTGCCAAATGGCCTGCTCACCAAAAAATATGTTCGGATCTTCGAATTAGTTAGTATTCATCGAAGCATTACAGTCGAGTTATTAGTACGAGACACTGACGAAGTCTGCACATTGTAGACGAAATACGCGTATCTGTCGAAGATAAGCAAAGGTAGTTGGAATTAAATGGAAGATACTAATTCTTCTTCTAATTTCTAATTACAAAGGTTTAACTGAGGTGTTGCCTTATCGAAGTGTCTAATTGTATAGTGTGCGGAATACACAATGATACAGATTTAACTTTTGACTTCCTGTTTGGAAAACCTTTTTTTTTTTTTAGATTGTGGTAGATAGATACAACATTCATCTCTTTCTATATTGTAATAACTTGTTCACAGTTTGACTAACTGTGATTTAATTTGGCCGGGAACGCATTAAAACTAGGGCGCCGCAATATCACCAACGAAGAAACAGTAGGATTTCAATTGTCTTCCTACCCTAAGTAGCCTCGCAGCACAAGCAATGACACATACAGAGCACGGCACTTCACATCGTTCCCGTTTCTATCGAGACTCATCGATGTGGACGAACTAAAGTGTGGTTTTCCTGATATTTTTTAACATTGCGCTGATAATGGAGCCTTAAAGATTCTTTTTTTCAATGATCGACTTCGAGAGGGCATACTGAGAATGCGCATATTCGAGAATCGTAAGTTTCAACATTGAAATGAGGAAGAACGGCAAGGATGCGAAAACAAAACGGCCACACTGAATGTGTGTTGTTGTTCCTTCGAATGTTGAACAACTAATAATAATACGCGAAGCGAATTGACCCCTTTCAAATTTGAATGCATGCTGTGTGAAAAATCGTCATCCCACAGTGGAATGCGTGTTGCGTTGGAAATGTCCTATAACGCAAATCATTTGAAAGGAGGATGAAAAACATTGCTTTTTACATCATTCGGTTAGAACCGATCCATCGCTATCAGAAATTTTACCACCTCGAATAAAAGATGGAAATCCGATCGCTTCTAATACAGTAACTGTATTAGAAGCGGTCGGGGAGTGAAATGTGAAACAATTCATTTCAGTCCATTCTCATATCGCTAATGATAATGTAGGTAGGGTAAGGGACGAGTTTTAAGCAGTTTATTCAGCACCTGAGACATTTGATGAAGTTGTATGTAATCTATAATTAGAACTGCCAATATTTCGACATTAATTCCTCTGCTTACTTCTGGTCTATCGGCACATACCTTCAGCAACGAGTATTAGACTCAGAAAATTTCATAGCCATGAAATAAAGTTCCCAATTGCAGGGACTTTCTAAAAGCATGCGGATTGCTTTCCGATCAAAAAAATGTTTTCTTCAGCTCTGTAATCTGTACATAAACTAACAATATTGTATATGTTGTTGTGAATTTGACAGTTTTCCTATAGGTTTTCTGTCTAATTTACGTCAACGTATCAATTGTGGGTGACCCATTAGTTAGTCATTGGTCTTAAGATTGACAATGTGTATTTCTTATTTTATTTACTCTCATGCAAATGTTAGTCAAAGTGACTGTGACGACAAACGGGATGCTTCTTTAAAAAACATGGGCTCTCTCAAAAGCAACAGTGATGCCATAGCTGCCGCTCCAAAGCGAAGCATTATTTATCGTTGGGTACTATTGATAGCTCCGAAACATATTTGTATTGCATATGATGGTGCCAGATGATGGACAATATAATCATAAGCATAGATCAAGTTCAAATGACTGGAAAAAACATGAAATAAATAGTGATTTCAGATCATCTAAATATGTAATAAATTTAACTCAATGTTCAACATCACATTCTGGCTACAAGCCTAGCTGAGAGAGAAAGAGAGAGAGCAGATGAAGATATGCTCTCCGGTATACGCGAGTAAATGCAAAATACACAAAGACAAAATTTGAGCGAACTTCTTCAACCGGTAAGAAATTGATGGTTTATAGAAAACCAATGATGTATTTGAAATCTTCAAAATGAAAATAATAAATTGGTAATGGTTGTATAGATAGAGCTTATGATCGTATCATTAAAATTGAAATAATTTGGAAAATGTTGGAGTTTTAGACCGATTTCCTAACAACTGATTAAAATAGTGACCCCTGATTAAGCCGTTCCCTACCCTACATAATTTTGAAATAAATAACATTTTTAATTTGGTTGATCGTCATACGAATCTAACCAAAAGACAATCATCCTATTTCCGAATGCTTTTCGTTTAAGGGTGCAACCGACTTACTTTTCAGCCGATCTTGGGATGATGTTTGGGTTTTGTCTCTTTGATTTCTTTCACTTTCATTCATATTCCAATCACGTTTACGTTTTTCATTCTATTATTTGAAGACTATGGTAACCAGCACTATAGAAAGCGTTATAATGGCGCTGTAATAAAAGAAGGAGAGCGAGACAGGAGAGAATCTCTGATTGTTGGATTCACCCTATTGAAAAAAAAAGTTCCTAGAATTGTCTTTCATTGTCATATTCGATTTCAAGCTGAACGGCCGTTATCGAAATGATGCATTGTACACTGTCGCGAGAAAGGAAGAAAACATCGAGTTCGTGTTAGAGTTTCCAACGCCTGATGGAGTTTTGTTTTGTTTTTTATTTTTTGTTGGGGGATTTAAACACTGCTGCGTCCATTGATACGAACTTTTATAGTATAGGCAGGAAGGGATCTTTTGTTTTTCCATTCTTGAATTTCTCTCCTTGCTGCTATTGAATTGAAGTGTAGGTATCGTAACAAAAACTTAAAGTTAAATTTATGCCTATTCTGCGTGGCCGTGTAAGGTGAGGTTACGTAGAAAGTTCAATAATGCCGTTGTAATAAATGAAAAATCTCGTTGTATTCGCCCTATTAAAAAAAGTTCTTGGAATTTAATTTTTACGGTGGATGAACTATTCTTCATTGTTTACAGCTTCTGCAAACTGCCACGACCAAGTGGCCAGCATCATTCGTTAATGTGGAGATGGTAATAAAGGTAAAAGTAGTATAACATATAGAATTATCGAATATATCAAATTACCCGCGACATCTATTGAAGAACAGATGATAATTTGATATGATTAATTGATGATTCGGATTATGTAGTTCTCTACCCTATGCCTGCCGAAATAAGTCCTCCTTTTTTTCATAAATACAAATAAGAATTTAGTAAACACGAAAATTAATCCTGTAATGGGGCTAATTATAAACCACGTAGACTTTTCTGAGTGGAGAGAGGGGGAGGGTGAACAAAGTCTACGCTCCATACAAAATTAAATTTCAACAAAATGTATGGAGAAAATTTCGTGAGAGGGGGGGGGGGGGGGTCTGAGATTCGGAAACGAGTACGCGGTTCGTTATTTGAGCGGGCCGGCGCCTTGGATCCTTAGATTGGGATCACCAGTTTTTACACATTGAGAATGTATGTTAGTTCCAAGTATCATTTGTTGGTTCTCTCTGTTATAACAGCTGATCTGGCAATACGATCATTCATGCTCATGCCCCTGAAAAGCATCGAGAAAGAACTAAACCTTATATCGACCGATCGTTTTTTTTTTTCGTGAATAATTTTCCTTCTTCTCCAGGGTAGCCTATCAACAGAGGTTGTTAAACTTCGATGAATCAAATGTTGATTCTTGATATGTAGTCATTTGCTTCAGCTATTGGATCAATACGTATCAACTACCTTAGGTAGATGTGGTGTAAATAAAATGTAATTACAAAAAGAAATCGTAATAAAATGATTGATTGCAATGAAAGTACGTTACAGTTGTTTATCGTTTATTTTTTCACTGAAAGAAAATCCTACGGCTCAAGGTTATACAAAATTCACTTCGAGCTAACTATCGATGTCCGCAACTTCTCATTGAGAATTCCTCCCTCGTAGGCACTGACGACAGTATTCTGCAAGATCCGCCTGTTCCTAGCTATAGTTTGGGGAAACATGCTCCAATGGAAGGGACTTCCTTGGAAATTACGACATCCATAACCGGTAGTGTTTGTGGTGGAAGTACTACTACCCATGCAGGCAAAATCAAATTTATCCGAAGTCAGAAGAAAAATGCCCAGCTCGTTTACAAGAACTACCTGTACAATCGAAAGTTGACCCAACAGAATGGCAATACCACGTGGCGTTGCATAGAGAATGCAAAAATGCGATGTAAAGCGATCTGCGTTACCAAATTCAACAAGCTAATAAGGGCTAAAAGACAACACATACACGAAAACCACGACAGCAAGATAAGAAACAGGCCCCTCTACGACTATCCGGAAGATTTGGAAGAGTACCTCGACATCTATTCGGGCGTTCCGATCTCTTCCACCCAGAAGCTCGATGTGATCGACGACGGGATCGATTATAAGCTTGTAGTTAGAGACTCCATCGGAGAGGAGGAGGTGATTCAAGAAGTAGTTGAGCCTAGTCAGCACCAAACGCTCACCGATGGAACGGAATTGTTATAGATGGCATCGAAGTACACTTTGTGTTACATACTGCTAAGCTTAAATGTTGAAATAAACGTTGGAAAGCATTCGCGTGGTGGATTTAATCTAGTTTAGATGTTAACATTATGTAACCTGTAGTGAATACTGATGACGGTGAAACATTCTCCATTTCAGACGATCTATTGAGTGTGAGCAAAATGTTCCGATCGGATGAATGTATTGCTCCGGCGGACCGGGTCTACACGTTCCTCACCAGTCGAAAGGGTGGCATTCATTTGGTGCATGATAACTTTGTTTACCGTTCGAATCTACGGCGATCCGGTCGTAACAAGGACATCATCTACTGGGAGTGCATTCACAATCGGGCGGAGAAATGCCGAGGCCGGGTGAAAAGCGTCGGTGATCTTCTGTATATATCTAACTGGAATAGTACGTTGTCGTCGTGGCTAACGGGGGGAAATTCGTCCTACTAATCGATTTGAATCCGTTGTTTTTTCTTCTTCATTCGTCTCCTCTAGTGCAACACAATCATGATCCCGATACGATCAGGGTGGCAACTGCAATGGCGTCTGGACATTTATCCTACAGAACGTTCTCCTCCTTAGGGACGGGTTCACCGACTTTTACCTTACTGTGATGCGGTATAAATCAATGAAAATAAAAGTGCATTTTTCTTATAATAAACATAATATGGTTTTCTGTGCCTCGTTTTGTTCGTTTTGTTTTCTGAGAATTTAAGTGCAATTTACTAGCATTGGACATTTTGTTTCTTCTAGACTTCAAGACCGATTACACGGTGGTACAGTTCGTCCGCAGTAGGAAGGGAAAGCCACTGTTGCTGTACAATGGCCACCAGTATACTCTGAACCGGAGACGCAAACAACTTGGCTATTGGGAGTGCGTTCATAGGCGATCGAAGCGCAAAAGTTGTCCTTCACGCATAACCACCGAAAATGTACAGATAAAGCGAGTTAAGGGTGAACATGACCATTCGGCACCGGAGACGATCGAATACCTGGTCGACGACTGCAGGGCATTTCTGAAAACAGAACAACACGAATAAATTCTAAACTGTATGGCATTCGTTTCATTGATGAAGGATGAATTGTACAGATTTTCCATTGTTGTCTGGTGATGTCACAATTGTTCTAATGAAAAATGTTTTATTTCATCTTTATAGTGAATAATGAGCGGGTTGAATTACAAGCAAAAGAAGAAGAAGAAGAGGGAGAGGAAGAGCCAAACAAGCTGCTATTTGTGCGCAGTCGATGGGGGCGAAAACTGTTGATCTATGAACGGTTTGCCTTCTTCTCGAACAAACGAGTGGAAGCAACGAATACGACTTACTGGCGGTGCACCTACTCAAGCAACCGCAAAGGTCCAAACCGTTGCACAGTACGGTGCATTACTCGCAACAATCAGGTCATCAACTTGCACGGACACCATAACCATCCAGAGGAAATGGCCAAACTGCACGGGAGACGCCTCTACGATCAGTACAGCGTTTATGATCCGTGAGAATATATGGGAAATGAATAAAATCAATATTACTGATTGGAACGGTTGTCTTTCACTACAGTGCACTAGATAAGCGTGTATAGAGGTGAACAAATTGTACTAGATCCTAATGACTATCCCATGTTTCTTTCCCTGTCTATTAAAGGAGCTTACTCGCAGGAGCTGAAGTTCATCAAAAGTCCCTGGTCGACACCATGCCTGGTGATTAACGAGTTCCTTTACAACTGCCATAGTACTAGAGGGAACAAGGTGTACTGGCGATGCCATAACTATTCTCGCAAAAAGAAAGAAGAGCGATGTCGCGCTCGATGCGTGATCGTCAACGGGAGGCTTAGCGCACTAACGGGTACGCAGCACAATCATGCTCCACACTCGGAGAAAATTGCCAAAATCAGCCGTCGGAACAATATGGTCGGCGAAGTACTAGATGCCGCCAAAGCGGAATCACAGCCTACTATCAGCAGCACAAGTGGTTTCTATGGCGCTGGCCTACTGTCTGGTTCCTCCACACTGGTCGACACTGGTTCGCCAGATATCGGGTTAATTAAGATAGACCTACTACCTAAAGAGTGGTACGCAGCAGAAAAGTAGTAAGACGGCAGGAATGCTAAAAGAGAGCATTCAATGACCCAGTGCGCATTTTAAAAGAAATCAACCCTCAAAAGTTTCTTTTCAGTTGCGTAGTACTGGGTAAACGTAGATTTTAAAGCATTGAAATTTTTACCTCTGAACCGCAATAATAATAAAAAATAACAATATGAATGTTCGTAAAGCAATACTAGAAAAATGTGTTTGTTGTTGATTGTTTCATTCATTGATTGCCTTGTGTATTGTGCGCTTACCTTGTATTGTGCAATAACGTTCTTTCTTTCCAATTTATTTGTAGATTTCAATTCGCCCGCGTATCGCATCATTATCCGAAGTCAACGCGGTGCTCCCCTGCTAACACTGGATAATTTTGTCTACCGTTGCGAACGCGTCCGGAAGACCCGTTCCTATTGGCTGTGTACGCGCTACAAAAGCTCCAAGTGCAATGGCCGTGTCATCTGTCAGGGCAATCGGATCATCAAACAGACCCACCACTGCCACATGAACGACCAGCGGCGCATCAGTACGTCATTTCTCGAGCAAACGGACCTGTCCAGCATCAATCTGGAAGAATGGTACAAACAGACCGTAGTGCACACGAAGCCGAATGTTCTGGTAAAGCAAAAGTAGTAATAAAACCGTCGGAACAACGCTGTTGTAAATCGTGCCTGCATAAGTTTCTTGTCCAAAATCCCATGATATTATTTGAAATTTCGGATGCTTATTTTATGCCTTAGTAATTGATAGATTTTTAAGAAGCGATCGTCCGGAATTTGAACCAATACTTAAGACCAACTGAGTAACTAATCGCTGGTTTTCTTTTCGTAGCGCACATAACAGCCACGAGGACGTCTGGCTCTGGCGCCGCCAGGCAAGATGGCGAGATCCAGAGCGTTTACTACCGAAATGATCTCCGAGATCAACTGCACCCGGAAGCGGTACAGTACATTCGCAGCCGTCGGGGCCACCCGTTGCTGGTCTTCCGGGGGTACAAGTTTCGCCGGAACGGAGGCTGCAAGGAGAAGGGCTACTGGCGGTGTGCGTCGTTTAGCAAGTGCCCCGGCCGGGTTACCACGGTGGACGGAATCATTCTCAAGTATCACGTACACAACCACAATCCGCCTATCTTCAAAGAGACGGACGAATGGTTCTGAAAGCTTGTTGCAGTATTTTCAGTGAAGCATTTTCAATCAAACTCTGTACCAGATCTGTGGTGGTTTGTTGTTGAATAAAGTTGAGCTAGACATTATATACGAACGTTCTTCAACCGTATCATGCTCGTCTATAAGTCATCGTGCCTAAGAATGTTCTCGATGTCATCTCTCTTATTGCAGGTTACTTGCGGCATGGAAGAGCTCAGCCATGTGACAGACAGGTCTACCTAGCGAGTGACATCGCCAACAGTTGGCTGGCGGGTGCAGAAATCAGCTTTTGTCGTAGCCAACGCGGAAGACCGTTGTTGATATTTCTAGGCTACCGGTTTCGTAGAGAAATGATAAAGCAACAACGGACTTACTGGCGGTGTATGGTAGATAAGTGTTCCGGTCGGGTGATCACCATTCTTCCGGACGATCGGATAGTACGTTATCGAGTGCACAATCACGATCCTACGTCATCCCTATGAGAGTGAGAAATAAAGTCCTGAAATTTACCGCTCGTGTTTCACTCCTATAGCGAAAATAATGCTGACAAACAATAGAGCAAGAATAGTGCGGAAATTAACTTGTTTCGTTTTTTGCCATTTGAAGCGTCCGGACTGGATTTCATCTTCAGCCAACGAGGACATCCGCTGCTGGTCGTGGATAACTATTTGTACCGGAAGAATCGGAGCAATTACTGGCGCTGCATACGGTTAGTTGAGGAGCTTTGTCCTTGTCCATATGTTCTCACTAACCTAGGTCTACCAACCCTATTGCAGATGTACCAAATTCAAGTGCCGTAGCCGACTAATCGTGAAACCCGGCGTCAAACCGGTTCGCATCGAGAATCACTCGCACGGGCCCGAGACGGAGAAAATCAGCTGGGGACGGACGGTACTGGAGAACGTTAAGGCCCAGGAACAGGGTAGTTTGGTTTTCCGGATGCGTCAGCCACATTGCAAAGTTGATTATGTGATTGGATCGGAAAAGGAATAAAATGGTTAAACTTACTTTTTCTAGTTCAGCGGCGTTTGATTTTATTTGTCAATGACGATTGATTGGTTATAGTTAGGTCATGATTTATTTTCTCATTTCAGTAACAGCAATTCCGTACTGTCCACCGCCACTGGGTGACCGGAACCCCTCCCCGAAGGTTTGGTACTCGTTCCCACTGTGCTACGTGATGAATCGACGCGGCACGATGAACCTGCATTTCCGGGGCTACATCTACATCCAGAAGAAGCGTCACAACCGAACGATGAACTGGATTTGCAACAAGAGCAATACGACACAGATGAGCTGCAAGGCCAGGGTCTCCACCGAGGGCAACAACAAGATTCGTTTCGGAGTCCACTGGCACAATCACGGTGCTGTGGATATGAATGAATTGTTGTAAAATAAAAGATGGGTACGAACAGCTATTTTCCCTGTCCCCTGTGTCACTAAACTTGTTTTGAGTTGTTCTAGTACTACATGAATCATGAAGCGGTATAGAAATGTAATTGGTTGTTCAATTTGTCTGTTCGCAGAATCCGATCTAGTGCTGCCGGGGATCTACGCAGGTATATGGTACTCAGCGAAGCTGGAGTTCATCGAAAACCGGCGCGGTGGGTTCAGTTTGAAGCATCAGGGATACCTCTTCACCACAGAGCGGCGGTACAACAATACGGTCAACTGGGTGTGCAACAAGAGCAGCAGTACTGCGTTGCGCTGTCCAGCTCGGTGCATCACGCAGGGTGACCGCATGATAAAGTTCAGCAAGCGAAGGCACAATCACGGTCCCGTTTGCGATGTGAAAGAAAATGCTTCAGTGGAATAAAAGACTTGACTATGTTGAAAGAAGTTGTCTTTGTTTGTAGTACTGGAATAGCTTCTTCAACCATCGGTATATGTGTGTGTGCTAATTGAATTTTCCTGGATTATTATTTCAGGACGATCCCGAGGCTTCCAATACGACGCGCAGTACGAGTTGATGTGCAACCGGAAAGGTGGCGTCAATCTGTGCTACCAGGGCTACATCTACCGGAAGAAGACACAGTTTGCCAACACCTTGAACTGGGTGTGCGCGAATCCGAACTACAACCGGTTTATCGGCTACCAGGGCGCACAGACGGGAGTGTGCGCAGCCCGTTGCGTTACCAACAATGACGGAGGAATCAAGTTGAGCAAAAAGCCGCACAATCATCCTCCAATGCTGCAGTACAACGACGTCGGGGGAACCGATATGTGAAAAGAGTGGATTTCGGTTCTCGAACTAACTGTGTACTTCTAGGAAACGTTAAAAGTGTCGGTTCTGATCCTATAATTTTTAACAGTCAACTACCAAAGCGGGTAATCATCCATTGTGTGGAACCTTTATCGGACGTAGCTGTTCATTAAGTGCAAAATTTTGTTCCCAATTCCCAATAGTATTTTTATCCTTCCTTATTCATTGTGAACTGTGAAAGGGAATCGATGTACAGCTGTAAATTAAAATAAAACGTGACCAATAAAAAATCGCTTCTTTCACTGCAAATCAATTCCGGCGTTGTAAGCCGCACAAAACAAAACAAAGCTAACCGATTACCCATATTTTCCAGACTCTTTTGCCCAGCTGAAAACCGGTACCTGGCTGGCGATGCCCTACGAAGTCGTACAGAACCAGAAGGGCGGCAAGAACCTCGTGTTGCTCCAGTTTGTGTACCGGAAGGAGGCCACCTTCAAAACATCCATCAACTGGGTTTGCAACAAGAATTCGATCGGACGCTGCCAAGCTCGCTTGGTGCAGAAAACGGACACCGGAGAAGTCAAACTGGGGAAGCACGACCATAATCATCCTCCACCGACTGCGACTACCCCGCCTGGGAAGTCGAAATACTAGTGGATCCGGAACGAAATAAACGCCCTTTTATTGACATTTAAAGCCGCCATTTCCTGATTAGTTGAGAAATCTAGTACCACACTTATTGCTCCGAGTGAGGACTGTGTATTAATCATATATCTATCGTTTCTTTTCAATTTTTCCCCCGATGCAGAACAGGAGCCAGAACCGGAAAGCATAGCGATCTTCACCACAACGATGCGAGGCAAGGAACAGCTCCTCTACCTAGGTCAACCGTTTGTCTTCGAGAAGCTGGTGGTAATTCAAAATGCGCAGCCCAAGAAAATCTGGCGCTGCAACCAGTGGTGGAATCAAAAGTGCCGGGCCAGGGTCTACACTCTTGGAAACGTGATAACCCCGCTGAATCGATACCACACACATTCGGACATCGTGAAGCGGAAGCGCCGGGTCACTAAGAAGAAACTGCCCTCCGTTGTGTTTACCACTGGCGCCTCCCGAGGCGATATCAGTGGTAAATCATCCAGTGAGGAACATATCCAATATGTTGTCAACGTCGATGTCGTACCAACGGAAAGTAGCGATCAGAAAAAGCTACAACTGAATGATTATTAGTTTGGGGGAAATAATAAATGTTTTATGAATCAAGATAGATGTACACAAATTTCCTTAAGTTCATCAACAAGTTCGTTCGCACCGTACAACACATTCCATTGAGAGACTGTTCTGTATCCATTTCAGGAACCACGTTGTTTCCGACCAGTGACGACGGATCGAAGATTCAAATCATCTCCTCAATACAGATGCATCCTCCAAACCCGGAGGGGGGACCCACGTCAAGAGGAAAGAAAGGGCTGAGGAGGACTGTTGCCAGAGCGCCACCCAGCAAGGTTCCGCTGCATAGCGGTAGCGACATCTTCATTTCGACGAAAGATCTTATCAATATTTACACGCCAAAACCGGCCTTGTATACGGCGCGATTGGCCGACGTCATCTTCGGAAGGGACATTCTAATGAATTCCTGTGTCACTCGCACTCAAAACACTGCCGACTTGGTGCCGCTGGACGTGCATAAACTTCGCTCGGTGATAGGTAAGGAAAGCGACGCAGTACTAGAATATCAATTGACTAACAATTGCTTTTTTCTTCTTCTTTTTCTTGGTAGAGCATATTTTGAACGTGTTCAAAAAGCAGAACATTGAAATATCAGAAGCACTGGTATTGGGCTATCTTCGCAACCGGTTGTGCTACCTCCAGAGCTCCAAGAAGCACTAGAGTTGACTTTATTCTTTGGTATAATATAAAGAAATAAAAGATCTAAAAGATTTCTAACCATTTGTGCATGCGATTTTAGTACTATATTCGAAGTATACAGAGGTAACAACATGGATCAGATCGATAACTGCTTTTAATCTACTTACAGCGACAGACTTCCACTTTGTGCTATCATCGACCGGTGCCCGTCAGGTGGTGTACAAGAACTACGTATATCACAAAAATACCTCACTAGGCTATACCACCTACTGGCGATGCGCCTATGCCGCTCGACTCAAATGTAAGGCCACCATCGTGACGGACGACACGGAACTGCTGCGGGTCAAGAATCCTACCCACAACCACGTTCCAATGAAACGACTCGTGTACGGAATGGGCATCAACCAAAAGCGGAAACTTAAAAATCAAAACCTGTTCGATACTTTCAGGAAGAGTGAATAAATGAGGAAGGGATGAAGTACCTAGTGAAGTGTGATTTCTTCTCTTTTATTGTTATTGATTTGTAGCTTTGTCGATCCTGTCTGAGCTCTCACCTGATGGTATTTCCGTTCTATTCCTAGCCATATTTATCGCCGTCAGCACACGCCAACAGTTGTTGAGACTTCGCAAAAAGATCTACATGAAAACGAGGGGCCGAGCGTATCGGAGCTATTTCTCGTGCATCGAGTACAACTGCCCCGGCGAGGTGATGTTCCTGGAGCTGAAGGGGGGCCAAATCAAAATCATGTCGGAGCACAATCCCGACTGCACGTGTAATTACTACAAGAACCGACCGGTCGAACATATGGACCAAATTACCGAAGCGGAAATGACCAAACTAGAGGAATCGCTGCTGTTCAGTGACTTTGGCGACTCAATGTTAAATATATAGTGTTTCGTTCAATTGTTGATTTAGTTTTTTTTTCTTGGTTGGGCTGGAAACGGATTTGGTTTCAACGGAAATGGTGTATAAATCTAACATTTCGTATTTTGTAGGTGGAATCATGACCGGAAGACCGGAGTTCAGAAATCCTTGGCCTAAATCAATCAGCACAGCCTTGATCTCAACAAACATGGTATGTCTCCTTTGAACAACATAGATTCAACATTCTAATATCTTTCTTTTTTTTGCAGATTTCCGGTTCAACTCTAGTAAAGTGGTTTCCGTTGGCGGGCCAAAATTCAAGATACTGATTCAAATCCAATCATCAAAATCATTCAGCAATTCTTGGCGTACATTTAGGTACGTGTTTCGCAGGAATTTGTAAAGCTGTTTGGCAAATTTTGAATTGAATTAGGCTCTAATCTGCGTTATAATCGGCCAGAACAGAGCAAGTTGGGTAAATGAAATGGAAAAGTTGAGCTCTGTCATTGAAATTGAACGGAGGATTTTCGCTTAAAGAAACAAAAGGCCCTTTGTATTACATACTTAGATATGATAAAATTGGCAACTACTCCTCTTGTATCGTGGTGATGCCATTTAGAAAGACAAAGTCAAATAATTTGATATATTTTCTAAATGAGGGGCACAGGATCACACGGATTCTGGAAATCCAGCAGAGAGATCAATTCCTAACTAGGTCCAAATTCATCCGACACGTGAACTCACATGGGGATGGAATCTTTCAGGTAGTGTTTAGCAGTTTTTTGGAGAATGGTCAAATCTTCAGACAATTTCTTTTTCTTTCGTAGCGTTTCAAAGCTTATTGCTTTCGCAATTTGCTTATTTCTTACTCTCAACTTAGTGTTCTAAATGCACTTCCACAGTTGTTAATAAGCTTTCGATGCCAGGTACCATTTTTTTTAGTTTGATTGTGTGACAAGTAAAATCATACCCTATGCCCAGGGAGTCGATAAATTTTCCTTAACAAAAAACTCTTAAACCAGACCAGCATGGTGTTGCTTTATGTTGCCTTTACCGACTGAGCTAAGGCTCGAAACAATGAAATTAATTTAGAATGACTAAATATGCTTCGATTACTCCTAAGGGGCTCCAGCTTGAGAATAGTAGTGGATGTGAATTGGCTGAATATCCTCTACTCCATGTTGCCATAAACGTTTTTTCAATCAGCTTCACAGCCCAAATGGCAGAATTCGTTGATTCGTTAGGGGCAAATATAAGGGGGGGAAAGTGACCATTAAATTTTACAAACAAACCATATATAATCATACAAAATGTATTTTGGCTCGAAAAAAAAACCCTATGTAGCATTTGAGCTCAATCAGGCATACCCTGGGTTGAGATCGCAGCAAGTCGTGCTTTGAAACTGACGTGTTTTGTTTTTACGGCGTCGTCTTCGTGAAAACAGCAGATATTGTTGTTCAACCTAACTTAACAGTGAAATCTCGAGTACTTTTTCAAACAGGCGTATCTGATTGACGAAGCATTCATACGCGTGCAAAAGGTCATCCAGGCTCGGCAGCGCAGATATGCCCCCCCCCTCTCTCTCTCTCTCTCTCTCTCTCTCTCTCTCTCTCTCTCTATCTCTCTCTCTATCTCTATCTCTCTGTCTCTCTGTCTCTCTCTCTCTCTCCCTCTCCCTCTCCCTCTCCACTCTCCCTCTCTCACATTCTCCCTCTCTCACATTCTCCCTCTCTCGCTTTCCCCCTCTCTCGCTTTCTCCCTCTCTCTCTTTCTCCTTTTCTCTCTCTCTCTTTCTTTCTCTTGCTCTCTTTCATTCTCTTGCTCTCTTTCATTCTCTTGCTCTCTTTTTTTCTCTTGCTCTCTTTCTTTCTCTTGTTCTCTTTCTTTCTCTTGCTCTCTCTCTCTCTCTTTCTCTTTATATCTATCTCTATTTCTTTTTCTATCTGTCTCTGTCTTTCTCTCTCTTTCTCTTCCTTTCTCTTTCTCTCCCTTTCCCTTTCTCTTTCTCTCCCTTACTCTTTCTCTTTCTATCTCTTTCTCTGTCTATCCCTTTCTCTGTCTATCTCTTTCTCTGTCTATCTCTCTCTCTGTCTATCTCTTTCTCTGTCTATCTCTCTCTCTCTCCATCTCTATCTCTCTCTCTCTTTCTCTCTCTCTCTCAACATCTCTCGACGATTGTCGAATCAAGTGAGTCGACTCTCCATTTAGTTTGCACACAGAGTCGAATTGCTCGATTCGGCCATTGTTGATTATTCTAGTGGAGCGAATCGTTTCTTGTCATTCGATTCGCAGAAAAGACTCAAATGCTTCGTACATTTTAAATAATTGGTATATTAATATAATTTAACTAATATATGTGAACCACTTGGAACGTTGCCTTATTGACTTTCGATTAAAAATTAACGAACATTTAAGTGTTCAAAAATGGTTAAATTAAAAAAAAACGAACCTACGTAACCTTCAAAAGCGGATTGATCGTCAACAAAAGCATTACGGTGCCAATAAAAAAAACAAGATTTGCTCATAAGTTTCATCACTCCCAAATATGACACTATGCTAAATTTTGGGCTCAATCGGACAAGGTTCTGAAGGTGACTCTAATCGATCAAAGTTTTGACATTATTATCCATACAAAAATATCGCAATGCCACCCTCCATTAGGGGGGTGAGCAAGGAAAAATCGAAATTTGTTTTTCGATGACAAATGACTTAAAAATGTATAAAACTTAGAAATATGCTGTTATCTTAATTTTTTGTTTTGAAAATCGATTTTTTATATTAGTAAATTTTTGAGACCGAAAAATTTTCAGATGACCTAAACTGTTTTCATCGAACATCATAAACCGCCATTACGTTAACATTTCATTGGTCCCAAATATGCCCCTATGCAAAATTTGACCTCAATCGAACATGCTTTAGGGATGCCTTTAATCGATCAAAGTTTTGACAATTCCCAAAACAAAACAAAAATAAAAATTTAGATTTTGTTTTTGAAAATCGATTTATTTTCTCTTAGTAAATTTTTGAACATTTTTGAATTTTTTTTCTCAGATTATCAAAAATGTTTTCATCGAATTTGATCGATTAGATGCATCTCTTAAATGTCCGATTGAGCTCAAATTTCGCACAGGGTCATATTTTGGAGTAATGGAACTTGTGAGCAGTTTCGTTTTTTGAAATTAGATTGAAAGTTCTTTCGAACACAGAAAATAAGTTTCAACGTGGCGAAATAAATTATTTATTGCCAAACGGGGTAACACCCTTACGTACTCCTTTCATTAGTCAAATGTTCATATTGTTATGCAACTTTTTTTTTTGTTCTAGTAGTACCAAGAATAACTTAATTACTTACCAGTCAGGCTAATGTCTGTGTCTATGTGCTTTACAGGCGAGGCAGTATCTTCTGATCATAACATTCGAATGGATGGTAGCTGTTTGACGGTCAACACCTCTCATCTCAGATAAAGTTTCATGGTATTTCTCGCAAAACAATAAAAATGGTCATTTCGTGCCATTCCTTTCTTGTGCCAATTGGTACGTTTTCCCCATTCAATTCCACCCAATTCACCATAGTCCATTGATTTGTGTAGGCGTTTGCATTATATTTTCCAGTAACTGAATGCAATTCGCCATCTCCACCGCAGATTCTGGGAATAAGTTATAAGTTGAGAATGGGCAAATTGGAAATCTCGAAGCTCGATATTTTTTAAGGAATTTACATGGCACTTACCTGTTGCAAATGTACTCATTTTGTTCATTGACGCTTGCACACCTCGTGGATGGAGCCGTTGAAGATAAGAAGGATTTGGTATCTCCCTCATGAAGACACAGGGAACCCAAACATCCTTCAGTAGATATATCTAAGGAAAAGGGCAATTTAATTTTCAGATTAGCTAGATAGAATGTCTTGTTCGGTAAATGGGGCGCTTAATTTGTTATTGAAAATCAATAGCTGACCATTGGAAGGATCTTATCTAAGAAGATTAAGTGATACTTCATTCTTTAAGCTATATAGTCTTATTTAGTGTTCGGAAAAACTCAAATCCTCAAAGTTTTGCCATTACAAATTCATCGACTTTAGAACAGCCGGTTAGTTTTCTCGTTCTAAATTTTTTGCTCCGTTTTTGAGCGTGGCTCATTGAGAGGTTTTCCGAGGATCCAAGTGAGTTTTTTCACTTGGTGAAGTGCGAAAAGTCGCTCGCATGACTCCATTTCACGGCCATCAATTTTAACTCAGTTTTGAGTCGATTTTGACTAATTTGCGCCAACAGTGGAGTCACTCGTAACTGAGTAAATATAACTGCAATTGACAAGTCGACATATCTAATACATCCATCTGATTTAAGCCGATGTATCAGGTATATCGACTTGTCAATCCCAGTTACATTTACTCATATATGCGTGACTCCACTTTTGGCGAAAATGAGTCAAATAGGACTCAAAACTGAGTAAAATTATGGCCGTGTTGCTTTGCCCAGAAGCCCACTTCGACTCTCGGAATAACCCTCATTGTTATTATTTTTGTTTCTACTTTAGAGGAAAGACAACTAACACGGCCTGTGTTAGCGTGTACTAATTTAGCGTTGTGGTGGTTATGAGTTTTGGCGTTGTGAGCAGTGCCCTAAATTCCCATAAAATATTCATGAGAAGTTAAAATGATTTTATTCCAGTGTTTTGTGATGACCATAACAAATGACCCCTGGCACTTCTATGAAAAATGAACTTTGTTTTCTGCATTGAATGAAGTCTGCTCTAACTTCGGGTCAAGAATCTGCCCTCACTCTTGATTTGATTATCAATAGGTAAGCAGGATGAAATCTAAATATTATCCTTTTATTTCCTTTTATTTTTATAACTCAGTGATTTTGAATTATGATCCGAATAGTATAGATGAGTGGCTGACAGTAGAAGCCGATTCTGATGATCTCATCAGACTGGTAATCTCATCAGAAGATGGCCAATTATCTTATTAAAAAAAATCATAAATTCACCAATATTCTGTATCTAAATAACATCTCAAAAATAATTTCGTCTGAATTAGGTCAAAATTTGACCTATTTAATACCTTTTCAATTGCATCGTGAACACGTTCACGCCGATTCAGTGTGTTCCTAACTGTGTGCGCTATAGGAATCTTGATATAATCTTGAATATTGTCCTATCCCGACGGGTAATTGATATTCATTCTGACTTGATTGAATTTCATTTCTGATATGTCGTAATTCATATTGAAAATTAACCTGTTTACATAAATAAATTAGCATTGACGTTTGCACATCTCGTGGATGGAGCTACGATGAGGAATAATTCGTTGAAGACATTGCATGTCACCATGAAACAAAACCAGTTATTGATACGTTTCTTCACGCAATAATCTTCACGAAGACACTCCTCGATCGCTCACCTGGCCACGTCCATGCAACCGTTGGAGATAGGGAGAATTTGATATCTACATTAAGAAGACATGGGGAACCCACGTAGCCCTCAGTAGATATCAAAAGAAAGGTGAAATGAATAGATAAAGAGAATGCCCTGTTTGGTGTACAGAACAAAAATTTATTTTAAAACTAGCTGACCCGGCAGACGTTGTCCTGCTCACACTTTAACTACTTATTGGAAAATTGTAGAAGTAATTAGCTCGAATCGAATGCTATGGTTGTTAGATGGCATTGGATCTAGAGTAGTCTTGAATATTTGAATCAATCCATTGGACTCATGAAGCATCGCTTGCAATTGTTGAACAATGTCCCGCATCATGGTGGAATAATGTTGCTGAAGTGAATCTCCCATGATATAAATCTATAGAAATGTATGGGCTGTGTCCGTCGGTGGCAATATTGAACTCGCGATTTGGTAAATTTGACCTGTAACGACGGTTTCACAATTTTATAATTTACTAATTTTTAAACTATGTCCAAGAAAAGTTTTATATATTGTTATGTGCGTTGCGCCAATCATTTTAAAACAACCATTATAACTCTGGATGTTCTGCAGAAAATGTTTAGAACCACGTCCTGATCCAAACATCAATGAGCGCAAAGGCGCTGGTGTTTCATTTGGGAACTTAATGCATAACAATGAGAACAAACTACACTCATTGATTCAATGGCGACTGATATATTCGCATTGTAATTAACTAAAGGCAGCACGTTGAAATTTTTTTGGAGTGTAGGCTTGCCTTCGAAATCAATTAATAAGGTTATGTTGGGCGAGATTGTCACCTGATCTTTCTGATACTCTCCGATTATGCTTCTTTCTAATTTTATCACTTGTATTTTGAGCTGCTGTTTCTTCTTCACTCAACATCATTCGAGCCCATGAAATCCTTTGTCGATCCAATTCAGTTTGAGTGGAACGCTGATGGTCGCTTTGTCTCATTCGAGAATTTGCTAAGCTAGCAGCCATGCGGCTGCCACGACCGATATTATTCCGTCTAGTTGGAGGCATTTTACAACAATACTAATTGAAATTAACTGAAATCACAACTTAATTAGTATCTTTTTAATTTCTAGTAATTTCGTTGTTTTCATCTTCCTGATGCCCTATTAATCAAACAGCGAATCAATACTATTTAATGCAAGGACAAATGTAATTAAACATGTGGCAGTTCAACACAGAAGACATAAGCTTTCCATTGACCTTCACTCCAATTCTTAACCAACATTAGAATAGGGCCTTTCAACGTTTGTAAACATACGCTTCTGAGCTTATTTTCACGCAAGCCATAAGCTACTCACGCAAACCTATAATATCATCGTGTAGGGTAAATTTTCCCCTACGTGATTATGGTATTGATAGGCCGTATTATATTGTTGATCGAGAATTTACATCTCTCTGCGAGGTATGTAAATACCAATACTAACGTTTCAGTTTATACGTGTATCTACACGCTATAAATCGTTTATACTGAGGTTACTTTTTACACAGGGATGAATGCGCTGTTAAAAAACACCGTTTTAAAAAACCGAGTAAATCCCTGAATCCACGTAAAAAACCGTAATTCACGAAAACTTCGTAAAATGCGATAAAAGCTTGGTTTAGACACATTTTTGATCAAATTTAAGCGAACGGTATCTTCACATGAATAACGAAAACCGCGTTTTTTTCCGCAAACAACTTAAAATTCCGAAAACTCCGTAAAATATTGCAAAATAATCGACTCTATTGTATTATCATTTTTTGTATATCTTTTCAAAAGGTCAATCAGAGATTCTCTTTTCTCTCGTTCTTTTGTTTTTGTTAGTAACGACGCCATTATAATAGTTTCCAACGGTTCCTCCTTACAAGATCGAAAGACGGTCTTGCTGTCTTGGATATTCCCATACAGAATGACAATTTGGTTTTTATGAGTTTTTCTCATTTTCTAGTAAATTTTTCTAAACTTTTTCTTTATATAAACCTGTTGGGAACCAAAACAAACCAAACAAAAATCAAGAAAATCCATTGAGTCGTTCGTGAGTTATGCTGTCACGAACGGACAGCATTTCATTTTTATATATATAGATGGTCGCTGGGAACATCTAGTCTAGGAAAGGTATATGATGCTCCATTTCTCTACAAAGGGTTGGGACTTAAGCATTAACTTTAGTCGTAGCCGCATATGGCTTATGGCTATAGCGCCAATACTGGCTCTCTGAAATGAGAAGAATGTCTGAAAACGCCCATCGTCATCTAGCGGCTGGCACTCTAGCATTCATTAATTAATGTCCTAGCTTTGTACTGTTCAAGGTTGAAGTGCCATTACACACTCTCTGAAAAAAGAACTTCTTAAAATGGAAATGCCTCACCCAGTACTTCCTGCGAGCTACTCCCGAAAGGCATACACACAAACATACACTTTTTCTCCACCCGTTAAAAAAATCTTCTGCTTAGCATTCTGCTATGCGCATCGATCACAAACTCTAGCTCGCCTGACATCCGCCTACGATGCGAATCATTTTTTCACATTTTTCATTTTACCGGAGGAGGAACAATTTAACCAATACGAGAACTCAATTAAAACAACTAAAAGCACGAAGAATCGTAAGTTAATTTTAAATTTTCACGGGAGCAAAAATATTTGCTGTCATCATCGAACAAGGCACACTACGATCTATCTTAATGCAGATATAAAATACATTACTCACCAAGAAGACACTCAATAATAGCAGCTATCTGTAGTAAATATTCACACAGTTCGCAGTTTTAGGAAGCCGCTTACAAATCTGGTACGTCTTTTCTTTGTTCGAACAAATTCCACTTGTGCAGTCCACTAGCCAAAATTTGAACAATTCCTCCATCTTTCAATAAAACGAGCAGCATTTTTAAGCACACGTGAAAATATTGAAAAAGGTTTCCGAGAATACAAATCAGTTCTGAACTTGCAGTCAAAAAGGTGAGAAACTCCGCAGCAACAAAACCAAAAGACGACAGTTAGTTCCTGCCTACTTCGATCCTCGAGATTATATCTGTCTGTTTCGAGCTGTGTCATTTATCAAAGCGGGTATTTCAATCGAAAGCTTTGCACCATACACCACTATTCATTGGCAGACCGAATGGACTCACTGCAGACTTGTGAATGTGCGGTTTTCGACGACAGGAGGACGACACCCAAGGATGAAGGTGAATGAAAAATTGAGAAAATCCACCCAAATCATCGACTGTATCGTCGGGGAAAAATACAGACCTTAAAATCTTTCAAGTATTTTGATTCTAAAGATTCTACCTTCTCCTGTCACTTTAACAGGATCAGTTCATTATCAGCTCATCAAATTTTAATTCCCTCTCTCTTCCATTGTCCACTGCCAAACAGATCCGAGACAGAAGACGACACCCTTGCTTGTGCTCAGTAGAGGCGGAACGCTGCAGCTCCTATATGGCAAGCATACCTTCAACAAGCATGTAACCCGTGGCGAGAAAATCTACTGGCGTTGTTCTCAGCATATGGTGTACAAGTGTAAGACGCGCATCAAAACCGAGGGCGATACATTCTTGGTTAACGATAGCGAGCATAATCACCCGGTAGTGGAAGGACCCCGTGCCTACGGGTCACTAAAACGGCTCAAACAACGGCTGGTGAGCATCCCTGACAGCAGATTACAATAAACGACTGAAAACCACTTGCTTATTTTGATTCATTATGTGCGATCGAATACTTGTTAGAATATTGATACTAATTGTACACTCTCGTTTTTATCAATTGTAGGTTACGTCAAATACATCGTAGGGTTCCGAGGAAGCCGGAAGCTCAAAGTGGGAGACTACAGTTTCACCAAAAACAAGGAATGCCAGAATAAAACCTACTGGTCGTGCGCTCGAGCCGGAATTAACAAATGCAAAGCCCGAGTGTTGACGTACACCCTGAACAATGGGGAGCAGAATTTGGTAGTTCGCTTCCCAAATCACAATCATGATCCGTTTTAGGTTAAGGTGAAAATGGTTCACAGTGTTATAATTTTGTTTTATTTTTGATATTCATTCCGAAATTCATTTGACAAATTTTGTCCTAATGAATAAAAGCATTTATCGGTTAATATCAGTCAATTTCGTTTGTCTTATTTTGTTGATATTCAATCCCCGTTATGATGAAACCCGTTACACCCTTTACTAACTGGAAAATTTCAATTTTAGCCGCCACGAAACCGTTCGTATCGAACGAAATGCCGAAGTTTGCGTTTAGACTGTCTCAGCGCCGAGGTAGCCACCTGTTGGTGGTGAATGGAATTACGTTCTTCCGCAATCGCCAGCGAAACGACAAGCAGTACTGGAAGTGCCACCAGTACTACAAGTGCAAATGCCCCTGCACGGTTATCATCAATGAAAATTCCTCCAACATCACCGTAAAGTACAGCCACAATCATGAGGAGCCCGAAAGCAGCGAATCTAGTACTGCCAAAACCGTACGAGTTTATCAGAATAAACGACCAAAATAAAAAGTGATTCGATTTTTCGATTACAATATCTGCGTTTATGTTTCGAAATTCCATATAGAGCAACTTCACCGGAATGGACTGTTCTAACATTATCAATCTACTACTTTTCAGAAATCTACTTCACAAAGTCCAGCCGGGGGCGGCCAGCCATCATCATCGATGGGATCAAGTATTTATTCATGTCGGAGAACCACAAACGGGTCGTCTGGCGATGCTCGTCGATGGCGACCAGTAAGCTCAAATGTCCGGCTCGGATATTGCAATACAAGAATCCGGAACGTTTCGTTATCCATCGGGAAAAGCACATACATGCGCCACTGAAGCGTCATAAAGTAGCCTTCATCGCACAGGAAATGTTTTCCGTAGTGGATTGAGATACGTACGTGCAAATATCACTCCGCCTGTTTTGACTAATAAACTGTTCAAATCTAGATGGATATTTTCTTTCTTTTGTAAATCTAGTACTTCATCGCGAAATGATTCCATTGTGTCTAATGGTATCCGTTCTTTCAGTTGTAGACAAACATCAACTTTCCGTGACGAGCAGCAATGGCCAAGTGCTGAACTTCCGCAGCAGCCAGAAGGGTCGTCTACAGTTGTCATGCGATGGATTCTACTACGTCAAGGAGAAGACGGTGAAGCAGAAGGAGTACTGGCGTTGTATCTACTACACCACTAAAATTAAGTGCCACGGGCGACTGCACACGTTAAATGGCGACATTCACCATACCACGCCGCATAACCATCTGGCCGGTGTTTTCAAGCGATCCGACTACAGTCGGCTTTCGGAAATTATCATCAACCCGGACTCGCACGCTTCGACGATGAATTCGATTGAAATTGAAAGTGTAGCTAAATACGAACGGTTTTGAAATAAATGTTTTAACACGTACCGTTTGTCACTTCAAATCGGCAGCAAAGTGCTCTTCAAAATCGAGCCCTACCATTAACAAGTGTCAATGTTATTCTACTTCTAGGATACAGGACCATGACGTTCATTCAGCCACAGAACACTCCGACGATTGAGTTCACGCGAACACAACGAGGTCGTACGATGTTGATCTACGACGGATTCAAGTACGTGGAAAACCGTCAGAGCAATAAGAATGTCTTCTGGCGGTGCTCGAAGTACGTCAAATTTGGCTGTCGGGCAACGTGCGTGACGTCCAAGAACCCCAGCGAATGTCCCATCCGTGTAGCTGGCAGTGCCCATTCGCATGGACCGGAAAAGATTTTCGAAAGCGATAAAATAGTAGCCTCCAGTAGCGAGCCGGATGTACCGATGTGTAATTACAAAGTGCTAGTACTAGATGTATGAAGAGTAATAAACATATTTATTTGAATCTGTAATATCCCGATAGGTTGTATCGCTCGAAAGTTGTTGGAACAGTGCTTGTACTTTATAACACCAACACAGGTTCTTGTATTGCAGCATCCAGTGAAATCATCGCCATGTCACTGTTAACCGAGATGAAAGTGGCCGAACTCCGGAAATCACCGCAAGGCAGTCATACACTGGTCTACAGAGGGTTCCACTACTGGAAGGCTGGCGACTCAATCTATGTGTCCACGTGGCACTGTACGCTATCGGCGAAATTAAAGTGCCTTGCCCGGGTCACGGCCAACGAGTTCCGGGATGTGATGTACGTGCACCGTGTACACTATGGACACAATCACGGCGTCGAGGAATACGAAAAGTTCGACGCGATGGACGGTGAGTTGGGGTTTGGTTTTGTTAACTTCAGAGAGTTCATTTGCTTGTACACCACGTAGCCATGTTATTGAAAAATTCACCCAGCGAAGTGATGTTAATAGGTATAGCAACTATCCCATTGAGAGTGGCTGGACCATTCAGACAGTCGACACTAACTGATTCAACTAGGCAAAGTCCTTACTCCAATCAGATTCATCAAACTAACAGATGCTTCCGTTTTCATTGCAGATGCTCCGGAAACGCGTAAAAATCCCCATTGCCGGATCGAGCCACCGTTGCATGCGCCAATGGAGAGAGCCGTGTTTGGTAAAACGACACGCGGAGCCAACACACTGCTCTACAGAGGATTTCAATACTATAAGTATGTCGAAAGCTCGCATAACACGGCAAACTGGCGCTGCGCACAAGCCCTATCGAGAGTAAGATGTCGTGCTCGCGCCACTACCAAATATATCCAAGGAGTGACCTACGTCAGCCCTATCTACGAAGGACACAATCACGAGCCGAGAGATCCGAAATAGCGATGAATGCCGCTCTAGAGTTTCCTGGTAATTGCGTATAATTGTCGTTCAATGGTAGATATCAAAAACTTCCTATTAACACGCCTTGAAGAGTTTTGAAAAACATTTAATGCTATTTCCAGTTCTGTGCTACAGCAATTTTCCAACCGCCAATTTAGAACTGTCCAAAATGATTTTCGAAAATTGTTTTTTAAGGCGACCATAAGGTTGAAAGTCGCACTGATTACATGTTCAGTTTTGGAGTCTAATTCCATGATGATAGTGTGGAAGAAGTATGTAGCCAGTTGTTGGTACATTTTTTTTTTTCAAATTTCCAAACCCGCTGAACAGGATAATTTCCTGTGAAGACTAGCTTTGGCTGAGTTGAGTTATTTTTGTTTATTTCCGTTATAAGCTTAGCTTAGCTTGACTGACTGCACGTATCAATGCAGTCTCACTGAATACGTTTCAGTCACTCAATTTCTTTAATAATCAATAACGGCGTCGGCCACGTCCTTGCAATCAGGTGGGAATAGGGAAGGAAAGCTAGTGTGATCTTTGCTGGTTAGGGGGCGTATTTTCCTCTGCATCATCACAAAGGGGTTTAAAGGATCAGGATTCATCTTGATAAGTGATGTGATCATATAATATAGTTCATATAATTCAGGGGACAAAAAGGATAACAATTAACTGTTTCGCTCCACGTTTTTGAGAGATCTTATCACCACTCAATTGTCTGAAAATCCTTTGCGGGGTCCAACTGGTTGGCGTTCTGCTTCTTCCAAAGTATCTAAATGATGCCTATCCAAACCCGCCATGCTTGCTCCATATGGCATTGCAAGTGAACGAAAATAGCATCGTATCTTGAACTTACTGCCTTTTTGAATCTTTCACACACACACACACACACACTTTTTCTACACCGGTGAAAAATCTTCAGCTTAGCATCCGGCTTTGCGCATCGATCGCCAACTTTAGCTCGACTGACATCCGCCTACGATCCGGATCATTTTTTTGTACTTTTCATTTCCCCGAGGATGGAACAATTTTACAATTTAACACTACGAAAGCTCGGCCACAGAAATATTTTACAAAACGTCAGTCAAAACAACTAAAAACACGAAAAATCGGATTTTCACGGGAAGAAAAAAAAAATGCTGTCATCATCGAACAAGGCACACTTAGATCCTCTATTTCTGTTTATTTGCGTTATAATTGACAAACGATGTGCTTTCTTTTTGGATCATTCCCATGCTATTTGCATATTTTTGCATGAACTTGGGGATTGGTGATTAGGTACTGTAACAGTACCACAACCACGAATATATCAACGAACGTTGAAGATTTTGGGCGGAACCAGTAACATCGTTCTCCTGTGGTGATGACTTCAACGCGCTTGTTCACGTAACGGTGGATGTGTTTGTTCCTTCTATTTTTGGTGAATTTTATACCCAGAATTATGATTTGAAGGCGCTTTGCATAGCCTTGAACATCGACCAAATCACCTAGCCACCCTCGAGCAAAGAAATTGCGCTTTCAATCGTTGCAACTGCCTTCCGAGCTATGTTGGCGGAACAGACCTTTCAATTTCTGTATCGCTTTCGAACTTATCTTCTTTTCCCATACTTTAATTGTTATGTTATGTATTCTCCGTGCGTGGAGTAACGAGTATGATGTAGAAGGAGATGTTCGCTCATCACCATGAGGCATCAAGAATGCACATTAATGTTTTTGCTAGAATGAGAGATGTGAAGAGAAAGTATTGAAAGTTCCGTCAGTGTACGGCAGGTAGGAAATCAAACAGATGTTTGAAAAGTTGAGCGAAAGGGCATGTGTCCAGTAGTACTCGAACCATGGACGTCATCCTTTGCCTAACATCCCACTGTTGGGTAGGTCGAGGCGCGGACAAGTCCGCCACCTCAACAGGCCTTGTCAACAGGACTTGTCCGCGCCTTGAGCGTAATAGTGCTAATTCTGTGTAGAATTTCCTGAAAAATCGAATAAAAGCTGTTTCAACTACCGCACGGCTCTGTGTAACGGCTCGTTTACCCCACTTCCTCTTGTATTCTTGAATAGTTTTGTACGCATGCCGAACGTGATCAGATCGGTCCGTGCACAAATTGCTCGCAACCCGGTGCGTTCCATAAGAAAACTTGTAAAGGAAGCCAATATTTTGGAGAAATCCATGTGGAGAATCATCAAAGAAGACCTGCATGCATCTTCCAGAGCCAGAGTGAAACGCCACTTGATAACGGACCGGGTCAAGGAACTACGAGTGACTCGTTCCAAGAGATTGCTTTCCTTGTTAAAGAAGGAAAAAATGATAATCCTGTTCTCCGACGAGAAGCTTTTCAGCATCGATGCTGTGGCCAACAGCCGCACGAACCGGTTCATATTACCGCAGAAAATGGAGAACGTTCCGCAAAAAGTGAAATTCAAATTTCAAACCAAACATCCGGCTGGTGTCATGATGTTTGGCTTGGTGGCGTCCAACGGTTTGAAAATCCCGCCTGTTTTCATTGATGCTAGAGTTAAAATCAATACCGAAGTGTAAATCGGTATTTTAAAGGACCCCAAGTGCTTCCCTGAGTGAAAGCCAACTTCTCCGAGGATCAAAACGTTGTCCTACAGCAGGATGGAGCGCCGTGTCACACGTCCAATCGAACCCAACAATGGTTGAACGATAAAATGAAGTTTTGGCCGAAGGATTAGTGCCCCCCTAGCAGTCCAGGGGATCCGTTGGATTATTCGATTTGGGCATATGCCTGCAAAACGAGCCTGCAAAACATCACACCCTAGTGTGTAAACGCTGAAGTCAACCATAACATGCACATGGCAGTCAATGTCTGAGGACTACGTCCGAAAGGCATGCTCTGGCTTCCGGCGTCGACTTGAGGATGTTATTAATACAAATGGAGGACATATTGAATAAATTTGTTTAAAAGGACTTTATAAAGATAACTGTACTCGAAAATGTTGATATTATTGCTTGAATTAGTTGAAAATGGGATTTGAAAGAAACAGAACAAATTTTCGCATTATTTTCTGCCGCACCCTGTAAGTGCATGAGTCAGTTTTTTTTTATTCTATGGTGATCCAGTGACAATTGGGACCCAACTGTTGTTGTTGTTGTTTTTATAGAGGGACTTTAACTACTAAGGTCATTAGTCCCTGTGGGACCCAACTAAACTACTCAAATTTCACGACGCCTTGAAAATGGTCGTTGACCTGTAAGATTTTTGAATAGTTTTGTTTGTGATAGTATGGGACAATTGAGTAAGTAAATATTAAGGTGCAGGGTGCAGGAATACAAAATGGTTGCCATCATGATTGATTTGCATCGCTACTTAGAGTTTTCCAAGGCACTAATTTAGAAAACCACAAAGATTTCACATGCCCAACTTTAATCAAAACTCTTGCTGCACTACAGCATGGAAGTCTCAATGGTTTGTCATGTGAAATCTTTGTTGTTTTTTAAGATTTGTGCCTTCAAAAATTCCAAGTGATGGTGCAAATAACGAAAAAATCCTGCGATTTCCTTGAATTGAAATTAAGCGTGTATAAGCAAATTGAAAACATAAGTATCTAATATGTTGTTAATTTTGGTAAAATTCAGGTTAGTTTCCGAATTGGCATTTTAGTACTGTGCGATAAACTGAAGTATTAATCTGATTAATAATTCTGTTTTTATCACTTACTATCATAAGCAATGAAAAGAATTTCGAGTCAGTGTAGATGAATTGCATTTGTATTCATCCATCTCAGATGTCAACATCAAAGGCGATGGACAAATCAACTAGTTTGAGTTTCCAGCCCAGCTATGTTAAAATCTTTAGTGATCATCAAATGATTATTTTGAATAGTGTCAATCGAAGAGTCTTACCAGTCTTACTGTCCTCTATTATCATAATTTCAACTTGTAGTAATTGAAACGTATCAATATGAGCCTAAAAAATTACCATGTTCTGAATCAACAGAAATACATTTTGTTTCTCCATTTGATATTCAAAATCATCCCCTACTAGCTGAAATTGAATATTGATGTTGACAACAGCACAGGCAATAATGTACATCCATCGAAAAATCAACAAAATCAAATAATTACTTCGAAACCCAGCGGTTGCTCTGATCAAGGAAATGCTGTCATTTCGAAATTCAAATTCACGAAGACAATAATTGGTCTACCGTTAGGGTTGTCTTCATTTTCAGCTCGTTCGAGTACTGATGAATTGCCTTATAAATGTGCCTCTTATCGAAGAAAGTTCAAAAAGATACACGCACAGGACGGCACATAGCGTATAGTTCACAAACATACTACTGCTCTCAGGGGAAAAAATCCTCAACACATATAAACAGCATGTTGAAAAATTCAGTCAGCTGACCGACGTTCCCAATAAGGTAAAACTTCCTACTAGCAGACAAACATTTCCTAAATTTAGGTAACAGAGATGACGATTGTTATCCCTGCCCTTCGGTTCAGAAAGGGGTATGGGCGCGTTCTGTCGAGTCGGTCGCGGCAGATTTCATGTGTGAATCGGCTGCCCCATCAACGTTCAAAAGTGCCTGAACCAAATGGACAGCTTGTAATGATCACTTGAAGATGCGATGGGGGATCATTACCCTGTTATTCCCAAATGAAGCACGTTGTAAAACGTTTCTTGCATCCTATTTTTTTTTTTAACATCATTAGGACCTAAACTTGGTCTGTTGATGTCTACTTCAAATAAACAAATAAAACCAAACACGATGGAATTGAGTAAACGAGCGAAAACTCAACGGGAATGATCTCTCATATGCATCCGTCGAACCATTCTGAACGGCCGTTGTGAGAATATCACCATGAAAATCTCACATGCGCATAGCGTGTTACCAATCATTAATCCCTTTTCCTTTCTTTTCTCTTTCCTATTCTATGACCACGAGCAATATCATATCGTCATCCTAAAGTCAACTCTTCAAATGCAGTAACATCGAGACAACACAGAGCAATCAAGAACGGTATAAACCCTAACCAATTTTACTTTCAGACAAATTTTCTAACACAAGGTAAGCAATCAAATGACCATTACAAAATATACTGAATATCATCATATCGACATAATATATAACGGGAAAAGGGAGGGACCATCAGGGCACCCAAGTGAAACGATTTGGATAGGGAGCATGGGACTGCCTCCTCCCTATTGTTAACATTTCGTGGAACGAGGGCGGGCTCTTCGACCCCATCTATTGGGTTTATTCTGTCAATCGAGGGCTCGACTCTAATGCTGTATGTGTGAACTTGCTTTTGGAAGGAGATTCTCTTCCCTTTATTCGCGGGTTTCGCGTAAGTGTCTCTGCTTACGGGCCCGCCCAAACGTTTTTGGCCCTTCATACAGGAGCTTGAAGATCACAAACAACAGTAGAATCCTGATCAAATCGTTTTTCAGATTATTCCACTGCTATGGAAAGTTACCTTGCTACAATAGATGGTAGTATCTCATCATCATCATCATCATCATCATCAACAGAGATGACGATTGTTATTGTTTTTTTTTGTGCTGTATCAGTATAAACAGTAACTGATTTTTTGAAAAGTAATTAAGTTCCCGGATAAGTTATCTGCATAAAATAATGAACTCATCCATGCGCTTAAATATTGCTTCACACTGATTCTATTCGAAACCAAACAAGTCAACGAATCCTTGTTTCTATCGATACCATTTCAGGCACGAGCGATCTAAAGAGATTGCATCACACTCGCATCACATCGCCTCATTTTGCGGCCATCATGCAGGTGGCCGTATTCGATTATTCCAAGCGAGGAAATAGAAAACTTATCTACAATGGATTTACCTACTACAGGGAAAGAAATTATCCTTATTCGACCAATTGGTACTGTGCGGCAAGAAAACGCGGCTGTCGTGCACGCGCAGTTAGCAAAGAGAAACAAGGAGTGATCTACGTTTATCCAACCTCGGATGAACACAACCATGCTGTGGAGCGATGAGAAAGGTAAGAAGCATGAAAGAAGATCGCTTGTTAATTTTGTATTGTAAATTTCAAGTAACAATAAGAACTGAAACACTTTCAAACTATCACTAGTAAACGCTAGTAAATTCCTGTAAATTCCATTCCTGACAATGTCAAAACATAAGGTTTTTCTAGTGTAATTTAAAGGAGTTTGCTTGCGTTCTCTACGAGATCTACGTCGCATGTTTACAAAAAAAAGGCTGTGCATCACCTCACGAACACAATGACAGAATTTTGCATTACACTAATGAAACCTAACCACTTCTTCTCCACACCTGTGTAGACCTCATTGGCCCCTAATAGCGTAACTCACACTAACACTTCCTTAAATATTGTGTCTAAATAACATAGCAAATCAAAACAACAACAAAGATACTAGTACCGAAAGGTACCGAAAAGCGCAAGAATTATTGCAAGGTGCAGACTTCAAGGTGAACTTCGGACCTAGGGGTTCTACAACAGTGAACCTATTTCAAATTGCTAGTTTCATATTGATTGTTGGTTAAACCAAGCTGCTATGTTGTGGAGTCTGATGGGCCTAGCACACGTCCAGGATCTATATTGTTTTGTATACGGATGGGTCCAAGATGGGGGAGAACACCGGAGCTTGGGTTTTTGGCCCTGGTATCGCCATGGTCATACCTATGGGTCGGAGTCCTACTGTATTTCAAGCAGAGATTCAAACCATAATAGACTGCGCTAATTTATGCATCAAAAGGAGTTATAGATCTGCTAAGATCTGTATATTTTCGGACAGTCAAGCAGCGTTAAATGCGCTAGAGTCATGCACGTGTTAATCGCAGCTAGTGTGGGGATGCATTCATTTGCTAGGAACAAGGTTATATTATCCTGTGTGTCCGACCATTGTGGAGGAAATGAGAATGCCGGCAGACTAGCTAGACAAGGCTCTGCTTCGAGATTTGTCGGTCCTGAACCTTTTTGTGGTGTCCCTGTGTGTACGTTGAGGATGAAAGTTAAAACCTGGGAAATGTCCATGGTAGAATCCAACTGAAATGCCTCGGCTACATACCGGCAAGCAAAAAGGTTCATTAAACCTAGTGCAGCAAAGGCCCGGGCTCTATCAAATTGGGGGAAAAGGATCTAAAGGTAATAACTGGTCTCTGCCCTAGTTAGTATCACTTAAACAAAATTGGAAAATACAAATCATCCGAATGTCGTTTCTATCAATTACTTTGCAGTTGTGTACCTCTACCCGAGGAGAGTCTGAGAGAATACTGAATATTATGTTGTCGATAATGATTATTCAGGTTGCTGTCGTTTTGGTCGTTTTTAACGGTTAAAAGATCAAAATTGATAGCAAAAACGTATTAGTGTAACATCAAATTTGAAACTGATCCTGCTATCAGTGAGTGCAAATTGAAAACTCAATATGCTGTACATTTTTTCCGTTGATAGCAAAATGAGTATTCCACTTGATAATCTGTCAATACAATGAAAACAAAACTTTATTTCACAAAGCAAAGTGAACGCAAGATTACTGCAAGATAAAAACTAAATTTGACAATTGTGAAAAGGAATCACATTTTGATTTCAATTTGATGTTGATATCAAAATAAGTTTTCGAATTGCTATATTTATGATGTAAGACTTTACTCAGGTATTCAATCAAAGGAGGTCAATATTTGGAAAAGGGTTACTAGAGCCTACCGAAGTTTGGCAAAGCAATCACGTATGCTTTATAACTCGAGTCGAGCCTAACTGGAATAGTGTGCTACATTTACCAATTTCTACTACATGTAAGTTGTGGTTGGATACTTGATTAGCACTAAATTAAATCTGGTTCATGTGTGTGTGTGTATATACAATCCAATCCAATCCTGTGATGCTAAAGGATGCATTTATGTCTATACAAGAGTAGCATTCCGCTATTCGGCAAACATTCCACATCATCCTTTTCGAATGGAACAGCTTGAATACAATTAGATTGCATTGGATGTCTTTATTAAAGACTTTCAGCCGGAGGCTGGTTCGTCTCTTGAATACAATTAGAAATTCGCGCACAAAAGCAATACAATGAAAATCACAGGTGAAAAAAACACTTTAACTTGAAAAATCACAATCATTGTGCAAAGAAAGAAAACAAACCTTCACAGCTCTGCACAGCTGTACACCACGTGGTGAGTCCATCTGAAATTATAGGCCAGCCAGCGCGTTAGCTTCTGACCAGCAAATGATCGTTTTCTACATTGCACTGGTTTTCTTTTTTCTCTCTTCACACTCTACCAACAATTAAAATCTGCCGCTATGAGGTGACTTTCTATGCTGACTTCTAAACTGCTTATAATAATCACGTCACTCGCGACAAAGCGGAAAAATACTCTAATTTAATCATTTATGCCCGCGTGGCACAACAATAACAGTACTAACAAACACAACTAACATGAAATTAACCCTTCCTCCGGGTGCGGGAGCAAAGCACAAAAAAAAACAAAGCAAAAAACGGGGAAAAACTACCGACCATCACAAATTTCGGGAAGGAATCGATTATATTCACAACATCTTGTACAAAACGTGCAAGATTTTATGATTGCACTGTTCGTTTAGGTTAAATTACGAATACATTTTTGATTTTTTTCCGCGAAAAGGACGCAGCGAAAACAAAACACGTCAGTTTCCAAGCACGGCTTGCTGCGATCATATTACTAAAATAAATCTGGGTCATACCACAATATTCCTAAAACCCCGTTCACATTACAACCTATATTACGTGATATAGAGTATCTTGATATCAAATGCCATGCACATTATTTCCAGTGAAAACTAGATGTATAGATGCTGATATCAAGATAGCCTATATCACGTAATATCGGCTGTAGTCTGAACGGGGTGTAAGACCAACCGCACCAATACGGTAATATCGGTAAATTGTTACCCTGTTTAACAACTCGACAACGGTGGTTCGTAACCGGGTTGGAAAATGGCAATTTGCTCGCTCGGTGAGCAGCTGATTCGTAAATTTGACAACCCGACCCAACCGAGCCGAGCGTTGCTATTTGAAGAAATATAAGCAAAACAAGCTGAAACAATAAAACAACATCTTCATCTGCAAGACTTTCATTTCAATCTGAGTGTTTCCGATTTGTTTTTAAAGTGTTATTTGTGTTGTGTTAATTTCACGTTTATTGTTATATGTTGTGAAAAAATGAGTGCATCAAAAACCCGTGGAAGGAATTGGACGCAACAAGACAACGAAGAGCTTTGCAGAGCTTCGCTGGATGTTTCCCAAGATCCAATCTTTGGGACAAACCAGAACGTCGAAAAACAATACGGAAGAGTATTTAAACTGCATGAAATATTTAGCAAAACGAAACCGGTGCGAAAATAAATTTGAAACTTATTGTGTTATCTTTTTATGAACGACCGGTGCGAAAGCGGGTGGTTAAATCAAAATAGCAACGCTCTCAGTCATCAACATATTACCCAGATACGAACCCACTGGTGGGGATGGTCTAAGTAGTGGACGCAGTGGTTATAAGGCTCCACAAGCAAAACGACTTCAAGAAAACCATTTATCCATCGGGTAGTCCGAACTTCTCTAGGTGGAGTGGAGCGCGAGGATCCTTATCCTCTAGCTTTGGCCTACTCTCGAAGAAGTTTTACAGTCCACTTTGTGCGTTCCCCCGGACGGAGCATACTTTCTTGGAAATATTTTGTCGAAACTCATGTAGTCGGCTGGTTAGTATTTCATTCTACAATTCTGAAAATTTAGATTTACAAAGGAGCAACAAAAAACCAGTTCCAAAGCTCGGTTTCATTCCCATTATCTTTCGGTTCAAATTTTCTCTAAAGGCACACATATCATATCAAGCCAGACTTCACAAACAGGCAACTCTTCAAACGGCTGCTTAAATCTTTTCAATTGCATCCTTTCTTTTTTCAATTCGGGATCCCAAAGAACAATTTTAGATCTATTGCATTCTTGTAGATCATTTATATTTACAATGCTTATTATTCTCAAAGTAGCTATAAATGTGTCGAAAAACGAATTACGTTAATTATTATCTAGTACTTCACATGGCATCACTAATTGATTGCTTTTTTTCTTTTGCAGGAACCATTCTATGGAGTCACACGAAAGTGTAATTCGAATGCAACTAGGACTGGAGGTACGATGCTGATTAAATATGACATATAGCGTTGTTCACCGAACATATTTTTCGGCGCTATTTTTCAAACCCTCCCAAAAATAATAATAAAGTTCAAAAACAACGAAAAGCGTTTAATTCCCGTGTTGGGCATTTTCACCGCAAAAAAAATCTTATCCGTTCCTCGCTGATCTTACGTTCAATTTTTTTTTCCAGCGACCGGCGAATACAAGCTAGCAATGTTTGGCTACACCCAGCGCGGGTACGTGATGTTGCTGCACAACGGCTATGGCTTCATTAAGGACCGCCAATCGGCCAAAACGTGCAACTGGAAATGTTCCCTATTTCGACGGTTGAAATGCCGCGCTCGAGCCATCACGAAAAACGTCGACGGAAAGCAGCTAATGAAAATAACTCAAGCTGCTCACACTCACGATCGTAGCGAGTATCGGGTGGATATGTAAATACAGCACGACTACCTACCAAATGTACACTGTACGAAATAAATATTCTTAACATTTACCACGATGTTTTACTAGCTCCGAAGAATTTGCTTTAACACAGCATGAACTGACGTTAACTTCTGTTTTTTTTTTCAGCGATTCCGACAAATTTCAGAGAAGCCAAGTTCGGATACACACGACGAGGAAAAATGATGCTCATGTATAACGGCTACGCATACATCAAAGACCGTCAAGCTCAGAAAAGTTGCAATTGGAAGTGTTCGCTGTTTGGCAAGATGAAGTGCCGTGCTCGAGCCGTAACAAAGTCGATCAACGGTCGAAAATTAATGAAAATTACCAAAGCCATTCATAACCATGATCGCAAAGCATACAATTTCAACACAAACTAATTACACCGAATAGACAGGGTTGCATTTGCTCAATCGCAGTACTAGATTTATCATTATGCCCTGGTATGCCATCACGCTCATAACGATTGACGAACACAACACCGGTTGCACATGCTTGTCTGTCGGCGGTATTATCTGCCTACCTACATATTAATCTTAATATGAAATAAATGCAATCAGTTCCATGACATTTCGTTTCAATCAACGGGGCTTGTGGCTTGGTGCACATTCTCAAATTGGCCCTGCGACTAACCTCTCTTCTTCTGTTTTGTAGAAACGTATTCGAATGCTTACTTCGGGCGGACCCGGCGAGGTTACCAGATGCTCCTGCACGAGGATTTTGGTTATGTTCGGGAAAAACAAAAGCAAAACACGACCAACTGGAAGTGTTCCTTGCATGCGAAGTTCCGCTGTAAGGCACGTGCCGTGACAAAGAATATCGACGGACAGCACTACGTTCGGATAACTTGCGGTACCCACACGCATGGTCCGCATGCCGGTCCAGAACGTGCGAAGCTCTATACCAGAGAGAAAAAATATGAAGACAACGATAGTACGGCGCTGTGACGGATTGCGTAGCAGCATGATTATGGGGAGGTAAGTGAGGTAGATGTTGTCTGATTGCACAGACAAACCGACGCATTAGCAACATTTATTCGGTCGACTCAAATTTAAACAACTGCGGCAGTTTCGTCATTCATCATTTTGGGTAGTTGAAATTGGTGCCTTTTATAAAGAACTAGGTACTTGAAATTTGACGAAGGAGCCTTAGGAAGAATTCTAAGAAACGTGGCCTTCACGTAAATTATGAAGTTTCCTGGAAATCGCTCAAAGATGATTCGTTAATTCAACAAAATATCCAAACCGACTTCCAAGGAAAAAGGCTCATTTGAAACCATATACCGTCTAGCTTATAAGTACGTCTCTCAATCAATGTTGTATAGCTTAGCTTGACTGGCTGTTGTACGTATCAATGGTTGCTACTCCGTGATTGATCAGAATCAGTGAAATTGCACAATTAATCAACTGAATGGGGCTGGAAGTAACCGACCATTCTCACTGTACACGTTTCAGTGACTCAATTTCTTTAGTCATCAATAACGGCGCCGGCCACGTCCTTGCAATGAGTTGGGAAAAGGGAAGGAAAGTTAGTGTGACCTTTGCTGATTAGGGACCGTGTTTACCTCTGCATCCCCACAAAGGTCACAGGAAGGAGGTTTTCCTATGTTAGTAGAGTAAGGCTCAATGGATCAGGATTCACCTTGATAAGTGATGTGATCATATAATATAGTTCATATAATTCAGGGGACAAAAAGGATAACAATTACCTTTTTCGCTCCGCGCTTTTGAGAGCACTTACCAACTCTCATTTGTCTGAAAATCCCTTGCGAGGTCCAACTGGTTAGTTCCTCTTTCCATCCACGGAATCGTTAACACACCTCTTGTGATCAAGGTTGTCATTATTGTCAATTGCATTTTTGACTACTAATTATCGTTCCTCTTAGGAAAAACGGCAAATAAATCAGTGTAATGGAAAGCGCTCACCCGGATAATCAGCAACAATTAGCAAACGTGTAACAATCGGTTCGTTTTCGAAATCCATTTACACCGGAGTTAAGTTCTATTCAACACACAAATGATGTTTAGGTATAACTCTGGTCATAAACACAGCATCCACTATCACACGCGACGGTTATGATTGAGATTCTAATAAGGATGAATTTCATCACACAAAAAATACTGAAAAAACGTGACAGCTCACCAAAGCCCAACCGTTCGTGGTCAGAGCATGCTGCGATCCTACGTCTCTCAATCAATGTTGTATAACCGATTAACGCAGGTATTCAATTTGGTTTCGAGCAGTTCATGTTATGCAGCCTTCCTACATTGTAGGAATAGTATTCGCTTTATTTCACCGCTTTTCTTCGTCTATTTGCATCATGATTGAATAATTTCTCGCAAATATCGCTATGAAAGGATAGAATAGATAAAATTAATCAATCATGGTAGGCCGCGCGTTACCACTGCCGTGAAAATTTCTGCTAAGTGTTTATATCTGTTAAATTATATTGTTTCGGTCCAATGTTGTTAAAGTGCTCACCACATTGATTATTAATATTTATAATATGTTTTTTTTTATAGTAGACCGGGTTCTACTTCCACTCTAATGTCACTGATGCTCAGTTTGCGTCCGAATTACAGAATTAATAGCAAGGATATTGAAACTGTAGTAAGATAACCTTGAATAGCCTAGTTCAACACTAGATAGGTTATAATATGGACAACGGTGGGGTTGAATTCGTGATTTTATTATCTGCTAATTGGAGGCACAACATGTCGCATTCAAAACTAAATTGCAAAAAAGAAACAAAAAATAAGCGAGTTAGAAAGTGTGTGTCAAAGAGAGAGTTGTGGAACAATTTTAAAACCATGTTTTTGTTGAATCAACCTGCTGTTTATTACGTATTTTATGCAAAACAAAACATGAAAAGCCGTTTTTGAACGCACTCAGTTTTCGGAATCTCATTGTTTATGGTGCCTTTGATTACGGATGGTTCACTTCGTTTGCCACAAGTGCATATGGTCTGCCAAATCGGGTCCATCGAAGCGAACTTCGACAGATTCTTCTGTTCGAAATGGCCACTCACAGCAAACTTGTGAAATATTCATATCCCAGCGACTTCTTAACTCTCCTCGGGTATTAAAAAAAACTGGCACATAAGACATTGAGGTCAATATTGACCCGGATTCCAACCCTTTCTAAAATTATGAAATTTCAACCTAGACGCAATGTTCATTCCCCATTAGTAGATAAAACTGGTTACAGTAACATTGGCCCACCGGAAGTCTTTTACATAGAGAAGAATTTTTTGAGTCAATGTGTGAACAGAATTGCATGCAAAACATTCCAGACTAGTTGTTGAGAGTTGCCGTCTTAGACAAAGTTTCTCAGTATGTCATTTTTCGTCTTTTGACATTATCATATTAATTCCAGCTCATGCCACAGAGATGGCGCTGCAGTCTATCTTTGCCAAATGAAGCTCTAAAGAGTTGCCGTCTTCGGCAAAGTTTCTCATTATGTCATTTGTCGTCTTTTGTCATTATCATATTAGTTCATGATCTTGCCACAGAGATGGCGCTGCAGTTTATCTTTTGCAAATGCGCTAAAGAGTTGCCGTCTTTGGCAAAGTTATTCAGTATGTTATTTATCGTCGTTTGAAATGTTCATATTAGTTCCAGATATTGCCGGTCGCGCAGTCTATATTTGCCAAATGAAGCTCTAGAGAGTTATCGTCTTCAGCAAAGTTTCTCAGTGTGTCAATTGTGGTCTTGTGAGATTATCACATTACTTCCAGATCCCTGCAGCACGATTTGGATCTAATATGATAATATCAAAAGACGATTCGTTACGCACTGTGAAACTTTGCTTAAGACACCATTTATCGACATCGAGTCTGGAATGTTATGTTTGCATTTCTGTTAACACAGCCAAACTAAAACTTCCTTCCCTTTATAGCAGATTTCTGGGAGACAATGTAACCGGAACCAGCTCTCTTTTGTTCTAAGGCATTTTTAAGACAAGCTTTCAAATTATGCATTAACATAGACTCTAAGTTAAAATTTCGAAATTCTACGAAGGGTTGAAATACGGGTCAATATTGACAATAATGTGTATGTGTCACTTTTTTCACGATTTTGCGAACAAAAAATCACAAACAAAACAAAACAAACAACGCTGAAATTGCTAAACAATCCACAATCCAGTGGAGCAATTAATTCTTGAAAATGTCACGTCTGAAGGCTTAATAGTACTCGAGGTTTGTGCTCAGAAAACTGCGGAATAATAGGGATTCGATCCCGTATGTCCTTAAACTGATTTTAAAAAAATATGAAAAAATGAAGGATTTCTGTAAAACATTAAAATTCAGAAAATTTCAACCCGATTGGTTTAAAAAAAAAAAAAAAGATAGCGTACATTGAAGTTGTGTCATGAATCAGAATTGACCCCAATATAATATAAGAAGCTTTAAATACGCTTTGGTGTAGGTTTCTTCATCAATGACGTAGTATCGGTATTTCTTTAGCAGCTTCGTGTAGAGCGCTTTTACTGTCCCGATTTGGGAACTAAAACCAAAGATATGAAGAGAAAGTATTGATAGTTTCGTTAGAGTACGGCAGACTGTGAAAATTGAATAGAAGCAGTTGAAATTAAGCGGAGGGTTATTTTCAAATGCAGTATCCGATCAAGCACAAAATCTTTTGCCAAGCTACTCCAATGCAGGGCAGGGATACCCCCTTGACCCCTGCACTTCCTTGGAAATCAATTTCCAATTAGAGGTTTTCAAAACACAACTTTTATTTCATTGGTAATATCGCGAATGGTTTACTGATTATCGTCCATTTCGACCGGAATCTCACTGAAAACTGCACAACTGAAGGGTTGTTAATGTCGTTTAACTATGAAAACAGTTACGCATTCAAAGTGTCGCAATAATTACCGGCTCACCCTTTAAATCTTCAGGAAATTTCATCCCACCCATATAATAGATCGTCTGGTCGATTTCGAGATCTTCTCATTTCAAAAAGTTCCCCTAGCTAATCCTCCAGAGTTTTAATAGACTTCCTCCCCTTGATCTAATAAATTTCTTCGTTTGTCTAGTGATACTTCTTCCTCAGCTTTTTATTACTATCCGCCTATTTCTCCTTTGACTTTTCTTCTACTTATTTGGACATAAAGAAAACTTTCTCAATTGATAAGAACCGCACGAGTTGATGAAAAATTTACAATGTTTGCTATGAACATTAATCTGGGTTTTCTGAGGGTTATGTGCGTTATACCTGAACATGAGCGTGATTGACCGTCCGAGGTTACTACTATTCCGTTAATGTACTTTCATCCTAAATGTATGCTGATGTCCTAAAAACTTCTTATCCCATGAATTGCATCCCATCCCATGCACAGGCCCCATCCAAATGCAGGTCAAATAAGGAATTTGTTGGACTTGATATTCGCTTTATTGACAGCCAAGGAGTACCCTTGAGGTTTTGGGTTGGCAGCAACGTTCGCTTTGGTAAAGGAAACCGTAATCTGGGGAAAAAGGCTCAGTATGTGAAATTTTTTCTTCGTGTTTCCAAATGTTAAGGGCGATTCAAAACACACATATTTAATTTTTTTTATTGATTTTAGCCATTTGTAAAGATGCTGTTCGGGTTACACAATAAATGTGACCTTGATTTGTTTCATTGGGAAAACCACATTGATGTGTTAACTATGCTGGGTGCCCGAGTAAAGTCTTATAATAAAGATAGCATTTCGAAACCTTATTTTGATATCAACATCAAGTTAAAATCAAAATTTTGATTTCACTTCACAATTGTCAAATTCGATATCACATTTAGTTTTCACCTTGCTGTAATTTTGCGTTCACTTTTCTTTGAGAGAGGTCGAATAAGAATACTCATTTTGTTATCAATAGGAAAAAATTACAGCATAGTGTCTTTCAAATTTTGCTCTCACTGATAGCAGGATCAATTCTAAATTTGATCTCACAGTAATACATTTTTGCTATCAATTTTGATCTTTTAACCGTTAAATCGACAAAAACGACAGCAAGCTGAGAAATCATCATCAGCAATTTCACAACATCATGTTGAGTTTTCAATTTGATCTCAAATTCTTCTCGGATAGTCGATATAAACCGAATTAATCCGACAGTCAAGATGCTAATGAGATCATTTACAAACTGGGATGGTGGCATACTTCATAGGGAAAACAACCATTTTCATCATATATTGGAGAGCCGATTGGAACTTCTTCACAAAGTGTGATCGTGGATTACTTTATTGAGATTTGCTTCGAGTATAGACTTCACATCGCAAGGAATTCACTCGACTTAGTCAAACCATGTGGCAGATAATCTGTAGATTGAGACCATCTTGGAGAGCTAGAGCCTTCCTCCAGATTTTTCTGAATCACATTTCAGACGTCTTCATGTGAAACTTATTCTATGTTATCAAATGAACTACTATAGGATCATCCGTGAATGTTGCTAGTACCAGGACATCTTGAGGTCTACACACTGCGAAGTTTCCCGCCTTTTTCTAGAAGGCGTTCTTTCGGAATTCCCCCATATCTTCTGGAGACTGTATCACAGTCTACTTATATTCTTCCATATGATCGACTTTTGGAAATGACCTCGTTATGATCATCTTTCAGATGTTGTTGGATACTGAACATTGTACATCTTCTTATCTACCATTAGACCTCATCAAAATTTTCGTTGGAATTTTTGGATATCATCGTGTAGTTCTTATTGTAGAATTTTTCCATCGACCGCTTTCAAGTCTTTTGAGTTTATACTGGAAGGCTCATCGTTGATCTCGATCTGACGAATTCCATCAAGGAAGGTATATTACTCATCCATGACTTGGGCCAGATTACGGCTTACGCTTCGCCTGACACCGCTTATTCCCCCCTTTCCCTTCGTTATTGAATGAAGTGGTATATAACTCTTTAAATATTGGTAACAACTCATTCAAAATTACGCAAACAAAAACTCATACTAATACCAGCACCGTTCTAATTTTAGAGAAGTCTCAAGAGTTCCGTGAAACTACGTTGAATAGATCGGTTCAACATGTTTGAATCGGTGTAACAGTCTCAACGAGTCTTCTGCATTGAAAGCTATACGGTTGAATCGTTGTCAACGTTGTTTTGAATCAGCTACTATACTTCCCATAGCTTGAACACACCATAATAGGAAAATACAGCCTCATCTGGTACACTCACTATATGAAGGCAGAAATTAAAAAAATCTAATTCTCTTCAAGCGAACTTTCCTAATCATGGTTAAAGCTATGGCCATTTAGAATCCGGAATAATAAAATCATCTGTAACTCGGTAACGGATTGACGTACTAATAAGTTTAATACATCAAAACAAAGGTAATTCACTGTACTTTAAGGAAAACATATCAATACAAATCATTTCTCTTCTTCTCTTATGAAAATTCGCACTTTCATCTTTATTTCTCCCATAAAATGCTACACACCTCCGGAGTCAACTTCCTTGGCACATTTGTTCCACATTTTGATCATCTGAGTCGCGTTCCGAGCCGTTTCCCACTTTTCTTAAGCTTCCGCTTCATTATTACCCAAAATCTCTCGATGGGCCGGAACTGCGGGCAGTTGGGTGGAATTATGTTTTTATCGATGAAATCTACGTTATTATCGCGGTACCACTGGATGACTTCGCGGCTGTAGTGGCAAGTCGCCAAATCTGACCAAAACTTCACGGGACCTTTATGGGCTTTATTGAAAGGTAGTACACGGTTTTTGAGGCATTATTCCTTGTACAGCTTCGAGTCCATCGTCTTATTCGTCACGAACACTTCGGTCTTTGCTCCGCAGCTGCATATCCCTTGCCAAATCATCAGTTTTTTGGCAAATTTGTCCATAAAAGCAAACTTAAACTTCGCAGGAACATCTCCTCGTGCCGTCGCCATGTAGAATTTTTGGCCAGGAAGCTGTCCGAAATCCATTTTGACGTAGGTTTCATCGTCGATGAGCAGGCATCCTTGGTACTTCGTCAAAACCTGCTGGTACAATTTCCGAGCTCGAGTTTTGGTGACGAAACATTGCTTCAACGTTCTGTTTGGTTGCTTGCTGGCTCGATAAGAACGATATCCTGCTCGCAAACGAATTCTTCGAACGGTACTGCGAGCAGCAGCGTATTTTTGTGCGATTTCATTATCTGATAGTCCAGGGTTTGCTCTGACGGTTCTCAGCACCTTCTGGTTCAGCTTGCGGTCATATGTTCCACTACGACGCTTACCTTGAGGCACTCGATCCACGCTCTTTTGCTCCCTGAAACGTTTGAGCACATAATACACGGTTGATTTGGCGATTTTCAACGTTTTTCGATTTTTATTGCGGACCACGTTGGATTATCAACGTGGGTGTGCAGATTTTTTCTCTCCTCTCGGCTTCCATCTGGAATAACTTTTGACTCACTGCACGAAATACAGGTTAACAAACCGCTGTAAAAGAATTCTTGAAGCGGTCACTTCCCGTGCCGCTTCAACACAATAAGTGATTCCGGATTCTAACTGCACAGAACTTAAGTATTATATATGCCTACATTTTAAATCAAAATTGCATGAAATTGTGCCCCCTGTCGTACTATGTCTAAGTTGAATCGTAAAGAGTGCAAATTCTCGACTGGTATACGATGTGTCATTTATCCATCGAACTGCGCCACAAACTAAATCGAATTTGCATCGCTAGACTTTTTAAATCGAATTTGTTTTATTACAAATTAAATCGTATCCGATGTCAAGTCAACTCGTTCAAGAAAGCAATGGAATTTGTACGTACATGGCCCCACTTTTGCACGTGTAATTCCTATTTTTGCATTCCATTCGATTTGTTTGCTTACATATATGTTTGTATATCAGGAAACAGCTTTCAATGTACGGGCATTTTGCTTGTCTGGATCATATTTTGCATTTTTTTTCAGTATATCTGTCTCTAAAAGTAAGGGAGGGTGATCCATGTGATACGCAGTGAAGCACAACTCAGAATCCACTTGAGGCTGGTGATCGAATTGCACGAAATGAAAGGTACTATCACTTCAACTTTGATACTATCAATAAACCACTGTAAAATTTAAAACGGGGCTCCCAACTATAATGTAACGAATGTACCAGGATACCTTTTCACTTTTATAATCGAAGATCTGATTCCTGGAAGATAACTTCGTGTTGTACAAATAAATACCTGTAACTTGAAATTCCACATGGATATATACGGGACAATTTACATCGATTATTACTTACTAAGACAAAACATCTCGGTTAACTTTTAAACTTTTGCACAATAGGCGAACAAAACACTTATAACTATAATGAAAATGACCGAGCCACTTTTAGCATGTAAAAAAATACAACAGTTGAAAAAGTTTTCGATTTGGGTTTCACTACGCGATATCGTCAACAGAAACTGCGATTATTTAAAACAAGACGTCAGTTCAAAGCACCGCATGCTTCGATTTGAGAGTTCAAATATTGATGATTGATGATAATCCTGTATGCCTACTTCTCACTAAGGTGAGATTGAGTCTTCTCACTTCAAACGAAGCCAAGAGTAGGACCAACATCTAAGTGTTTTCATGATGATTGAACCCTCATTACAAATTTGGCTCCAAAAGTGCCCTGTAGACCATGATCTAGAGCTGTAGAATGCATTAAAATCGTACGAACTGCTTCGCTCTTATCACCAATTGCAGTCCCATCAAGCGGAAAAAGTCAAATGCATAACAGTGGCATCAATTAGTTTTGAAGCATTCTGCATTTTCAACTGTCATTTTTATGTTTTTTTTTATGTTTTCCTTTAGAACGGATCTTTGGCAGTTTAACGTTATTGATTTGACCACCGACCACTATCGAACACTCACGAAGTATTCCTTTTCTTTCAGGTGCTCACCATTCAGCCACACGTTTACTAGCCAAACTTCGAAACTCACCCCGCTGTGCAGTATGAAAGTGCATGATTTAACTCTGTTAAGAAAGATCCTATTATCGCAATAAAGTTTTACCTTTGCAAATGTCCTTTGTAAAATTTCTCATTCACCATCGACGGTTTGCCCGTGGAGCATCTCACCTACTAACGCGCGTGTTTCCTTTCTTCTAGAAGATAAGCATGGCTTTTCCCAGCGGGCTTACTACGAGTTCACATCGCGAGGAACCCAGTGTCTGGTGTACGACGGATACTTCTTCAGCAAGAACAAAACCAACGAAGGCGGCGTTCGGGTAAACTGGAAATGTCGCTACTACCAGCGCTTCAAGTGCAAGGCCAGAGCTCTTACCAAAACCATCAACGGATGCGACTACGTGAAGGTTTCCAATGCGGAGCATACGCATCTGCGTGAAATGTACTGCAAAAATATCCGTCGAAAGCGTAGGAAAGCCACCGATCTCAAAACGACGGAGCACGGCGAGCTGAATTATTAGAACTCGCCATATTCTCAGTTAAAATTTTTCTGGAAAATAAAAAGTGAATGCCAAATTTTCTAGTGATGTCTCAGAATCCATTAGCAGCCTCATTTGATAGAAAGTGTTTACTTCTCTAATAATGATGTTATCTTCGCTTTTCAGGGGACTCCGAAAAACCAACCAATCTGGAGCTGGCCCAGTTCGGGTCGACTCAACGCGGACGTCCATTGTTGGTGCACAGAGATTACACCTACATTCGTAACGGTGAATTCTGCGGCACAATCAACTGGCGTTGTTCGGCCTACCGGAAGCAAAAGTGCAAAGCCAAAGCCATAACGATCAAGCATAACGGTAATGAGTTTGTTAAACTGTCCCATCCGGTGCACAGCCATTCCCCTCGGGAGGGCAGCGACCAAAACCAGCATCGAAAGAAAATGCTCGAAGGCGCGGATTACCTCCGCACTGATGGGGTAGACGATGACATGTTTTTTGAGTAATTAAAATTCAATTTTGGACCAAAACATTTGCTGTTTTATTGAACTTTGCCAACTATTGATTCTAGTACTGCACTGGTACCTGATACTCACGCTGTTATTTCTATCGACAGGAAATATCATCTACGTGCTATCAAAGCGCGGCACTAAGCATCTGTTTTATGATGGAAATACGTACACGCCAAATGAGCGACCCTACCCCGGTCAGCGCACTAGAACGTGGAAGTGCACGTTGTACTATCGACTGAAGTGCCGTGCCAGAATTGTCACTAGCGAAGTTCACGGGCTGCCCAAGTTGCGAGTAGTCGTGGCCGAGCACACCCACGAGAAACTGTTTCCCCATTTGAGCGAGAAATTCCGAAGCCTATTCTAGTCCATCGAACAGAACCTAGTCCAATATCAGTGATCTCATTTTTGTCGTAGTTTTCAGATGCTTAGAAATAAATGTTTACGTGTTTGTGAGCAAAGTAAAGTAGTCGGAAAGGGCGTCGTTATTAAGCTGGTGCTCGTAGTTGGCGGAATTATTTGGTGGTCTAATCTAGTATGTTTCGAATTTTCTTTTAGAGTACTGGGTCCTACCAGTAGTGCGATCCTGTTCGTTCAGGCAGTAAACTGGCCAACCAAATGAGCTACTGGGTCTGTGATCGGGTCAAGCGAAACAACTGCCGAGCCCAGATTATCATCTTCGACGATCGAAAGCTGTACAAAGTGACCAACTCGAATCATAATCGCCATACTCTGCATTCTAAATACTACTGTCAATAAATTCAAAGCTGAACCACCTTTCGTCTAGTTTCTCGTTTTTCTCACTTCGACTGGATTGATTTTTTTTTTTGATTTCTGTGTCACTAATGCATTGAAATTTTCTAGATATGGGCTACCTTTCCAATGGAGTACCTAATCAGTTACTGGTGAAAGTGCAGCAGGAGATTAACATATTCACCGTGGTGGGACAGCGGGGCAAGACTAAGCTGCTGATCGAGGGCTACACCTACATTGTCAACAAGAAGAGCAACGGGAAGCTGTACTGGGGCTGCGCCAAAGCGGTACCCTTCCGCTGCCGAGCACGGCTTATAACGGATGACAGCAATTTTTACGACGTTACATTCAAGAATCTCATTCACAACCACCGGCCCGAAGAAACGAAACCGCGATAGATGGCGAATAGCATTATCGTAAGAAGCGAAAAATAAACTTGAAATTACCACATGAACACAATTTTGCGTATGATTTGTGCTGCAGTAATAGAATGGAAGGCGGCGTAGTTTGCAACTAATATCGTTCCCAATGTATTTATTCCAGAGAAAAAACCCCGCATTTCAGGGGTGCTGAACTTGGCGGAATGGACGTTTACACCGGGTCAGCGGGGGAAACCGAAGCTGGTGATCGAGAACAATTCCTTCTTCCGAACCAAGGGAGACACGCAGCGGTCGTACTGGTCTTGTTCGGCGTACAAATCGAAAAAATGCAAGTGTAAATTGGTGACCCATCGGAACAGTTTGATCGTGAAGTACACCCACAAGAGCCATTCTCACGCGGACGAGTTCGGCGAGCATGCAAAGATCAATATAATCGATGCCGACATCAACGAATTCTACGATAAACCAGTTGGTGGCGCTGCGTTCGAGATGAAGAAGGAGTCACCGTTTTGATTTGTTTTGTTTTAGGAATTGAATAAAGTGACAGTTATTGTGATTGACATTGATGAAGTTTGGATCGAAATTGTAGCACTACTAGATTGATGTTGCGTGGCACGTGGTTGGCGGTGACTGATATTCTTAAAAACTTCCTTTTTAGGCAAACGAAATGTCATTGGAACTCAAATAGAGTACACAGGAGGGGAGGTGACATTTTCGCCCAGCTGCCGAGGAATGCCAAAGATGCAGCTGGATGGGTACACCTACCATCGCAATTCGGGAAATGCTAGCAAAACTTATTGGATTTGCGAACGAGCGCGAAAGTTCAAATGCCGTGCCAGGGCAATAACCTATCGGGGCACGGGACGGATCACCATCAACGAGCATTCGCACAACCACATGCAAGGGTGCTAGGTTAAAAACAAAAAATTGGGTTGGATTTGTCACAACTGGTTTGTTGCATTGAACGACTAGATTGACGTGATTAGTGCAGTGTTAAGAAGCTGTGTTGTTGTCCAGGTGTTGGCGCCCGCTATCAGAGAAACAATTGACAAAGGCAACGGAATATGTTGGGTTGGGATTACGGAGTGAAAAAAGGCCAATAAATGGAAAAAGTTGTTAGCTTTTGGATCATAGATAAACTTTGCCTGTATTAGTTCTGAATTTTAGTTATTATTTTCCAGTAGATGGTAACCCTAAAATGCCCTGTTTCTTCGTTTCAGCCAAACCAGCAACTGTCGGCGAACGGATCGAGGGATTAGATCTGATATTTTCCCCAAGTATTCGCGGGATGCCAAAGATGCAATTGAATGGATACGTCTATCTCCGCGAAACAGCCAAGTACAACAGAACTTACTGGGTCTGCGAAAAATCTCGGAAAAATAAATGTCGTGCAAGGGCAATTACTTACCGGGGCAGCGGGAAGGTCACCACGAACAATCAAACGCACAATCACCTCCAAGGCACATAAATAAACCTTCACAATGATCACTTGTACGCCTTCATTACCAAAACACAAGCATCAAGCATAACGGCACCTACGCAGAAAGAAAATCTGAATTTTCGTTGTGATGTAAATATCAAAGCATATACATTTTATTCCCTTCCTCACAAAGCAGCATCTTGCATGAAACAGTTGTAATAAAGACGAGCTTTTGTGTACAACATTATCCGCAATGAATCGTATGTCCCAGAACTTAACACGTTTTATAATGTTAATTTGTAAGTTTTGTGACGCTTCATTTATGTGCATGATATTGAACAGAAATTCTTACTACTTTTTCGAGCTGTATCTAACAAGCTGCTCATTCAACCATTTCAGATGAAAGATCCAACGGTGGTGAAATCTGCCTTCCATATGACAGCTCAGACGTAGCCTTCACGATCAGCAGGAAAGGTAAACCGAAAATTGTATTCCGCGGTCAGACCTATCTGCGCAACAGCGGGAATGCCACGAAAACCTATTGGATTTGTGCGAGAGCGCGGGACACAAGATGTCGATCGCGGGCTATTACCGTCAAAAATTCGTCTTCCGTTACGATCAGTGAGGCTAACCATAATCACTGATTCAGAATAAAATGATGCCGTAACAACAATGTGTTTTATTCAAGACAAACTTCCACATCCGTCTTACTGCAATTCCGTACTAACCGTTCTTCATGTAATGTTCATTTCAGATCATACGAAAAAGTTCAAAGAGCTGGTATTTGTTAGTGGCCCTCGGGGAACGCCGAAGCTAATCGTAGATGGTTATTCTTTCATTCGCAACAAGGGAAATTTCCGAACGACTTACTGGCGTTGTTCAAAGCTCCGCTCGCTCGGTTGTAAGGCCAAAGTGGTAACGTCTCGGGATGACAACAAAATATCGGTGACTACACCTGGCCATTGCCACATGCCCGACTATCAGCAGTACACGTGATTTTAGTGAATAAAATGTATTTCCATGGACAACTCTAAACCGTGTTTCCTTGCACGTGAATTTGATTGTGTTTCAACGCTAAAATGAGGTTGCATTAACTATTGTTTTACTCTCGATAGAACCACAATGGATGTCAGATGCCGTGCAACCGGCGAAAGTAGTGAGATTCACCTACATCACCGGCCAGCGAGGAAAGCCGAAAATCGCATACCAAAATCATACATACATCTGTTCCAAACACCTAAAGGGTCGTAAATATTGGATTTGTGGCAAACAAAGGTCGCAAAACTGCCGGGCACGTCTAATAACCGATTCGGACGACTCAATGTTCTTCGGCCGCAATCTACAGCACAACCATCCAGCAGATCTAGAAATGCTTAGAAAATCTATTTTATATCGCTGAACTTTTGAATAATGTGACGCACGGAATCACTGGAATCTCACGATCATGTATTTTGAGGACCAAGAATAAAGCTATGATACCTCTAAAAAGCTGACAACTTTCTTGCATGCTTCACATAGTGCGCAAACTGTTGAAAGATCTAACTAGTTCTCCTTTTCATCCTCTAGATTTCGAAGCATACTTCCATGCACTTGAACCGATCATGGCGAAAAAGTCTACAATCACCCTTGACGATCAGCAGTTGGATTTCGTACCGGGCCAACGTGGTACGCATCTTCTCCGAATCCAAGGCTATTGCTACGCGAAAAACAACAAAGCTAACAACAAAACTTACTGGGTGTGTCGTACCAGAATGCAACACCGACCCTGCAATGCCCGTGCCGTAACAACACTGAAAAGCAACGGACTCTACCGGATACTGGTGACCAATCCTGTACACATACACGAACCGAGCAGTAAGGTAAACGCTCCAAAAATCCAGTATCATCGAAAACCTAAGCCCCAGCCACCACCTGCACCTTTACTGGAGGAAATCTACACGATCGGTTCATTCGACTCTGATTGAATTTGAAAAATAAACGTTTTGTTGCGCCTCTAACTACACCTCTTCTCTATCATGTCGCCTCTAGCATTTCCAACGTTTCCTATCTAACAACTCTACTTGTGGTATATTTCAGATTTTCTGCATCCGCTGATTGATTTTGCTTTATCGGTGACACCTTCTCCAGAGCCAGTCCATTCCTCGCCAGTGCCAACCGCTTGCGGGCCAAGTAGAGCACGGCGGCGGAACAAGGGAAACCCCAAGCCAGAACCCACCATTCTTGACGATCAGTCTCTGGTCCTGTACGAATCGCAGCGTGGCAAGTTCCTCCTGATGCTAGAAAACTACACCTTTTGCAAAAACAACAACGCCGGAGACACCACGTACTGGGCATGCCGGGTCGTCACCAATAACGTCAAATGCACAGCACGTGCCAATACTGTCCGCAAATCAAGCGGCCTGTACCGCATCATGTTGGGCCATGCGCCGCACAACCATCCGCCGAAGCTGTCCCGTGTGTCTCGCAAAAAGCTCATTCAATCCGATAGTGATCCCTATATTTATTATATGAATAAATATTGATACCTAAATACGAACCGCAAAACTCACTTGTCTGATTCGCTGTTAGAAGGGTTCCCCGATTAATCTACTATTTTTTTCTAGTTTCAGTGGACATCGAGGTGATAGCTACAACCGAAACCAGGAAGTCCGATGCACTCGAAGGAGATCCCAAATCCAGAAACAAACGGAAGCGAACGCAAAATATCAACGTGGAGGAAGTGCTGAAACAGCCATCGGAAAAGTTGGTTCTGTTACCCTGTGTGCTAGGAGGCATGAAAGCATTTTATCAGAACAATTACTTTGACTTTCATTACGTTAAAAAGGGTTCTAAAATCTATCGGTGTGTTAATTTTAACAAGACTGGATGCCTAGGAAAGATTCTGGTGCATAATGGGGAAGTTTATCCGATTGAAAAGCATCACAACCACGCCTGAACGAATAGTGCCTTCGAAAATAAGAATAAATCTACTTAGCGTTCACCGAAACAATGAATTATACCAATCGACGTGCTTCTAGTTTTTCTCTGCTGGTAGCCTTCCATCGAAGCGTTGTTGCTAATCGAACATTTCCATTGTAAATTACAGATAACTCCGGTTCCGAAACGGACGATTACCAAGATAAACGCCAGCCTCGCGAAGAAACCGCCCACATGCTTATCGACAAAGCTGGTTAGTATTACCTATTTGGTTTCAATTCAGAATATTATTTAATTGTTATTTTTTGCTCGTTCTGAACAGCGGCAAATAAACGTCAGCAAACGGATGACTACCGGCACAATCCGGCAGGCTTTGAGCTGCCAGAACCAGTTCTTCCGTGGGTGTCCGCAATTGCCAAGTATCGCCATAAGCCAATCGTGAAGTTCAGCAACAGAGAATGTAAGTCGAACCTATTATTGGAACGTTTCTCCAAGACTTATTCAAAACGAAGCATCTGAAAGTTTTTGAAACCCTTAGCACTTTAACCACCACTGGAAAAAGTAATATTTCCCTATCATAATGGTGTTGCTTGTTTTTTGGGGGGGATTTTCGCTTGAATCTTTGTTTACAAAATTAGATACGTCGTTTTGAATAAGTTGTCGAGATTTTCATTCTTCACTTCTTTCTAACAATTTAAACTATTGAACGTTTATCCAAGCATAACATCATAGCAAGCCGTTGGTTTTGCATGAGGTGACCGATTTGAACTGCCTTTTCTAGTGTGTTCGTCTTTGCTCATAGAAACTTTTGCGGCAAGAAAACAGAAAAAAAGTGATATTAGATTTGATTCCCCGGATAAAGATTTTGATCCTGTTAGTGAGCTGCTTGATGGCTGCGCGGCCCTCCAACTAATCCTTGCTCGTAAGACTGAACAATTTCTAGATAGAACGACACTCCGTCAAATTTGTCGGATTGCGGTTTATTACCACTTGTGGTATGTTTTCGCTCCCCATAAACGTTAGCGTTTTCTTGATTTAGTGTTAGGGTAAGGGGATGTAATGTTAGCCTAGCTCCTTCATTCGGCCTATGTACCAAATGTTAATTGTTAATTGTTAATTTTATTCAGTACGATAATCCTGTTAGTTTAACACTTTATATCAGGGCAAGGAAGTTTATACTGAAAACATTATTAAAATGCACATTAGGAGCGAACAAAAATTAATTAATTAACTAAGCGATATTCAACAAAATCATGTTGCTATTAGGATGACCGATGTAATTAGAAGCAATAGAGAAAATATTAATCAACTTATAGTTGTTCACTTTCGCGTAATTTTCGATTTCTTGAACTTTTGGGGCATCATAATTTCACTGGTTAAGCTGAACAGATGATCTACATGATCTTCAAGTGATCTAACTTTGATTAATTTAATCGATAGAGCAAGTAATGCAGTCTGGATTAGCATTAGCATTAGCATTAGCATTGACGTTTGCACACCTCGTGGATGGAGCTACGATGAGGAATAATTCGTTGAAGACATTGCATGTCACCATAAAACGGATCAAATAACTGATACGTTTCTTCACACAATAATCTCCACGAAGACACTCCTCGATCGCTCACCTGGCCACGTCCATGCAACCGTTGGAGATAGGGAGGATTTGATATCTACCTTAAGAAGACACGGGGAACCCACGTAGCCTTCAGTAAATATCAAAGGAAAAGGGAAATGAATAGTCGGAGAGAATAGTTGAACAGAAAGCCCTGTTTGGTGCACAGAACAAAATAGCAAAGTATTAAAAAAATAGTCGTTGGGAGCATCTAATCTAAAAAGGTTAAGTGATGCTCCATTTCTCGTCAAACGGTTGGGACCTAAGCATTAACTAAAGTCCTAGCCCTATATGGCTTATGGTTATAGCGCCATTACTCGCTCTCTGAAAAGAGAAGAATGTCTGAAAGTAGAAGAACGGGGGATGAAAGAATACGTATCTGATTTCTTGTTCTTGAAAGTAACATCTCCCTATGATTTGCTATAATTTGAAAGTCGGCTGTCGTATACCGCATACATTTAAATTATAATTTATGAACAATGAAAGAATTGCCACGCCAATGAAAAATGCACCTCCTGTCGTGTCCCTTAGCTACTTGATGTCAGGCGTCTACAAACTGTTTCTAGCCTCGTCTAAGCGTAAATTGCGGGAAAGCCCACCGGTAGCACTTCTTTCATTTTGAGTTCCTAAATGGGCCCCTCCGCATCCCACAAAACCACAATAATTATGGCCACGGTCTAGAAGTTTACTGCATAGGAAATTCTATGACACAGTTCAAACTTCCACCTCAGATTGAATATTTAATTTTTTCAAAATTGAATAAATCTATCTATGATTAAATTTTTAGTGATTTGCGGCCCAACTCGCCAATATCACACTCAACTTTAGTGCCTGTATACGTGGCTATTAAATATAAAGAGGAACGAGTGTGATATTATCACTACTTTGTGTGGCTGGACCTTTGGTTCTCCCATGAATGGTTCATTAGAGTAGAAGGTCATACAATGACATTACCTAGCGACATCTATCATAAATCAGCTATCTCCAATGAATCAATAACATGAGATTAGGCCCTCCCACCAGCCTAACTGGAGAGACTAACCAGATGTGTTGATCAAATGTTGAAAGTATATCTAATAAAAATTGAATTTCAAATACTTGTGTAATATTCTTACTGAAAACTGGATCCGTCCATACTATCTGGGGCAGTCTTTAAGGCAACGAAGAGTAATCGTGGCTTTTTATTGGGAAGACAAGGCATTTTTCAACACTGCATGGGAACCAATTTGGATAATTGGTGATGATTTGTCAGGAGAAATTTAGGTGACCGGACAGAAGCTGATTTCCATTATCTCCGTTCGAAGCTGCATCTGTTCAATAAACCGTGAGTTTGAACATCAGATCTGAGATCGATGGGTCCAATGAGGATTGGCTATTCACGTGAAATCAAAAATTGCAGATTTTTGGTGAATAAATCAAAAATCTGTAATGGATAATATACATTTAAAACACTTTCTGTATTACAATTGAAAACTTCAAACGTTACGACGTCAAAGCGTTATATGAGAGTGAGACAGAGGTGAAGCTTGCCAAGTAAAGTAAAACCCAAGGTTGGGCCTGAACTACATCAACATATTTAGACCTTCAATTCCACATGTTGTATAGCCCAGGTTGTCTGGATCATCTATGAACATCTTAAATATAATACTTAGCTGAGTTTTGCTGGATCCTGTATACCATTTATGAGAAGCGAGCAGCCAACCATTTCCATAACACTGCGAAGTCACGAACTGACACAGTCACCCGTCGAAGAAACATACGAATTGGGTCGATGAGCCACAGAAAATTTGCCCAAGTTAAAAAATGGACCGTTTTGTTCTCCGTGTTTTGTTCTTTGCGACTTTTTGATAATGTTTTTCTCCAACCACTCAGTCAATGTAAGCCCTGCTATAATTCACCATTAATAGAATGTTATTTTCACGATCCACAAAATTCAACGACAACGACTATTTTTTTTTATCGAATAGAGAACGCGACCGGTTTTGGTTCGGTTGACTTCCAAAACATTGCTTCATCACAGTTAATTTCAAAAACTACTTTGGATACTACTGTTAGTTGTAATATCAGTATTTTTTATAATTTTCAATTTGCTGTTTTGCAGCGAAAAAACAAACGTCACGTCCGCTCACACGCACAGCCTCCTCTTCGATAGAGCAAGTAATGCAGTCTGGATGTGCAGAAAAATAGTTACACGTTATAAACTAACTATTCACATAGCTAAAATAACAATGATTTTACATGAAAATCGTAGACCCAATGTTGGGGAAATATTTGTTTTTGTATGTTCCCAATTATGGCCCGTTGTATAAATGTATCAATCAACGTATTAAAAAGGTTGTTATTGGTAAAATTTCTAGTGTAAATGCATGAATTTGCGATTGTTCATATTCTAGTGACTCATCCAAACACAAAAAGAAGGAACAAAATCATTGTATAGTGAACTATAGTGTTTTCATTATTGAAAGGCTGATAAATCATATATGAACATCACTTAAGTGTTTCGAGGCAATTTTATTTTAATTTGTTCTGTGAAATGTTGTATCAAGTAAATCGAATACAGCTAGCAATGCCTTGATTCATAAAATTAGAAAAAAAAAACCGTACAAAGACTGCATTTAGCAATAAATCCATAGAATGGGACGAAGTTGCATCCATGAATAGACCTAATTTGGTGCTTATAGACCGACATTAAAGCCATATCCCTCGAATATTTCTGACTTTATAGAAAGAGTTGTGTAACTTTTCGTGAAACATACTACCAAATGTCTTATCAAACTTATCTTAGCAAGTGTCTAACTTGTTGAATCTCGCTTACAGCTTAAAAACTGTATGAGTTATAATAAAAAATGTAATCGATCATTGCATAATAGGCTGAGTTAAGGGACACATACCCTATATTGCCTTGTCCGACCAGAACAGGTATGGTGTATCATGGCCAAGTCCTGAATTCCCTTATCGGGTATTAAGATGTACAATATAATCTTCGATTCAAACGTGTACATCACCTTTGGAAGAGTAGTTGATTTTTCTTAAGTGTAGAATCGGTCGTTTCCGGCCATCTGGGAATACGATAGAGGAAAGTAGCTTTGGTCGTCCAAAATGAAAGACTTTCCGTCGTACTTCCGGGTCATCAAAAAACCGAAGTCTTCTTGTTGGACCTATTGTACCGTCTATTTATTAATTATCTTTGTTGGACGGTCGATGGCATAGACTGTTATTCATAGTAATATCACAGAGGGGGTAATATTCCCTTCTTTTTAAATGCGCTGTTCTTCAAAATACGGCATTCATAGGTTTCAAGGTTAAAATTGAAATTTGATAATCAAAAATATTCTTGAAAATGTTTTTCTGACGATGAACAGTTAATTTTGGATTGAGGAACGTTTAATAATGATGTCACGCAAAAAGTGACTTTTTATAACCCCCCTTGTCACGTTTTTTGTATGAACCTTCAATTTTTTTTGTATGGATTGTCACGTTACCCCCCCTTACTGCGTGACATCATTATTGAATCTTCCCTTGGCTAAAAGTATGTATTGCTTCGTTATGCTTGGCATAGCTCATTCGAACGGATTGAAATGCAATGGCCACAAATAGGCCAATATGGGAAGTATTGTAATCTCTCTTCTTTATTAATTAGGCTGTTCTTTAAACTTTTCTTAATTTTTTTCTTCACTTTTTATGATATTATACTAAATAATGCATTTTACTCTTAAATTAAAATTGATGTGCCAAACCATAATGCCAAATGAAATTCTATTACTTAGAAATTGATCAAATTTACTAGTATTTATGCCAAATGTTGCTAATGAAACGTTAATTTACAGATTTTCATTCCAAATAATCTTTCTCAAACTGATCGGTTTCAATGCAAAATGGCCATTTTGCTATAAGATCTTTATACCAATTAAATTTTGGTCCAACTTATGCCAAATTATGATTATGCCAACTGAACCAAAAGTTTCATGCTCCGATATTTACGCCAAACGGTTGGTATTTATGCCAACTGGTCATATCCCTTTATGCTAAATGACCATTGGTTATCAAAAAAAAAAGTTTTTAAATAGTGCTTTTTTTTAAAAAAAAAAAGTGAAAGTGCAAAATCTTATGCCAAATGACTTTATGCTATACGACTTTATACACAACGACCTTATGCCATATGGGTTATGCCCTCTCTGGTTACTGGCATGGATGCCAGGATACGATATACGATGTATGCGGTAACATTTCTCGGGCCCTCTCATAGCTCAGTCGATAAAGGCGCAGCTACAAAGCAATACCATTCTGGAGGTGACTGGGTTCGATCCCAAGTCTGGTCTTTCGTTAAGGAAACTAATTGGGATACTAATGCAAAAATGGTACCTGGCATCGAAAGCTCTCAATTAATAACTGCATTTAGAACACTAAGTTGAGAGCAAGCAAGAAGCGAACTGTGAAAGCAATAAGCTTGAAATGCTAAAAGAAAAAGAAGCGGTAACATTTCTGCTCTTAAAATGGTTCACCGTGTACACCGTGTAGCGCAGTTCTTCCTGTTTGGATGGCAACAAAGTATGTGACAAATGTCTATAGGGAGTAAGAATTCATTCACCCAAGGAGACATTTCATTCACCTATGGTGACGAATATGTTTATTCTGATAGAAAAGTATATCAATGGGCACGGTTTGAATGAAGAGGAACTTAGAGTAGATCGCACTTATTCACTGGGTGACACCAAACCATGTCCAACGTGCTTTTGCAGGTTTAACATCTGATCCAAGTTTAGAAGAGGTTTTGACTTGCATAACTTGGGAAAGATGAGAGACCGTTTAGTACAAGTATGATTAGAGGTCTTCGACGTTATGTCGATAAGGATTAACTGAACTAGAACAAACTATTTGCAAGACGTTGAATTTGCTCAAATTGTAGGGCAAATTAGAAGCATGGTAAAACACTTAATAGTTTGGGAATCGAAAAGTTAGGGTGACCAGTTCTGAAAAATCAGATGTTAGGATAGATAAGGATATGGGTTGACCATAATTTTCGTTGAAGAACAGCAATGACTATTGTTCTTTGCCCTTTTGAGAAGGGATGTAAGGGCGCTGTTGTGTCATTTTCCTCTAATATGTTTATTCTATTCTTATTTATTATTTATTTTATTTGCACACCGAGTATTTATATCGCTTATTAGTAGAACGAATAAAGACACATGAAGGCTTTTGACGACCAATTCAATGAACTGGCATCTTTATTCACCAACACAATTGATCGTAGAACATCGCGTGGGCTTAAATGGTGTACCGACAGCGCTGCTCACCAGTGTATAGATATCGAGATTGCGTCAAGGCTTACGTGGGAATTTCTATTGAAGAAATCAACTACCCGGTATGCGTTTATTGTGGAGCGAACGTGGATGTCCGGCACGCACTGCGAAAATATCGAAGCAGCTAGTTTCAAACACGAAATCGATCCGACCAACCTTTATGCGATGGTTTGCTTAAGGACATACTGGATCAAGTCCCTATCACTTCAAAGTTTTCTGAGCATACACTTCAAGTACTATTAGGCCTTCAGGCGTGGATTTTTCAATAATTGTTTGCTCCACTGAAGCATCCATTGGTTAGCAATTTCAGCATTGTGTGTTTTGTTTTGTTTGTAATTTTTTATCTCAAAAATCGTGAAGTGATAATGACCCTAATCTATAAATCATATGGAAAATGGACACTCCCAGTTTCACCTTAAGTTCCTGCATGAAAACAATGTGTATCGAAACTTGTGAGGAGAAGCAAGAGCTTAAAAGTGAAAAACGGATTAGAAAATGACGGAGGTGGAACAGACGTTGATGCAGAGAAAAACCGCAGAACGTAGGCTTATCAAATGAATCCGAAGAAATAAAAGCGAAGATGAAGAGAAGAAATAATCGGAATCGTATGACGGAAACAGGAAAACGATCTAAGTAAGCGTTGGCCGCGAGTGGACGTGTTTATTTTTGACATTTTTTCTAAGCAAGTTTTAAAATGAAAACTCTACTATGTTTAAATACCAATGTGAAAATGAGAAAGAATAGTTTCCGTAACAAATTTAGGATCCTCCTTTTGCTGTGCCAATGCATCAGTATATTACAAGCTTTTGGGTGATCGGTTCTAGTGTTGTCAAAAGTTCAAAGAGAAGTGACCGTAATTTATCCGGTCCACAAGTGGCGAAAAAGCGTGGATTTTGAACGAAAAAATCCATTCGCACGGCCAGCCGTTACAACTCAGTTTTGAGTCTTTTTTGACTCACTTTCGTCAATAGTGGAGTCACTCAAATTTGAGTAAATGTTACTGGCATAGACAAGTTGACAAATCAAAAACATCCATCTGATTTGAGTCGATGTTTTTTTATTTGTCTTTCTGCCAATGCCAGTAACATTTACTCAAATTTAAGTGACTCCACTATTGACGAAAGTGAGTCAAAAATGACTCAAAACTGAGCTGAAACGGCTGGCCGTGCGGAAAAAGCTCTGCGGTGGAGAGATGGATTTTTTATGCAAGAGAACGTTCAAAACGTTGAACGGAGCAGTAAACTTAAGGAAACAGGTACGCGGATGTGCGGAAGAGCGCGGGAGTGCTGGATCGTGGAGTTGGTTTTGATTTTCTTTTTGACATGCTGGTAGCAGTGCAGTTGGGTTTGTTGGTGCTTTCAGCCTCACCTCGATAAGGATTCGAATAACTAGAGGAATACTGCATGGATCATATTCTCACAATTTGTAGTGCACTACGTATTGTGGTTATACCTGCACGGATGAAATGCCATCTTGAAATTATAAACTATTTGGGTGAGATCGTACCAACACATATTATTAATACTATACAATTTAATGCTCCATGTATCCTTCCACCCCTGTAGATTCACAAAATGCGTTGTAGTTCAAATCTATTCATTTGAGTCCAACTTATTCAACAGAATCTCATGTTAACGATTAATCCACCATTCAGCCTGGCCGTTTTGACGCTTGCATCTTGTCTTTGATATGCTGCAAGCATCAATTTTGACAAAAGAAAATAATTGGCCGTCATCTAACCCAATTATTTCCAGAATCCTTTTTCGAACTGGCTGCGCTTATATAATATTAGAGGTGGGAATAAAGAAGACCATGAAGAAAAAAGTGTATGAGGCAGATGAATTTGAATTGAGAACGTCGAGGAAGCGACAGCAAAAATACGACGAAGAGGAGAAGAAATTAACGAATGCAAAGACAGTGAAAGCGAATCAAAAAAGATGAATAAGAAGATGCAGATGAAGGGAAGCAGAAAGTAACACATGCCGACAATGAAGAAACGGAAGCTAATGGAAACAAACAATAAAGTGAAAAAGAGAAAATGATTTAGTGCATCCAGTAAAAGTGAAGCGGTAAACAACATACAAAACTGAATAAATGTGATGGAATCAAATGGAAATAGAACTGAAGGATGTTATGCGGAAACATAAGTGAAGGCGAAGAAGTAAAAATTGGAAAGTTGGAAAGAAGATGAAAATACAGTGATAATAAATGAGAGAAAACAAAACATCATTGGTTAAGAAGATTAAGGCAAGTGGAAGAAGATAATCGGAAAATTAGAAGCGCTAGAAGAGAAGCCGAATACGAGAAACGGAGAAAAGAAAGCGAAAAACAGAAAAGCAAGAAGGAAAGTGAAAAAACAAAAGAAGAGAAGTGGCTGAAGAAAAACGAAAGAAGATTAGCGGAACAAGAGAAAGAGAAAATTAGAATCAGAAAAACATAAGTGGAAGAAGAGAAGCGGAAGACAAGGAAGTAAAGTAAAGAAGTGGAAAAACATATATGGAAGAAGAGAAGTGAAAGGAGAATAGAAACAGAAGAAAAAACGCTAAGAGAAGAAGAAGAAGAGCGGAAAATGAGAATCGGTAGAACAAAAGCGAAAAAACATCATTAGAAGAAGAGAAGTGAAAAGAAAAACAAGAAGAGAAATGGAGGGAGATTAAGGAAAGAAGAGAAACGGTAAATGAGAATCGAAAACACAGGAGCGGAAGAAGAGTAGCAACATATCAGAAAAAGAAGAAGAGAAGAAGTGGAAGAAGAATACCAATATAACAGAAAAAGAAGAAGAAAAGAAGCGTGAGAGAAGAAGTGGAAGAATAGAGAGACACGGAAGACAAGAAGTGGCAAAAGAAAAGCGAACGTAGAAATACAGAAGGGGAGAGAAGGAAGAAGTGAAACGGTTGCAGAAAAGCGGAAAAAGACCAGCGAGTATGATTAGCGAAAGCAAGAAATGGAAGTGAAATGGAAGAAGAAAAGCTGAGAGAGAAAAGATAATGCAAATGAAGAAAATAAGAAATGTGTAGAAATTGAGAATTGGTGGAGCAAAACTTGGCCGACATTAATGCACACAGGTGTAAAGTACGATTTTGTCAGCGGATGCTGAAAACAAGGTAAGTATAAATCACATCCTGGCGGAACATTTGGAGGGAAAGGGGTAAATGAAATGTTCATACCAAATAGACTATAATGAATACCAAGCTAACTGTTACCAGCAATTGGATTATGAAGAATCTGTGCATCAAACTTATTATATTGGAAGCGAAGGTCGCAGCAAGCCGTGCTTTGAAACTGACGTGTTTTGTTTATGCTGCGTCATTTTCGCGAATAAAATCGTAAATTCGTAATTCAATCTCCCCTCCCAAAATGTGTGATGGTCGGTAGTATTTTTTATGCGTTTCTCTGCTTCGCTCCCGCACCTGGACGAAGAGTTGTGTATTAGCTAAGTATTGTTTGTTAGAGCTAATATTGTGCCACCCGGAAATGAATTATTAACTAAGAGTGTTCATTTCGGATTGTCTCGGGTAAATTGATGCCTATTAGCAATTGTGAAGTTCGATATAGAGTCGGTCTATAGCGGGGGACTTTGGTTATTGGCTTGAGTTTGAAGTGAAAAAATATCGCTTCCTATAAAAAGAAAACCATTGCAATGTAGAACACGTCCATTTCAGATCCACTCACCACGTGGTGTACAGAGTTTTGTTATGCTGGTTGCATATATAACAGGTCGTTCAGCAACGGTAATTCTTGGGCTTATTTTGTCGCGAGTGCATGAAATTAATTACGCAACAACGAACAACAAGAAGCATTTCCGAGTCTGTGTGATTTATTTGATGAAAAATGGGGCGTGACTGATGGTTATCAAGTAATCTTATCCCCGAATTGTGTGAGAGACAATTAAAGAGCAATAACAAAGTTCAAATCTGTTATTAGTATAATTTCCCATGTATATAGTTAATCCCAGAGAGAATACGCGAACGTACTGGGAGAATATTTTAATACCACTTTCAAATTTTCAACATCTTTAAATCCAAGCACTGATAAGAACAATCGTCGTGTTTTGTAATTTCAGCCAAGATCAAAGTAGCCTCTCTGATTGCCAGCACCCTCAAGGTGGAGAAACCTGACCAAACGCACCCAACATCCTCAACGAAATCCATCAACACTTGTTCGAAAGGTCCATTGGTCAAAAAAGTTCCTCGCTTGGATCTGGAGGAAATCACGGCTGCTGGAACTGCCCACGACATGACGGTAATTCCCACAAACAAGGGTAGCGTTGGTATTCGACACGCTGGGCACCACTTCGAGTTTCAGTTTACTCGCAACGGGCGCAGGGTTTACCGGTGTGCATGGCATAGCCTGCCATGCTCAGCACAAATTGTGGCCTTCGAAAAGAAAATTTTCGTAATTTCCGATATGCATTCGCACAAGGAACCGGCTAGAATTAGTGATAACATCTTGGCAAAGCTTGCTCCTAACTGAAATCAATCAATCAACTCAATCAATAAAGTGCCCTTATATACTGTATTTTGTTGTTTTTCTTGCGTCTTCCATAAAAACGTTGAATTCGAAATCTTATGTTAATACATCCACTTCTCTTCCCGTAGCACCCATTTCTGAAGCACAGTTCGTAATGAGTACCAAAGGATCACCACAGCTGTGCGTGGATGGATTCACGTTCACCAGGCACATTGTGAAAGACGACACCATCTACTGGAGATGTACGCAGTTCCGTGCCCTCAGGTAGATGCGACATATTATATTGATTTGTTTGAGATAATTTTCCTAAAGGGCTTTTGGTTCCACTTTACAGATGTCCAGCACGCCATCGTCAGCGACGAGGCACCGGAGCTCTGGAAGTAGTTTGGGCTAAACACAATCATGGCATACTCGAGCGCCGTAAACGTGGTTCGCTACGAGAGATTCTGTTACTGCGCAAAAAGGAAAAACAACAACTCCAAAGCATAGGACGTCAACCCGCCAGTATCAGAAGTAAAACTATTCAAGAACAAGACTTTACTACGGAGTATCTGATGCCGGAAGTGAAAGATTTTGTCCTTAAAAACGAATAAATATCCAGACGTTAAAATCAATTGAACTTATTGCTTCTTCCTTCAATCATTTGAATCGATGTGAATACAGGAATCACTTACTAATCATTGCATTCGAATTGCAGAGCAAAACGCCGTCATTCACTACACAATAAGCCGCAAGGGGACGCCTCAACTGGAGATTGACGGGTATCGTTACACGAGGCAAAAAATTTGCAAAACCACCATCCGTTGGGAGTGTCTACAGACGAAGGCACTTGCATGCAAGGCACGTGCCACCACGAGCAACACACCAAAGGGGCTGGTGCAGTATTACAACAACACCCACAATCATCCACCAAAAATGTTGCGTCGCAAGGCAGGTGAACTGCGCAAGTTGAAGCAACAAACGGCCGAAAAGTTGATGCGGTCACAGGTGTAATTTAACCGCGATGCCGCAACTGAAGACAATAAAGGAAATAGTCAGATAACAACCTGTTTGATCTTAAGCTAGGGTGGTCGTGTTTAGTTTTTAAGATTAATCATAAATTCCATTTCGTTTGGCAGTTGCAGATTTTGACCAGCACCAGCCGGTCGTGATACGTTTCCACTCGACTCGGCGAGGATCCGTTCAGCTGGAGATCGATGGCTATCGCTTCACGAGGATGAAAATCCTTCAAAGCACCATTCATTGGACCTGCCTGCAGACGAAGGCGCTCGGTTGCAAGGCACGGGCCGTCACGAGCAATACCGCGGAGGGGGCTATTCGAAGATGCGACAACTACCACAACCATCCCCCGAAGATGCGCCGGCGCAAGCATGGTGACTTGCAACGAATTAGAGAAGATCGAAATCTTCATTGAATAAAAATAGAGCTATGATTTGTTGAATTTCGGTGGAAAAGTTGATTGTTTTTTCATAATAGTGGAACTACTGGATTCAAACTTTTGCTAATATATATTTTTATTTCTTGGAATATTCCAGATTGCAGCCACCTGGAAACAAACTACGTAGCGAGCAGGAAGGGAACTCCACAGCTGATGATCGACGGTCACTGCTACAGTCGACAGAGGGTACGCGATCGAACCATACGATGGCGCTGTGTGCAATCCAAGGCGTTGAAGTAAGTCATTTCGTAACTTTCCCCTCGTCAGTAGAACATTTGTTGCAAAAATGGTGATGGTGACTTTCGTTTACTAATTTTTGCTGTATAAGTCAAATTGATATGTTTCGTTAGTTCAACCCTATTGTTAGTTCAAGGCTATTGATCATAAAGGGCGGAACGGTCAAAAATTGGTCAAATATGATCTAGTTTGACGTCTCATCGTCTACAAAACACAGGAAAATTATTTGATTAGGCTTCCGGTTTTCCAAATGCAAACTATCGGGCTTTACTTTTCACACCTTCCATCAAGTTTTGTACCGCTGTTATATCCGCCTTATTTGATGCTGAACACCAATTTGCCTTGAACTGTTTTACACTTCCAACTGTTTTAACGCAGGACTACGTTTCTCTTTTCTATACCGGGTGGCATTCCAAAATTTTGAAAAATGAGTGCGTTACGCAAAAGTGAAAGGTTTTTGAACGCTTATAACTCTCGTTCGACTAAACAGAATGGCTTCACTCATACGCCATTTGATCAGAAAAACTCACAAATTTTTCGCATTGGAATTTACAAGAATTTCCATTAGTATAAGTAGTTTAATTTTTCAATTAAAAATTACCTTCTTTTGCTGCCATACAAATTTGCATATCAACAAATTGAAAATGTATTTTCCCTAACACGGTCGTAGGAATCGGGTAGCCAATGTCTTCTTCTTCTTCTTCAAGATAACTTTGCTTTGTTGCCGTTGTCTGATTTTTTAATTGTGGTCCGTTCCCTATTATTAAATTCGCTCCCTTCTTTCTTGGCTATGCTATTAACGCTAGTAATAGCCGCGGGCGAACGAGGTTGGTTCGGTGCTCGTAAGCAGCTTCTTGATCCTGGTTCGAACGAAGCTTTGCTCTCCCGTCACAGTCCGTCTCGTTGTGGTATGGGAGACAAAGCAATGCCGGATATTTAATGTATGAATTATTTTCTAACGCGTTATATTATCACCGTCCTTTTCAGGACGATCAATTGACTTTAACAGTAAAAGAATATTTGTTTGAGTAAAATTTTCATAATTTTTATATTTGCCACCATTGAATAGCATAACCATAAACTAACTCTAAGACCAGTAGGTCCAATACAAAAACGATTTTTTTCTTGGCTCAGTCAGTACTAGCACATCGGTCCCAAGCTTAATAATGCGCCCCTAATAATGAACTCACATGAACACACTCTCAAATATTCTGTCAAAATAACACAGCAAATCAAAACAAAGGCGCAATTATGTATAGCTAGGTGCTGGCTTCAAGGTGTACTTTTGACCAAGGGGTTCTACAACAGTGAACCAATTTCAAATCGCTAGTTGCATATTGATTGTTGGCATAACCCAGCAATAAAGGCGCCAAGAAAATAAAACATGAAGCAAAATGTATAAGAGGAGACAGGTCAAAGGGAAATAATAATTCAGCGCCAACATGAGACTAGGGCGAATCTACTTTTGTAAACAATGGCTTTCGTAAATATTTTCTCTTGAACAATAGGTCACAAATTCAAATTAAGCACTTTTTAAGAAAGAGGAGTTTTATCTCTATTCGCTGATATATTCGATTCGAAGAAATTGTATTCAACTTCCGATAAATTAGCAAACGCAAACAATTCCTTAGTATAGTAGATACACCCTAATCAAATGTTGACGCTGAATTGTTTCATTGGATCTTCTTACTTTTCTAATGCTTTGATTTTCTGTGGGCCTAAAACAAAAGAGCGATAAGTTTCATTGTCCAGTTTGACTACTACGTTCTTAGAAAAATGTCTAAGCAAAAGCAACCGAAGTACGTTGCGGAGTTTCACAAGCGGAAGCGTGAGGCTATTGAGAAACAACAAAAACCCCATAATAATCGCAAAGAGTTGGAATTTAAAAGTTGATAGATTATACAACTTCATATATACCCAATATTTCAAATAACCTTGTTCAATAATTATCAACCATATGTGTTATAGTATGTATTTATTATTTGAATAATACCATTATTACTATAAACCAACGCGGTCCTACGAGAACCTCGTGGTTATATCCCTGATAACGGGTGGCAACTAAAATTTTGGAATTTCTTTCTCAAGCTGTCAAAAAAAGACAAACATAGTTGAAGAAGATCTGATTTATTCAAATAAAAGATACATTGTCCATTGTTGAAAAAAAATTAGTGAACATTTGAAAACGGTCCGTAATCGGATGTTCGGCGAAGCTTCCGTTTGATGTCGGAACAGAAGCGTTGTACGGCCTCCATGTCAACTTTGCGAATGCATCTCTTGATTCTACCAATCAACTGTTTGCAATTCGTGGCTCTCCAGTTATTTTTGTACACCAAGGAACTCAAAACCCCGAAGAAATCTTCGATTGGGCGACACTGAGGCAGATTTGTCGGGTTGTGGTTTTTGGGTACAAATGGGATCGAATGGGTATTCAGGAACGATTGTGTTTTTATGGCGTAATGCGATGACGCTTTATCCGGCCAAAACACGTATTGTCCATCAGCATGATGTTTTTGTAGAAACGGGATCAAAATTTTCTTCAAACATTCGTTCTGGTACACATCTTGATTGATTGCCAAACCAGAGGGCTTGAACCATGGCTTAGAAATGCCTTTCTCGGAAATGGCAATGTACAGCATCACTTTCTGTTCAAACTTATGTTTAAACTTATATTTTATGTTCGAGGTGTAGTAGAACTATCCGTTGAATAGTATCGATCGTTTCCGGAATCTGCGTCTTCGAAAGAGGGAAGTAGCTTTCGTCGTCCAAAACAAAACTTTTTCCGGAATAATTTTTAATCAACCAACGGCATTGGGATTTCAGCGTTGAAATCTGTGCATCAGTATATTCCGGGGCTCGTGTCTTCTTTCGGCACTTTATTCCGACTCTTTTCAATGTTTTGCAGATGTACTGGTGAGAACAGTTGAACTTTTTTGCGGCATCCCGTTGGCTCAGTGAATCCTTGTTGTTGAAGGCACGAGAAAGAGAACGAAGTCCTTTTGCGTCCATAATTTTGGCTGGTCTTCCACTACCTTGCTTGCGAGCAGTTGTTGGGGATCTTAGGATATGGTAAACAGTCGAAGTCGCAACATTTTCGCTTTTAAAATGTTGTACCGTATACGTTTTGCCGAGATTTCTGTGCAGTTCGTAGAACTGTACAACGCGCTCGCGAAATACTTCTTGTTTCGACGGCATTTTGAGCAAAACTGAGCAAGCATACACAAAACAGAAAATACTAGCAGAAAGAGGAGAGAAAGAGCTAACGCATACACACTCTTATTTCTCTCTGAGCTCGTTTGTTGTTGAGCATAGAGGCCTCGAAAAAATTCCAAAATTTTAATTGCCACCCGTTATAACCCACCTCTAATTTTTTGTGTTCTCTTGCCCAATATTTTTCAAGAGAAAGTTTTTCTCCTTGGGTACGATTTGCACACTATTGGCGGTAGCGAGGTCTGGCCAAAACAGCACGGAACAACTAGGGTTTTTTCAAGAAAGGCAATAGGCAATAAGCTTTACATAAATATCTTGGTTGTCATGAAACTTTCGCTTTTTAAGCAACAGGAACGAATCGCCTGCCAAACCAAGTATTTTTCGGGAATTTTGACATTTTTTTCTGCTTACACTAATCTAGAACCATTCCTTTTCCGGGAGCCGTATCTCTTGACCTGGAACCTGCTTGAAATCAGCCTTGACGTATGTTTCATCGTCCATTACGACGCCATCAAACTTGGTCAACAAACTCGTGTACAACTTACTCGCTCTTCCTTTGGCTGTTGTGTTTTGCTTATCATCTCAATTTGGTGCCACTGTAATTTTATATGATGAAAGTCCGGCTCGTTTCTTTGCTCTTTGCACTGTTGTGTGGGACTTTCCCAATTTGTTTCCGATATCTCTGATGGAAAGGTTGGGATAGCGTTTGAAAATGCTGGCCACTATTCTTCCGGTCACCGAGGCTTCCTGGTTTCGGTTTTCTGGCTTCCTGGCAGTCATCAGACGTTCTCCAAACACTTTTATAACATTCGTTACCGTGATTTGGCAATATTAGGTGACTTTACCAAGTTAGCGTGGGAGTAATTTGGATTTTGCTAATGCGCGTGCAAAATTTTAAAACGCTGCTCTTCTAGCTTCGACGCCATTTTGATTTAATTGAACAGAAAATGGCAAAAACAAAATAGAGTCAACATTATAGTCATTAGAATAGCGGATACAACGACGGGAGTCAATTTGAACTGTCAGATGGCGGAGCCAATCGAGAATATCTCGAGTAATTCATGTTAAGGGCCTAAAAGCCATTTGTAAACAATGACTTTAAACGTTGATTTCTCACGACTCAGAGAATCCCACTATATGCTGCTACTTCATATGGTAGAACTAACATTCTTCTACCAAATACTGCTTTTATTCCACAAGAGTGATTTAAGATTCAAAAGAAATCGATATTTAAAGTCATTGTTTACAAATGGATTTTAGGCCCTTAACATGAATTAATCGAGATATGCTCGATTGACTCCGCCAAGTGACAGTTCAAATTGGCTCCTGTCATTGTATCCGCCAGACTATGAATCTAGTGATTATAGTCAACATCCCGTACGCATAAACTGAACCCTAACATCCTCCTTTTATCGAATAAATCCTCCGTCGGTTCATATCGAGACATTGAAACCGAATTTTCGAATGATAAATACAAGCGGACAACGATTTTCTAGAAACCAGATAATTTTGCAGCGCATGTTGAACAACTAATAATATGCGAAGCGATTTGACATCCTGTTCAAATTCGAATTCTAGACAAAAATAGTCACAAGGTCGGAAGTAACATTTGTAAACAATGACATCTAGCGTATTTTTCTGGAAACGGCTTGCTCCCACAAGCAAAATAGCACAAGAAACAGATAGAGGTTGTAGACACAGATGTTGGCAACCTGTCATTTCCAGGAAATTTACGTTTTAAGTCATTGTTTACAATTATTACTTTCGACCTTTTGACGATTTCTTTCTAGAATTCATGCTGTAGGAAAAATCGTCATACCAAAGTGAAATGCGTATGGCATCGGAAAATCCCTAGAACGCAACTCATTTGAAAATATAATGACAAACATTTCATTTTACATCATTCAGTGAAAACCTATCAATCGCTATCAGAACTATTACCGAGAAGAATAAAGAATGGAAACCCGACCGCAACAACGGAAATAATGGAGAAATGTCACCTGGATTCCTCGATTTTTTTTTTAATTCCGTAGCAATCCTTGATGAAAGGTAGTGGGAGTGAAATGGAAAACAATTAAATGCCGTTGAATTTCTCTCAAACCTTTCTTAAATCGCTGATGATGTTGACACCAGTTTTGAAGCAAACATCATATTGAATTTGGTTGTTAGTCATTCAAAACATGGCTGACCGTCAAACGAAGCTAATCATAAGACAATCATCCGATTTCCAAATACTTTTTGCTAAGGGGCGCAATCGATTTGCTTTTCAGACGATCATGGAATGATGATTGGGTTCAGTGTTCACCTACGAAATAAGGGATGTTCAAGTTATTCAAATGCACGATTAAAAAAACTACGTCATATTCGAGTCGACCAAGTTTTGACCGTTCTATACTTTATATGGCCACTTTTTCGAATATTGGTAGGAATATTACCGCGTTAAAAAGGGAGTTTGGATAAAAAATGGTTGTTCGACCAGCAATACTAGCGTCAAATTTGCTAATTACAGTTACTACTGATCATGCTAATACTTATACCGTTCATACCACTCAACGTAGCGCTTTACCGAATGGTGGCCGCCAACTAGATTAAACACAGACACCTAGTGGGAGCACCAACTGGCTGGCTACAACTTCTCTACTGGCTTGGTTAACTGACTGCCCATCGCACGACTGTATAACACCCATCTCCAAAGCGGGTTGAATTTTGTATGGGGAAATCAACAAAATATAAGAAGATTCGTTGGAAACGGTTTTATTCATTTGAAATTCTATCCCCAACAACTTTGCCTAAGATCGCAAAATGATTCGAGTAAGCGCAAAACAGTAATGACTAGTTAGAAATTTCTGAAACAAAATCGTATAAGAAAAAAATTGATGACTTCATGATGATGTGAGTATGGCAAGAAAGTTCATGATTTTCTCATCGCCACATGATGGGTATGAGATTTACCAGCTCTGGGTAGATCTGCCATCGGGTGATTAAAAACACAAATGGATTTGAGCATAAAGCATAACTGTTCCGTTGCCATTATCAATTAGACACGCCAATACGCCAATAAACTGCTGTAAACTTTATAACTGATTTAAGTCTCAATAAGACGACGTATGTTTGCATTTTCTCGCCTGAAGCAACAAACTACTTTCCCAAAATCAATTTGAAACCTGCTCTCAGCTGATCTAACCAGCACACCTCAACCTTCTTTCAGTTGCATGGCGCGAGCTACAACCAATCGTCAAACTGGTGGCCAAGTCATTTCCATCAGCGGACAGCACAACCATCGACTGATTCTGGAGCGCCGGAAAAACGGAGAGCTCCGACAGCTTTTGGCGATTCGACAAGCTGAACGCTCGGCAAATCGCCGAACACAAATTGCCTCATGTCAATCGATAAATAAATAAATAAACAACAACCACACTTGATTCCCAAACTTTGAATATCTGCACTAGCTGAGGTATATGCAGTTAACGAAGAAGTTATAAACTTTCCACGTTCCCTACCTTCACAGAACACTACGCTTGCGAGGAACCGGAAGTGCACGCCGTACTCAGCAACCGAGGGAAAGTACAGCTTATGATCGACGGGTTTGCGTTCTCGCGCGAAAAAATACGTACTAAAACGGTTCGCTGGATTTGCAATCAGGCATGGATTTTGAAGTGAGCAATCCACTGCATGCTTTAGCGCTTCTGTATCCTATATTTTTTCGTTCTTCCAGCTGCAAATGTCGAGCCACCAGCGAACGAATCACCGGCCGGCTCATATCGATCCGAGGAACGCACAACCATGATGTGATCAGCAGGCGACGTAAGTGGGGACAGTGTAAAATTATCAAAGAGCAACGCGAGCGCGAACCGGAAGAGGTCCCTAAATTACGACGCAAGGGCGGTAGGCCCAGAAACCGAACAGCAAACTAGCGAGGTTTTACTGTATTATAATGGTGTTTCCTTGCGAAATAAATGGGAGATTATAAATTTTTGTTCAATTTTTATGTTTACCGAATAAATTAAAGAACGATGTAATGATGGTGGCTTCTGATTTGATTTCAGATAACGTAGCATATGTTATGAGTCGTCGGGGCACATTGCAGCTGCAAATAAACGGACATATTTTCACACGATCTCAGGTGCGCCAGCGAATCATAATCTGGATCTGCAGCCAGCGAAGAGCTCACAGGTCTGAGGCAGTTTTTCGATGCAATCTAGTTCTGAACTCTAAAGTTTTCTTTCTTTCCAGTTGCAAAGCGCGAGCCACTACAACAAGAAAACCTGGCGGAGGACCGGTCATTTCGCTCAGAGATGACCATAGCCACGGAATTATCACCGGACGAAACAGTCGCCGCGGTAATATGCTGCAAAAAGCCGAGATCGTTCGATCTGCAACGCCATCGTCTGAACTCGATTACGATGAGTTCGAAATTTTGGAATAAAAACGTCAGACATTGAAATTAGCGACAAACTTACTTCTTTCAAACTAGACTCTCCGGGAAAGTTCTATGATAGTGGTCTAACAGTACGTTTCTAATTTTTGTTTTTCAGAACTAAATGATATTGCTTACATCATGACCAACCGAGGAATACAGCTGTCTGTCAATGGGTTCCGCTACTCACGCCGCAAGTCGTCCGCCAATGTTGAACTTTGGCGATGCGTCAAATATGCTAACACGGGGTAAGTTTTCTCTTTGACATGAAGTTGTTTAGCATAAAATATGAAATTCGGGCTTAAGAAACTTGGTTCGCAGTTTCTTAAGCCCGAATTTTCGTTTCAATGTATTAATATCAACAAGTTATCAAACTCACCAGTTAAAGAAGTTCTCCGAATGTCTTTCGCTAAAGTTTAAGTTCCAATACCCCAAAAATATATCAGTAGCAAAACCTAACAAGTTATTTTCAAATTGCTTGGATGTTCTCATTCTGTACTCAACGAAATAAATTTTCGATATCCATAATGGGTGCTCAAACCTGGTTGTACAACACTGACATTTCAAGTGAGCCAAATCGGTTAATGTTTCTCCAATCATTTGATCAACTGATAAAATGGCAGTGTCTGACAAACAATATTGCCATGTTTGAGCTTCATGGTCACACATAGTCAACATGATCAAATTCGTGGGGGCAAAGAATTTTGGCTAAACCCGCCAGTATCACACCCCACACATCACAGTATCAGTGCCTTCAAATAAACGTATTACGACGTGACAATTAAAAGCAAGCAGTGTGTGGTACTATCACTTCTGATCATTTTCTTGCTCTCCCATGACGGCATTTTGCATGAGACAACAATAATCGTCAAAACCTTTTTACTAACTTTGAGCGAGAAATGCTTTTATTAACTTCGAGGGAAGTCCAGGAAAATTCTCTTTCATATGCAAGAGAAGTTCGTCTACAATTCACAAGACGACTTTCTGAAAACTATTGGAAATTCGTATTCTAACTTCTCATAAATTTTACAAAAGATTACCTAGGAATTTCTTAGCTTAGCTTAGCTTAGCTTAGCTTGACTGACTGCACGTATCGATGGTTGCTACTCCGTGATTGATCAGAATCAGTGAAATTGCACAATGAATCAACTGAATGGGGCTGGGAGTAACCGACCATTCTCACTGTACACGTTTCAGTGACTCAATTTCTTTAATAATCAATAACGGCGCCGGCCACGTCCTTGCAATCAGTTGGGAACAGGGAAGGAAAGTTAGTGTGACCTTTGCTGATTAGGGACCGTGTTTACCTCTGCATCCCCACAAAGGTCACAGGAAGGAGGTTTTTCTATGTTAGTAGGGTAGGGCTCGATGGATCAGGATTCACCTTGATAAGTGATGTGATCATATATATATATTATGCATAATAAAATTAAATGAACATTCACACATACATACAAATGTATACATACACAAACATACACATACACTCAGTAGCAAAAAAAAAGCCGAGCAAAACCCTGCCCCCAAAAACCACGTTGTTCAACCTCTTGTCTCCCCGTCAAGCATCAATACTTCCAAATGAAAATCTGACAATTTAATAACTAATGTATAGACCCTATGCGATCAAAACCTCATGCCGACAAAACTTACAGACCCGAAGCCATCACAACATATGTGAAAAAAGCCATCCCTGGACACAGCAACCCCAAAAATCCGAACCCCTGTGAAGGACCCAGGTAGCACATTAAAAACCCCTCCACAGCCTACAAAAATACAGAAAACAATGTGGACAAAACTCGAACTACCTCCACAAAGCGGTCCGGACCACAGCTGGCGTCAAAGTTGACACACCAACACGAGCACCTCCCCCCCTCACCCGATACTGACCCCGCCGAAACATCGGTGCAAAAAAAAAAAAACGCCGAGGTGAATTCATCTTATTAATACACATGATTTGTTACGCGTGAAATATCCCAAACAACTAGTGTAACCCACGAAGAACTTTGAAAATATGGACTTCAGTATGAATTGGTTTGTGAAAACTACGTATACAGTGTTATACAGTATTATTAATAAAACTCACCTCGGCTTCCTCCCCGCACCGACACCTCAGCAAGGTCAGCATCGGGTGAAAAAGGGAAACGCCCACGTTGGTACGTCAACCTCGACGCAGCTGCAGTCCAAACCACTCTATGGAAACAGTTCAAATCCCGCCCACACAATCCTCTGTACCACTACAAGCCCCGAAGAAACCTCCAATATGCCACCCAAACCCCTCACAGAAACACGGACCCTCGAAATCTTCACGTCCAAAAATGACTCCCCCCACACATGCCACGACAACCTCAAATCTATAAACCCTATCAACACTAAAACCTGACCACACCAGATTCACACATTTTGCACAATGTTGTCAAATCCCCATCCAAAAACACTGACAATTGACAAAGTTACAGGAGGCTGAACATGGAGTCTTCCGCCAACAAAACGCCGCTCGGCCTCTCCCATGCCACTGAGTGTACATACACATACATATACATACATATCGAAACAAAAAATATTGGAATGGGACACAAAAGGAGAAAATGGAGAGAGCTCACCCGGGTTTCCAGAACATTCCATTGCTGTGGTTGTAACATCGAGCAACCAGAGCAGGTCCGCGTACCCTCCAGATAACATTCTGTTCTTAAGGAGATGGTCGACCATGAACGCTCCACGACCATTAACCAAACATCTCCGAGTGACGCGGGTGAACTCGAGCTCCTCCTGTCGCCGCAAGGCTGTATGTTCGGGGTTCCGTCTGCACCGGGGACACTTTGTTTTTACACCAGTCGAAAGCCTCGTGTTGGACCGCAATCAACTCTTTAGTGACCGAATCATTATCAAGGTGAAAAGTTCAACACTACACAATAATTTCCACTAAATATCTAATTTTATCGAAAATTTGCAGATAAAACAAGCAGCGAAGCACAAACACGTCAGTCCCGGAGCGCGACCTACTTCGATCTCTTTAGGAACTGAATCTACAAAAGATTACCTAGGAATTTCATGAATAAATTTAGAAAAGGTTACGTATAAATATTACCTATGAACTTTTGGAAGTGCTCTTATACAAAGTATAGGAGAAGATTTTTAAGAACTTTGCAGGAAATCCTGCAACAAACTTCTTCTACGAACAATTTTCAAGAATTTCATGACTGTTGTTTTTTTTCACTATCTGAATTGAAGTTTACCAACAAAATTTAACGAAGTTTATATTTAGGCTTATTCTGCGCGTAGCGTGACTTGAAAAGAGTCGATTCCGACTCGCGCGACGCAAATCGATTAATGTAAATCAAATGGAAGACGCGCATCGAGAAAAGTCGAAATCGACTCTTCTCGAGTCACTCTAGAAGTAGAATAAGCCCAATTAGGAAAGTTCTCAAAAATTCGGAGGAGATCTTCTATGAAGTTCAGAAAAAAAACCTTTCTATGGACTTTGGGGAAGTTCCTCTAAAAATTTTGGAGAAAATTCTTCAGCAAACTGCTGGGGAAGTTCTTCTTAGAACTCTCGCCATGAATTTTGGGAAAAGTCCTTTAATTTCGGAAGGGGTTGTTCTTAATGTTTTTACAGAACCGGACTGCGGGTTTTATTATTGTCCCGAACATTTTTTTCCACATTTGAAATTCGCCACAAAGGATCGAAGCAGGCCGTGCTTCGAATTTTATGCGTTTCGCTGTTCGAGTTTTATCAGTTTAATGTCGATTCTTGGTGCAAGTATTGAATTTTTCTTCCATAAACTGTTTGCAGAAATGATGAAAATTTGTTGGCTTTTGAATTTTTGTGTGTTTGTGACTGGTATTCGGAACCGTTGAGATAAGGCGGAAGAAGTTTTTTTTTTACGATAGTCCATTTTTTGCAGTTTTGACTAATTACCGGTGACTGAATATGAGTGATATTTTTCTGATTCCGTAATTCGGAATGAGTTATTTTTTTAAATTTTTTTTTTCTGATTCCGCATCTGAGCTATACACAATTGACTTTTCAAGTGCCGAAAAGGAATCCAAAATAATTAGAGTGGAAATACTTTTGTTTACATTTTTACAAGCATCAAGGATTTTCCCATGGTACTGGCAAAACCTTGAGGTAGTTTAACTTCAACTACCAGGTCCCAGGGTTGGTCTGGTTCATGACCAACCTCCAGGTGTAATTCCACTAATTTGAAAGTAGTTTAAGGTGTTTCGGTTTAGGATTAGGCTAGTTTTGGACTTGATTAAAGGTGTCTGTTGAAAATGGAAGTTAAACATTCGATCGATTAAAGGAGTTGAGAAAGTTTCCAACACGAAATGCCAACTAAACCTGAGGCTTAGTAATACCTTACCGACTAAGCAATCTGATACCCCCACAAAAATTCAAAAGTATGCACAACATAAGTTGAAGACATTTATCAAGATTTAATACAGCCTATGAAATAGCGTGATCTTCATTACAACTTAGTTTGGAAACAATATTGAATATCTTATTGGAAGCTTCGATGACGTCACGTTCCCAAAAAGTTTTCTCGAAGCTCATGAACTCATCACAACTTTCGGGTAATTGTTCAATACTTCATCGATCTTGTAGACCTGCGCGTCATGCCAATTACACAATACACAATATACTTTCAAATTTCCAAAGATCCTAAGCGAGGCTAATAATACAATATCTCGTTCGCCCTGGGCACTGGCAAAACCTTGAGGTAGTTTAACTTCAACTACCAGGTTTGGTTCTTAACCATTTTGGAAAGAAGCACACTAGTGTTGCCAGATCAGTGAAAATGCAACCTAAAGTGCTTCTGAAAATCCTCTAGTACTTCTTATCGATGAACATTATAGTTCTGAGATGGTGATCAATGGTCAAGTACAGTATTTGCAAATAGTAGAAATGCTGCATTTGATCATATAGAATCAGTTGAAAAAGCTGAAATAGTTTATTATCACAAATCAGCACACTTTTGGAAAGCATTCCCACAAAGGGGAACTGGTTCATTATTCATTTCATGATCCATTATTCATATTAATCGGAAATTTAGGTTTGTACATCACGACGGTCTTCTAGTAAGTTCAAGGAAGTAATCTACGTCCTTGGAATTATGCAATAGAATAGTAGTTTCAAACATTCAAATATTGAAATGAAACTTAAGACAATTCTCAAATTTTAGTACAGTTTAACATGTTAAAACCTGAATTAAACTAACAAATTAATCAGATTGCTAATTACGATAACATGATCGTACTGTAGCCTTTATACCGTCAAGTTCTGCAAAGTGTTTTTTGTGTACTTCCTGGAAGCTGCTGACCAGTTTTTCTTGAAGTTTGACATGTTGTGGGCCTGCTTTTTTAGGTTCCGCTTGATAATTGCCCAGTAGCGTTCGATCGATCGCAGTTGGGGACAGCTTGGTGGGTTCTTTTTCAACGAAATCAACATGGTTATCAGAAAACTACTGTAGAGTTGATCTGACATAATGGGTAGGGGCCAGATCCTAAGGAATATGGAGGAGGAATGACATGCATCCGATATAGTAAAAGCAACCTCTTCTGGAAGCACTCGTTTCGGTAAATTTCGGCATTTATGATTCCTTTTGAGTAGAAAATAGAAGATCGCAAGCCACCTGAGCACCTTCTCACCAAATGTTTCCGTCGCAATAGGCGTATCGCCTCAATCGATATGGTGTGGAATTGAGGCCCCGGCAGTATTCTGGAGTTCTCTTTCACGAACGTTTCGTCGTCCATGAAAACACACTAGGAGGAATTGTCCAAAATGCGGTTGTACAGCTTTGAGGCCTCGTTTCGGCACGATACTCCTGCTCCGGAGATTACTTTGGTAATATCTGCTTCCTGTATGTCTTCGAATTATTTCTTTGCTTAATCCTGTACTGTGTCTAGTTTTTTTTAGTATTTATGGTCCGGTATTTCTTGGTCCAATTCGGGATTGCTGGAACCAAGTAACAGATCCTGCAGGGTTTAGTGATCCCCATACTTTTCAATAATTTGTTTTACATTTGCTAGATTGCCCTTTGATTGTACTTTACATCCTTTTCAGTAAATCAAGTGTGCAGAATTATCTTTCCTACCTCGAGTTCATTCCGCGACACACGCTATAATAATATGCACTAGCAAAAGCTCAGTTACATAGGCAATGTTTATAATCACATTTCGATACTCTCATTGTGGTGACGTTCTTCAGAAAATTATGCTGCGAACTTTGTTGAAGGATTCTTACAGATTTTGGGGAAATTTATTAGCAGTTTTTATGGGAGATATTCTAGAAACGTCAGAATATGAATTTCAAAGTGAATCTTCTACAGTTTTGGGGAAAGTCCATTGATGAATTGCAGGAGAGTTTTCCCACCATTTTGAAACTCCAAAGAAGCTTTTCTTAGAATTTAGCAGGAAGTTCTTCAATGAACTTTGGTGGAAGTTTTTCTACTAACTTTGTGGAACATTCTGTTATGAATTTCTGCTACGTTTTCTGTATTTCTGCGAATCATTGGTAAGAAAAGACTGTTCATTCAAGAAATTGGACATCTATTTATCAATGGTTTGGGGTTAAAACGAAAAATTGTGAATTTTCACTCAGTGCTCTTTGGCAACACACCTGAAAAGTAGAAAAAAGTGAGAAATTTCGTACGATGGGATTTGATGGGATCAGAAAAGTTGTTGTCTCAAGAAAAAGCGTGACGTGCACTAAATCTGAAGTGTTCAAGATTGTTAAGAAGTTTGGAGAAACGTGTTCTCTTGAAGATTTACCGAAATCCGGATGCAAAAAGGGGGCATCGGGCCAAAAAAAGAGCTGGCAGCTGGACGCCTTTTAAAATCGCATAAACCGTATTCCGTTTGTGAAATTGCAAAAAAAAAGTGGACATCAGAACCTACAAAAAGCAGAAAACACCCTTTTTCTTCTTCTGCTTCTTCTTTTTCTTTAGCATTTCAAGCTTATTGCTTTCACAATTCGCTTATTGTTTGCTCTCAACTTAGTGTTCTAAATGCACTTGCTAGGTACCATTTTTGCATTAGTATGATTGTGTGGCAAGTAGAATCATATTCTATGCCCCGGGAGTCGAGACATTTTCCTTAACGAAAAAGTCCTAGACTAGACTGGGAATCGTACCCAGCCACCTGCATGGTGTAGCTTTGTAGCCGCGCCTTTACCAACTGAGCTAAGGTAGGAAAACACCTAAAACGATGGACCCAAAGTCACGGAACTTGTATGACGTTCTCCTCCAAAAGCCGAACCTAATGGAAGTTCTTTGTCTAACTAGCTATGATTTTTTTTGGACTAACTTTATAAAAACCTTTTTGTGGACTTTGTTGAAGTTTTTATTTTTTGCAAGCTTCGTGAACTATTTGGGAAAGTTTTGTTTTGCAACCTTTACAAATAACATTCAGTTCATTTACTAACCCCACAGATGTTCTTTTGAAAAAGTTTGATAGTTTCTCAGTATCTTTAAATACACTGTTAAACTGTGTGTTGAGATATTTCACGAACTTTGGGCAAGTTTTTTTTTAAACTTTTTTGAACAGTATTGTACCAGGTTTGAAAGAGTTCTTTGAAAGAACTGTTGGCAATTTGTACATTTTCCTCGAAGTTTGGGGGATTTCTCATACGAAATTTGGAAGAAAAAAAATCCAAAAACTGTGACTCTTTCCATGACAACACTTGCCTTTGATTACATCTGATATAGTGGTTTTTGCCACATGTTGGAAAGCGATGCCAGATCTTTTTAGATTCCAGATTCTGGAATCCAGAAGACCAATTTTTCATCATTTCACGTTGAGATTAAAAAGTGTCACACTCTCATAAAAATCATTTCGATTTCGATTCCGAACCTAGCGTAAGTTTGGCTAGGTGGACTAAGTGGACGTTTTTCTGTAAATTTCAGAAAAGTTTTCTCCAAAAATTTAGAAAAAGTCCAAGGAATATCCTTCTAATAACTTCAGGAGTACAAACTATGAAGGAATTGAATATTGAAATAATAATTATATTGAATTTCTCAAGCCCAAATGACGTACATGTGCATTTTTAAATGTCGATTCGTTCGGTATGTACACTTTGTACAAGGTCTTAGAAATGTTATGGTGAAATATTGCCCAATTCTGTGTGTGCGTAAGTGTGTATATACAATCAATCTCCCATTGACCGGCAGTGCTTTTATGGAAGAAATGTGTATGCATTGCTTCATTGATTTATATGTTATCACGATGTGCAAACATTTTTAGCCCTGGAGATTGAAGGTGACAACTCTATTAAAAATCTAACGACCTATTTTAAGAATGGTTCATACACGTACATTCTGAGGTAGTCATCATGTACAATAAGCCCTGCATGAAAATTTTCACAAATCAAATGGATATGTGAACAATTTTCACACTTCCAGAACAAAAATAGACATTCTTGATCCTGGTGTATTTTCTATGATACAAAACGATCTCACCAAGTTCCTTATCCAATGCAAAAAAGCTCGCCCCGGTGCGGTTTGATGCACTAATAAACTCGAAATGGGAAAAACAACCGACGCACAATCTTTCTGAAGAAAAACGGACACTAAATGGACACTTTATTTGAGTGGAAATCGATTAAATTTACAACGTCTTACGCATAGCACTCGAATATTTATAATTTAACTTTGTGGTTGAATAAATATTTGTTTTCCTCGCGAAAACAACGCACCAAAAGCAAAACACGTCAGCTTTGAAGCACGGCTTGCTACGATCTCTGAGAAATATTGGCCAATTCTGTATCACAAATTAACATTTTCCATCTATGACTACGTGGCATAACCAACATTTAGTTCCTTATTTGTAATCATCACAATTTCACTCTCCAATCACATTTGTGAGTATTCCAAAATCAGGAACCTCTCCGAACGCGTCAAATAAACAAAAAAAATATTCAATTTCACATTTGATGTTCCTGATGATGTGACTCAAGTTATCCTATCTTCTTTTCTTTACAGTTGCAAAGCAGCCGCCGGCACACATCAGCCTCATAAGGGGCAGGCTGCTCAAATTTCCCTCCGAGGGGAACACAATCACAATCACGACGGACCAAAAGGACCTTCACTGAAAACCTACAGTCGCATAAAGAAGCTAGCAAATCCTCAGACAGAACAATAAAGTGCCACTTTAATCAAATATAATTATTCACGCTTAACACTTGTTTGAATCATCAACTCGCTACATTATCGGTTCTCTCTCTAATGCTTAAACGAATAATTTATCCATCCCCAGATATTCTATGCAGCAACATATCGTACGTTATGACCCGGCGAGGTGCTGTCCAGCTGTCAGTGGACGGATATCTATACACTCGAGACAAAAAGCGAGGCGACTCATCCTTTTGGGCCTGCAACCAATCGAAAGTGTTGAAGTAATTTTGCAAATTTGATGAACACCTATCGTTCTAGTACTACAACCACACGTTTCCTATTCTCTAGCTGCACAGCGCGAGCTTCCACGTATCGCAATCGCGGCAGGAATGGCTCACCCAAGCTGATACTGCGAGGGACTCACAACCATCCAGTGATCACCGAACGGCGAAAGTCCGGAGCACGAGCTAAGCTAATCCAGCAAAGCCGAAAAGATCGTGGATTATCACAGTGAACTTTTTCGTTTTTCATTCAATAAATTTAAAAAAATTGCAGTACAATATCATCATTTTGTGTGTAGTCAGTTGAATGCGCTTTGGTTAATTATGCTTTCAGCTAAACGCTAACCATGAGACATCAAATTTTAGATATTTCTTTCGTGGTCACCAAACGGGGAAATACCCAGCTGTCCATAGGTAATTTCCTGTACATGAGGATTAAAGCACGTGGCGATATACAATTCTGGGCATGCAATCAGCACAAAGTATTGAAGTAAGTGTTTGCTTTACGGTTTTCGATGTACAAAAAAGAAACGATTTTTTCTTTCAGTTGTACAGCCCGAGCCACTACCCGCCGGACGCTAAAAGGTGAAACTCCGCAAGTTTCCCATCGAGGATTTCACAACCATGCAATTATCACCGAACGCCGCAAGGCTGGTCAGCGCGCTAGGCTAATGAAGCTATGCCTGCAAGAACGACAACTGAAGCGACGGAAGCGCCAATATAATACCGCTTGATGTTGTTCTAAAACAGTCAAAATAAATGCTGTGAAACTTTTGTATTACGCATTATTCTAGTACTGCATACTGATGTTGGCATTGCAAAAGGAATTAACCATTTCTTCCAAATTGTTACAGATATCTCGTTCGTGATTAGTAAGCGGGGCAAGACTCAACTGTGCGTCGACGGATATCTCTACATGCGCGTTAAAACCACAGAAGACCTACAGTTTTGGTCCTGCAATCAGCACAGAGTTTTAGGGTACCTAAAAATGGACTTTCATCACCATCTCTAGAACTTAAGCGAGATTCGTTCTTTTTTTTCGTATTGTTTCAGTTGTACGGCTCGGGCCACCACCGGCCGTGGAAAGCGTGGAGAAGCAGATTCGAAAATCAGACTTCGCGGATTCCACAACCATCGAATCATCTTGGAACGACGCAAGCCTGGAGAGTGTGCCAAGTTGATGGAAATCTATGGACGAGAAGTGTTGCCAGAGAAAAGGAAACGAGTCTCGGTTCCAGCACGCCAAATGGCTCCACCACCGGAGCCACCAGTTTTCGTGAAGATAAAAGAATAAAACCATCAAATTGAAATGTCTGATTATTCTAGTACTAAATACATACATGCATGCGTTTTTTTTTTGGCAGTGTTGGCAGTTTTTAAATTAATGTTATACAATTTCGTTGCAGTTGTCAGCCCTGAGGAGATCTCGTTCGTGCTCAACTACCGCGGTACGCAGAATATGGTGATAAGAAATCACGTGTTCGTCAGAAACAAGATTTCCGCGCGGTACCTATTCTGGAACTGTGCCCAGAAGAAAGCACTAGGGTGAGAGGGTGATCTTACCGGCAATTGTGGCATTGTAAAATTATTCGTTTTCAATTTGCAGCTGTCGTGTACGTGCCACTATGCCCCGTCTTCCGAACAAAGGTCCTGTGATATGTCGTGGAGAACATAACCATGAAGTAATTTCTGAACGGCGCAAGCATGGCGCCCTGCGAGAGTTGTTGCACAAACGGAAGCAGCAGAAAGACTGTTCCAATACCTAGAGAAGTCGGAATTTAAAATAAAACACGACTTTAAACTTTGCCTACCCTGTGTTGTTGATTTTACTTGAAGTGTATTTTGTTTTGCTAGATTCCATCAGTAACGTGACAAATGTTTTGTTTTGCAGTTCTCGACCGAAATGATCCCGAATTGGACGTATGTTACACTGTGACGGCACGGGGGACGACCCAGTTGATGGTGCAAGGATTTCCGTTTACCAAACAAAACGATCGAGCGCACATGGTTTTCTGGGCCTGCTGTCAAGCCAAACCGCTACAGTGAGTATATTTGCAGTACTAGATTAACGGTTTTCCTAAATTGGAACTCCGCTGTAGCAAACTATATTGTTTCAGTTGCACCGCCAGAATAACGACATACCGTGGTGAGAGGCAGGGAAAAATTATGTTTCGCGGTGAACACAACCACGGGTTAATCCGGGAGCGACGGAAAGCCGGTGTCCTGAAGAAACTGCTCCAGCAACGCGAAAAAGAGAAAGCCGAAAAGAAATTGCAGAAGAATACAGGGATTGCATTTGAATAAAGTTCATTCTGAAAAAAAATATAAACACATTGATGCATTATTTGTGGCAGTGAAACTTGGTCCTGGGTGATAGTGCTGAACATAGTTTGTGTTTTTAATTTCAGCTGGCAGTACGACGTCGAACGCGGGCGATGATATTCAATACCTCACGGGAGGCAAGGCGATACAACTGGTGGTTAATGGACATAAATTTACTCGGAAGTACTGCCGCAAAACATACACCACCTGGGAGTGCTGCCAGAAGAAGCGATTACGGTGCTCGGTTGCCGTTAAGACCTGTCACAATACCAGTGAAATAACGATCCGACGAACTCACAATCATCCGATTATAACGGATCATCGCAGACGAGGAAGAAAGCATAGTCCGAAGGACGAGACCATGCGTTTAAAAGGAAAACAAACAAAACGGAAAATCATATAAGATAACGTTTGTATGATCTTCTTGATTTCACCCAATTCTTTTATAATTTTTTTTTTACGAAAATGGGCATTCTTCTTAAACGAAGTGAATTTCTCCAATAACAGTACAAGTTTTATTAGCTCCATGTGCCCTTATATTGTAATTGTAATTGTTCAGTGTATAGTCCGTGCTTTCCTGTTAAGATTGCGTATCCGGGGACTCACCCCCAGGTCTATACACCTATAGTCCTTCCCGTTGCACTCGTCAGCTCGTGCGATACTCTAGACTCACATGGGTGGTCGTATCCGGGTCCTCCACTGGGTAGGCGCAAGTGTCCGTCCAGTTTCTGGTACATTAATTCATCTTTGCCTAACTAAAGTACTTATTACAAAAACAGTTTTGAGAAAGCCGTGTGTAAAACGGCTAGCCAGTAGTAATTTGTATAGCACTCAATTGGCCATAATAATTTGAAAACTTCGAACCGAGTTCTTCAAAATATTATAAACATTAGAAACTTTTCATAATGGGACCGATTAACATGTCCAAGTTTATACCGTTTTAATTTAAGTTAGTTTTAAAAACATCCCATAAACCCAACTTATTAAATGTTTATTCCAACCAAATGAAAACTAGAAGGTGCCCTGCATTGGCCAACAATAAATTTTCTCTCAAGCATTCCCTTAACCATCCAAACCCAACACTTCATCAAACCCAAACGTTTCTGCTGGAAAAAAAATATATATAAATTGTTATTGATTAGCCGATCTGCACCTAGATGGTTAAGGATAGGTGGAGATTGATATGGAAAATTTAGTGAGAAGGAGTTACCTTGAATTGTGACTGCAAAGAGACAAGCATAACAAAAAACCAAACAAAACAAAATAGATAAAATTAAACAGGATCTAAGATATTGTCTTCAAAATTTGGTAGAAATAAATTATTTGTCCTAACAAGAAACAGAATTGAAAACAAAGATATAAGTAGAATCCTTCCACTGGTTGAAAAGCTAAGTCATTGCTCTGAAACTACAAAGATACTAAGAGTTATTGTTGCAGGCTGTCGATGATTTATTATAACTATGTACTGGATACTTTTGGCTGAAATGAGCTTCGAACGAGAATAGTGAAAAAAAGTAATTGAACAAATGACTATACCCAACAAACACCACTGCCGAACCAAACCCTCCTCAAACAAACCCGGAGAAGCCATTCAGCTATTCTAGAAGAAACAGCTGAACAGCGTCCCCAAATCTGCCCGAACAAGCCCCCATTCAACACCGATGTCTGCCGGGTAATACCCAGTTGTTTATTAAGCTGAAGCCCATTCGAGCTCTATCAGATGAACTCAGACGGATGTTCTACTTAATAGCCCCTAAATCTTGAAGTTTTACTGGTCTATACTATCACTGTCACAATTCATTGTTACTGATTACATATAATGTTTGAAGGTTATTTATTGGTTTGATCTATAAACAAATCATCTGAAAGTTCACCTCTATTTATCTCTTCGGCTCAGCTGCTCTTTATAACCTAACTGTAAATCTACCGAAATTCCCACCGCCTAACATACAAGTGAGCGGAATGTTACAACTTGGAAAAATTGTTAAAGAAATCTATGAATCCTCTCAAATTCAACGCTAACATGCTATTATAAATTTACAAGCTCATAACTGCATGCCAGCATGTGGTCTGAAAAGTGTCCAGATTCATTAACAAAAAGTTAGGGCACTGATGCAGTACGGTATTCGAATTTTGTATTTGGAAATGTGTGTCGCTCAACAAATCTTCAAACAAATGTGCAAAAGCACGTTGGCCAATATTTAGCGTCAACCAGTGGGTACGTGTGCTCAACTCCAAGTTCCCCTTCTTTCAAACTCACCTTCACTTCAATTTACCCATTGAGTTGGACACATCACAATAGAAAATACTGTGATGGAGCACGGACGTGAGGTTACTAGATGTATGAAAAATACTCTGTAACCTATTTAGGATTATATCTGAAAAATCCAAATTTGGCCAACACCCACCATTAGCTCCATGTGCCCTTATATGTCAAGAAAATAAAATTTAGTTTCATTAGCAGTGACGGACGCTTATCTGAATTGAACCACATCTTCAAAAATTTATTTTGTTTGTTATTGTTATGTTGGGGAAATGCTAGTTTTCCTTTAACTCATTGCAGGAGCCCAGAGTAAGTAGTACGCGGTCAAAGAGTTTACTCGAAAATACTGGCACATAGCATAATTTCAGTGAAATGGATATGCGATAAGTTCCCAACCATCCAGGGATGATGGTTAAGAAAGACAAATCTGCATTCGATTGTTAGCAATAAGAAGTCGTTTGTTAATTAAATTGGCTTTTGAAATACTGATTGTTGTTTTACAAATTCCAGAAGACGAAATGTTAAACCCGAGCAAAAAAGTTCAGTTCACCAAGCGAGGCAATGCTGTACAGCTGATAATAGACGGACAAAAGTTCACTCGACATTACGACCAGAAAACCCAAACCACCTGGGGGTGCTGCCAGAGGAAGCCAATAGGATGCTTAGTCAGAGCGATAACCTACCCCAATTCCAGTAAAGTAGATATCCGACGAACTCACAATCATCCAGTTGTAACTTGGAGACGTGAACGTGGCGCATTCACACGCTCAAAACAGTTTAACCAACATTGATTCCGCATCAGGAAAGTGTTGGTCAAACAAAAGAAGCTTATTTGTAATCAATAATTAAAATACTAAGAGATTTGCATTACTACTTATTCTGACATTTCCGAGCACCTAGCTTAAGGTTTTTTTTCGCGAAACATTGTAGAATACTAATTTTGTTTCGTTCATTGCAGGTAACCATCTTACGGTGGACCCGACAAAAGAAGTGCAGTACGTCAAACGAGGTAACTCTGTGCAGCTGGTTGTAAATGGGCACAAGTTTACTCGAAACTACGACCGGGAAGGATACACCATTTGGGAGTGCTGCCAGAAAAAGCCATTTGGCTGTTCCGTCGCTGCTACTACATTCAACGATTCCAGTAAAGTAGATGTTCGACGATCGCACAACCATCCGATCATAACGGGGCGACGGGTACGCGGCCAACGGAAGAAACTCATTGAAGAACTGATCCAACGTAGGCGATCGGGTAAAACGCCCAAAAAGAAAGGCAAAACTCGGCAAGCAAAAATAAGGCCAGTCAGATTCCACGACACACATTTCTGAATGGTCGACATTCATCATCATAACATCAAATCATTACCAGCGCAGACTTATACAAGTTCGATACAACCGGAGTCATCAGAAAACCCAGTTTTGATAAGAACCAATTACAGTAAGTACCGTAACTCCTTGTAGATGGATGAATGACGTATCTTTCTAGATTTGTTCGTCGAGTGTAGGATGATCTGGAATCGTGTTTGTTTTTTCGAAAATATTTCCATCTAAATTCTCAGGACTTCATTGTTCATATGTAACCGCTATCTGTAAACATGTTTAACCCTGCAGATTGGATGTAACAGCTCTGATGAAAATCCAACGACCCACTTCAAGAATGTCTGTTCACACACGTACGTTCTGAGATCTTTCTCATATACAATAAGCACCACACGAAAATTTTCACATATCAAATGGTAATGCGAAGTGTTTTCACACGTCCGTCCAGAATCAAAAATGGACTTGATCTTGATCCTGACGTGAAAATAGTTAGGGTATGTTTTAAATAATATAAAACGATCTCACCAACGTTCCTCATCGGATCTTCTGGATGCGGGGCCGAAGCACTAAAAAATAAGAAATGGGAAAAAAAAAACTACCAACACCCAATACATCTGAAGAAACAAGATCACAACACACTTTGAGAGGGAATCAATTACATTCACAACGTCTCACGCAAAGCTTTCGGAGATTCTTTGATTTCACTTTTTATTTTAATAAGTTTGAAATTTTTTTCGCGAAAATTACGCAGCAAAAGCAAAACACGTCAGTTGCACAGCACGGCTTGCTGCGATCGGTCCTTGCACTTTGCTTTTTAAACTCTATTCGGAATTCTTCTAAAACTGTTTTCAAATGTCGTTTGAAACATTTTTTAATCAGGCATCAGTTTTACCACCAAGAAATTTCAAATAGTTTTCCAAAATATTTTTACGGCACCTAATTGATTGTTTTTTTTTTTATCCGATTTTTCAAGATTTTTTGCTCATGATTTTAAACTATGACAAAATAACACAGCGAATCAAAACAAAACCAAAGGTAGTGACGTAAAGTGAAAGAATGCTGTACTTGGGACTAATTGAGCTCTAAAGCAGTGAGCCAATTTAAAATAGTTAGCACAAACCTCAAGTACTATAAGGTCTTCAGAATCGTTTGCTCCATTAGAGCATCCATTGGTTAGCAATTTGAGCGTTGTTTGCTTTGTTTTGTTTTTGATTTTTAGCCTCAAAATGTGAAGTGATAATTAACCTAACCTATAGTTCATATAGAGCAAGGACTCCTTCCCATTTCACCTTAACTGGTTCTTGTGATCCTGGTCATATGAAAAAATACTATCTTCAGCAAAATTGTTCAGTAGATCAAAGGTTTCCTGTTGGTGGATAGATGTCCGGAATTCGTTCGAATATCTTGTATAAACTGTATGTCGAGATTCTGGTCATCTAGGAAGATACCGTTTCCGGTAAAGGTGTTCAGGTAGTCTGCCGTGAAACGCATATCAGTCCCACCTTTGCTTGATTTCCTATTCATATGGGACTGATATGCGCTTCACGGTAGTAGTCGGTTTTGGATTCACTGGGAAATCTGCCAAAAACTTTAAAATATGGATATTTTTTAAATTGAGCAGTAGTCTTGAAGCCGGAAATCGATATCCGACTCCATTTCTAAATCCAAGATGGTGGCTTCTGGTTTTAGAAAAAGTGCATACTGCCAAAAATCCTGCAATATGGATATTTATGAATCGGAAACAGCTTTTAAAGTATGAAAATATCTTTCTACTGCCATTTGAAAGCCAAGATGGCGGTTTCTGTTTAAGAAACATTAGGATAACGTTTGCATCACAGAAATAGACTTTTGGATGGTGATAAAAAAAGCCAAGGCAGATAATTGCTTTTAATAAATTTCCCATGGAAGGTTCTAGGCCCTTGCTCCTTCCGGCAGTTAACCGGAAGATTCGTCATGGCGGACGAAAACATGCATGTAGGCATGTTTTTGAGTTTTTTCTTCGTTGTATTTATCAATTCCTTCTCAGTTTTCACGACAAAATTGTTGGAGAAGATCTTAGACTTCAGGTTGGCCCAGAAATTCTCGATGGGACGTAGCTGGGGGACGTTGCGCGAGTTCGCCGACTTGGGTACCACATCGATATTCAGCCGCTCCATGTCCTCCAACGATCGCTTCGAGTAGTGGGCCGACACCAGATCCGGCCAGAACACCACGTCTTCGCCCTTACGGCATTTCTTGATGAACGACGCAACTTCCGTCAGGCATTCCGTACTTTAAATTTCCCCGTTCACGGCCAGTCCGGAGCGAAAGAAGAGCGATGTCCGTTTTCGACGCGGCGGGGTGCCATTTTTTTAACGCGCACACTTCTGAACGGCTTTACTGTTTTTGCCATCAGGGTAGAGTTCTATCAAGAATCAATATGCAACTAGCGATTTGAAATGGTTCACTGTTGTAAAACCCCTTGGTCCGAAGTACACCTTGAAGCCAGCACCTTCCCATACATATTTGCGCCTTTGTTTTGATTTGCTGTGTTATTTTGACAGAATATTTGAGAGTGTGTTCATGTGAGTTCATTCTTGGGGCGCATTATTGAGCATGGGACTGATGTGCTAGTACTGACTGAGCCAAGAAAAAAATCGCATTTGTATGGGACCTACTGGTTTTAGAGTTAGTCTATGGTTCTACTGATATAGCTGTCAGCTTTTGTCTGCTGACTCATGGGTTACTTTACTTGATTCTGCATGGGTAGTTTCGTCAGTGCAGGTGAAGGTAAACCCATGAAAAATCGTCAATTTTTGTCAATTTTTTTAATGCAAACGTTATACTGTCAACATTTTTGTCCATTTTTTTAATTCAAAAGTTATACTGTCATATATTCTACATTATTCGCAACCAAATTAAATTTATCAACACGTTTTGTTTTGTTCTCTGACACCAAACAGTTTCTTCTGTTCTGAAGGAAATATCTTCTCATCAACATGAGACCCTAGGAGTGGACAGCAATACCTGCTAGAACCAAAGATATGAAGAGAAAGTATTGATAGTTTCGTTAGAGTACGGCAGGCTGTGAAAATGGAATAGAAGTAGAGCAACTTTTTCTACTAGTTGCTATTAGCCTGATCTGATCAACTGAGTGTTATTCGCTGATAATAATGTTGCATGTTGTTGGAATAAAATTAGTGTCATGGGCTGTGATCTATTTGAAAAACAGCTTGGTTGACCACCCGATGTTGCTACTCTGTTTTTTTCATATCAGGTGTAAAAAGTGGCGAAGAATAATCACGAGAGTTCACTCGGATGTTGATGTTTTTGGGAAACGATACGCTTGTACGATTTGAACAGATTTATACCAACAGTGAGGTTGCTGGGCTATTTAATTGATCCTAGATATGGTGGCACGCTGAATATGGTGAACCAATAGAATGGGTCATAATTAATCACCATGCCTACCCTCCCATAGTAGCAGAGATAATGCTGTCATCTGTTTAAGTGAAAGTTAATTTAATTTCTCCATTTGAAACCCTTGGGCTTGCAAATATTCAACTATTTATGTGCTGCTCATAACATACCTTTGTTGATTCGGCTGTGTTGAAGCGGTGGAAAGGCCACAAACTCAACGTGGTATATGACAAGCTCTTCTTCAGTCGTTATTTTTCTTTTCAACAACTGGTTAGGTCCTTATGAACGACAGAAATGTAAAGATAGTGTTGGTTGGACGCTTAATTTACAGTCTTCTTCATTGCTAACGTGACCCAAGAAAACAGTCAAGTTATCGATTTTTATATCATTTCATCAACTTACGCGATACCGACTATTCTATGGAACATTTTCCCGGCACTATAAATACGCGACGCGAGATTTTCCCGACGCTTTACAGAACGTTTTTACTTTTAGATATTCCTTCAGTACTTTTCAAGCCAAAACTGTAATTTTTCCAAATTTTTCATCACCTCATAAATGACACAAAACAAACCGTTCACCGGCTACTTCGCTCTTACTCAAATGCTTTTAACGTGCGAAGGATAATAACTTGAAATTTGTCAAATAAACAACAACGTTGTTATGGTAACCACAAAAAGCGTTCGGAAAACTAGAACAAACTCGATTCGTCAAAATATCCACACAATGTGCATACAATTTACATTAGACCTAAAATGACTCAATTTATGTACCCCTTTGCAAACGCAATATAGAATAATATGTCTATTGTTTTCAGCTGCACCCAGGATAACGTCCGAAAGAGAGGAAAATCAAGGCAAAACACTGTTTCTCCCAGAAAAAAAATGTCAAATCCACGCTCTGAGAGGAAGCCGCTCAAGCAACATGAATTGAAGTAACCATACTGAAATTATGTTTAACCATAGGAATATTACAGTTCAATAAAGCCATCCTACGCTAGCCTTTCTATTTGGGGGTAATATATCGACACATGTATGCGAGGGAACACCTAACGATCACTCAAACGAATTTCCAGCGCACAGCGGTCTAACTTTTCCGCCTTTTCCATTCCAGGAGACGACAGTCTGTTGGAACCGATCGATAACGTACCGTATCAATACGTTCAGCGAGGCAAGACACAGTACCTGGTAGTCTGCGGTTACAGCTTCACTAAACAGTACACTGGTAAAAAACGCAGCACCTGGGAGTGCTGCCAAAGGAGGCCATTGGGTTGTAAGGTAACTGTTTCCACTTATGCCAACTCCAGTAAAATAGACGTTCGGAAAATCCACAACCATGCCGTAGTACAGGACCGACGTGAGCGTCGCGATCATCTACATGCATTAAGCAAACAATTGCAAAAGCATAACGAAACCGGTAAGGCAATTGTCATTTAAAAATGTAGAAATACTACCCCCCCCTCAAGTTAGTTTTACCTGTTTTCCGAATTCCTTATTTTGCTTTATTCATTTCAGGCGATAACACACTACCTAAGCTGGTCGACGATGTTCAATACGTCCAGCAAGGCAGGACACAATACCTGCTGCTAAATGGTCACAAGTTTACTCTACAGCGCAATGGCAAGCATCACAGCACCTGGGAGTGCTGCCAGAGGAAGCCATTGGGATGCAAGGTGACTGCAGCTTGTTACCAGCATTCCGAACAGGTAGATATTCGGCGAAGCCATAATCATCCGATCATATCAACGCCTCGCGATCGTCGTGGGCGGAAATTCGAGGAAATCAAGCCATCGATTAAGGAAAGAAACACACGTAAGTCAACCACTTTTAACTACCTTATTCTTTGAATATTTGTTTTTTGTTATTTGATTTGCTCTACATCATATTCAAAGAGTGATTCATTTAGCTTGTCAGTATGAAAGAGTTTTTAGTGCTTCGAATCTACTAAGAAACAAACAAATCTAGTACCTTAAATTTGATTCCCATGTTATGCCTGGTACAGACATACAACGTACAGCGTTGTACTCCTTTAGTCTAGTACGTGTTTTTTGGTACTGGATTAAAGTATTTGACAGTTCGTACAACGGTCAGCGTTGTATGTCTGTCCCAGGCATTAACGAGTATGTGAAATGACCCTAGTTCTTTTCAAAAGTCTAACCTTTCTATACAGTTGGCTTGTATGGCCATAACTTCTAAACCCGTTTCCCCCTTAAATGTATTTTGTAGTTTCAACAACAAATACGATGCAAACTATCGTTTTCTTACACATAGCTTGCGAGGCCCCCGATCTATAGTCTAAAAATCGTTGAACATAGCAGAGCAGGTATTTTGAGCTGAGTTGAAAACAGCATAACGGACCCAGTTTAACCGTTTAACCAGGGGCCTGGCAACCCTATCCTAGTTACTAACGTTTGACAGTATGCAACATATCGCAGGCCTTATTTGAATAAGGCCCGTCTGACGTTTGTTTCTACGGGTACGAACCCCAGGATTGTTTACAAACCATGAATCTTTTGACGTTTGGATGTTAGAGATGTTGGCTAAAGCAAAATGACTTCTCGCCAGCTCCCTGCGTTTAACTGACGCTAACGAGCGACTAGTTTCCAGTAATTCATAGCTGGGTAAACATAACTGCGATTGACAAGTCGACATATCTAAGACATCGACTTAGATCAAGTGGATGTTTTAGATATGTCGACTTGTCAATCTCAGTTACATTTACTCATATATGAGTGATTCCAGTTTTCAAAATTGGGTAAAACTCAGTGATCGTGTAAGAACAAATATTGAGTTTGCATATCTAAAGGGCGATTTAGAAACGTATATTTTTGCATTTAGTTTGTCGCGAGTGCATGAAACCAATGACGAATCAACATCGACCTGCCACTAGTCGTTTCGCCATCTGAATTGCAGCTCGAGGATAATATGGGAGGGCGCCGAGTTTACCGCGTCCCAGATATTCCGGTCTTGGCATTTTTTTCGGGACTAGGTTGTCCGGGGTTATGTCCTGACCGCTCGCGGTCGTCATGCCACTTCTCGCGTCGTTAAACCGAGGGCAAGCGAAGAACACGCGTTCTGTTGTTTCCTCGACGTTCGTGCACACTGGACACGTGGAAGACACAACGTGCCCGTATTTTTGCAGATACTGTCTAAAGCAGGCATGGTCAGACAGGATCTGCGTCAAGTGGATGGTAACTTTCCCGTGTCGCCGACCGATCCATCCGCATATCTCCAAAATTAGTGGGTGGGTCCACCGCCCTATGGTGGCGTTATTTCCTTCCCTCTGCCACTTGACCAATAATGCGGCTCTAGTGGTCTTACGGATACCTCTCGTTGCTCGTTGTTCGAAGCACTCTACGTCCTATTTTATCATGATGTTGATGCACATTATCCCTGCCTCGCGTGCCACCGTGCGGTATGTGCTGACCACTTTTAGGCACATTATCCAGGAGCCAGGAGCTTTCGTTTGCAATTCGACATCAGGTGGGATATAGAGGCTTTCTTGCAGGCGTGATCCACGTGACTGATAAAGGACAGCTTGTCGTCGATTATAACCCCCAAGTACCTCAGGGACCGCTTTGTGGTGATGCTGCAGTTACCTACACTAATCGTCGCTCTTTGCTTAGATTTTCTGTTATTGACCACAGTAATCGCCGCTTTGTTTTGGGCTAACTCCAGTCTCCTGGAGCGCACCCATCCCTCGATAATGTCGATAAAGTGTGTGGCCGTTAACTCCACCTATTCTATGGACGCTCCATAGACTTCTAGGGTGATGTCGTCCGAGAAACCGACTTTTTTACGCAGGGAATGATCATCTAGGGACCTAGGTAAATTCATCTTGAACACGTCCCTGACCCGTCGCACTGTCGATTCTGAAACCCGGAGACGTTGAAACTAGTTGACAATAACCTCCCAACTGGCGCTATTGAACGTATTTCCCGCATCCAGAGTGATTTCTGCACAGTAGCGAACTCCCCGCCGTTGGATTGGCGACGGATATGATAGCATCCACCGTTGATTTCTCTTTACGGAAGCCAAATTGATTCTCGGACACGCCGTCCGTAACCCTCCGTGTAATTTAAAAACATATTGAGGATTAACCTCTCCAGCATCTTACCCGTCGTATCCAACAAGCATATCGGACGGTATGATGATGGATCACCCGATGTCTTCCCTGGCTTCGACAGCAATAATAGCGACTGGCGTTTTCAGGCGTCCGGGAAGATGCCCTCGTCCAGACATCTTTGCATCACCACCCTGAACATTTCGAGAGCCAGTAGAATAACCGTTTTGATGGCCAAGTTCAGTATGCCTTCTGGCCTTGGTGCTTTGTTCAACAGTGGCTCTGGTGATTACTCGTTTGGAGCTGCTGCATCTTTGGTTTTGGCCATTATCACCCGATAGGCATCACCCCATAGGTTCGCATTGGCTTTCGAACACAGGCCCTCGAATCAGGCTCGTCTGCTGGCCTTTATCTCAATCTTTAGCGTGGCCTCGGCGGCTTCTAGCGCTACTCGACGCTCCGTTCTTTCAGAGTCTGACCATGATCTCTGTAGTCTCCTTCTTGCGAGGAGGCAAATTCTACGAATCTGTTCAACAAAACACCGGCGATCTCTCATCCCTAGGTTTGACCTTCCTAGGTATGGTTGCATTGTATACGCGTGTAAATAGCGCTATGAGTTGATCACCGCATGGGTTCTGGGTTTTCAATCTGCGGACGAATGGAGTGGGATCTCTTCCTTCTGTGCGCTGCTTAGTATTGTGGACGACACTACAGCAAGCCGCCAATTGGTCACTATAAGTGTAGCCATCCTCCTCCCTCTAATTGTTCGACAGCCCAGGGCTGCAGAACGTCACGTCGATGATCGACTCCGCTCCGTTGTTATGGTACGTACTTTTGGTACCTACGTTGGCCAACTCTACGTTCAGCCTGGCCAGGGCATCAAATAATCTCTGCCCCCTTCGGTAAGGCGGCTGCCTCACTCCAGGCGTTGAAGTCGCCCACTGTTATCAACGGGTTTTGGCCAGTTAGCTCTGTTGCCATCCGATCAACCATTTGCGAAAACTGGTCAACTTTGGCAGCGCATAACAGCTGCAGACGAAAACTCCATTAACTTTTACAACCGTGAAGCCCCGTTCGAGGTGGACACAACTTCCTGAACCGGGAACTTGTTCGTCGTCCACAATTCCACCATATTAAACCTATTCGCAACCCAATAGCCGATACCAGCCGGGTTGCGATATGGGTTGGATATTATGGCGATATCCGTTTCCAACTCGCTCTACCTCACACAGCCGCCTCACACAGCAGCCTGCCGAGCTGCCTCGCAATGGTTCAGGTTTAGTTGGGTTATCTGCACTGCGATTTGCTTCTTGGTTTACCGTTGTAGGCCGTGCATTTAAGGCCTCCAGTGAAGTGCTTATGATGTGTTATGTGTTTTGTGTTATGATGTCCAGTGGAATTATTGCAACTTATAAGAACGGTGGAGACATCGCCAATAGCCTTGTTGATCATGTAGAACATCAAGATCTGAATTCAAGGATTGTTTGGAAAGTCTAAAACAACGTAGAAAAAATATGTTTTCGCATTTTTTATCGTTTTAATGGTTTTATGACTTGTTCAAGCATACATACCATAAATAATGTTGAAATACGGTGTATAAACAATCCGTATTGAATCGGTTCAACCAACTTCATTGAACAGTTTGCAATGTCTATCGGATCTTGAAATGCTTTGAAATTGTTATTCTATATATTTGAAACTGTCTGTTTTTTGGATTTCAATTTTTGGAAATGTATAAACTGCCATTCCAAGCATTACTGTCCACTTAAACCTATCTCAAAAGCAAAAGCAAAATTCAGATCAATCAATCCTACGACAAATGCAATGGTGCAATGGACAGTTAGTAATCGCTTAAAAAATCCTCAAATCATGTAAGGACTGTATCGATTATAAGTTATCCACATATTTTTCTTTGTTTTTTTTTTAAACAAATGAATGATTCTTTATTGTACGGGATTCAACTTGAAAATTGTGAAGACCGGATGACATTAAATTATTCTTTCACGAATTTGCGAATTTTTGATAGAACACTTTTCATCAAGCTCCCGACAAGTATTTCATCACATTTTATGGACGCCTTAGCCCAAATTTATGTTGCATATTCTCCACTGCTTTAACAATCATTTTGAAGACCCTCTTCACAACCGCCCAATAGCGTTCGATGAGCCGCAGCTGAGGGCAATTTGACGAATTGATGTCTTTCTCAATCTATATCCTTTTCCGGTGAACCAATCGAAGGTTGTTTTGGCGAAATGCGCCGACGCTAAATTAGGCCCAAAACAGTGGCGAAGTACTATGCTCCTAATACAAAGGCAGCAACCTCTTCTGCAGACACTCAGATCAATAAAAAATGATATACTTTATACCGCAGGAACATATTACTTGCCATACCAGCACTCTTCGACAACACTTCTCCACTTGAATCGACTTGTCAGCATCGCTTACACCCTCCCCTTAACGGCAGTGTAATATTGTGGACCTGGAATGATTTGTGAGTCCTCTTTGGCATAGGTCTCGCCGTCCATCAAAATACATTAATCCTGTTGCTGCAAAACTCGCGAATACCATTTCCGGGCCCTTGTTGCTTCCGTTCTGCACTTTGTTTGACGATTTCCTGCTTTTACATTCAGGTTGTTCCGTTTCTTGATACGTTGGATCATTCCCGCTTTATTGGCAAAATCACGTATGTTGTTCTGAATTAGAGCTTCCACTTTCTGATCTAGTTTAGGGTTGAAAGATCTGGTGTTTTCTGCCTCTTAGTGGCAGTTCATCCGAAGAACAGCGATCCCCAAACTTGTTTATGATGGATTTTACACTCGTGTGATGAATTCCAAAGCGCTTCGCAAATTGTCGCATAGTTTTCACGTAGCCATGTGTCCAAGACCTTAATTTTCACGTCTTTTTCAATGCGCGACATTTTGAAAACGAAGAATTCAAGCCGTGCAAAAAAGTAAACAAACGAATGATGACAGTCAAACGCACAGCATGCTATGATAATCAAATTAAAACCATCACAAGTATCACTTATATATTCGATTTTGAGCTATCAAATTAACGTACTAGAGCGTTAATAGCGTTCAACGTACTAGAGCGTTTCAATAATTCCTATACCATATGATGTTTTAGAAAATAGCCTAGATGTAATAGACTAACGTTCTACGATTGATATTATTTCCAGCTCCCACACCAGCGACAGATCCGGACAGTAAAATCCAATACGTATGGGGGAAAACAACGCTGCAAGTGATGATCGATGGCCACCGGTTTTGTCGTAAGAACATTTACAGTGCATACACAAGCTATGAGTGTTGTCAGAGGGTGCCTTATGGATGCAAGGCTACTGTTAGCATCTATAATGATGACCGTGAAATGAGCTTCAAATTCAAACACAATCATCCCATCATTGCGACAGGACGGAGTGGACCATCAACACCTGCTGCTGCTGCTACAGCAAGCAAAAAAAGAAAGCCCCTTTTGGCGAGTTTGTTGAAACCAGTTAAATTTTTCGACACAAATTTTTAAACTCTTATCGTCGTTAAACAAGTGCAAGAAGGTGATAACTATGAAGACAGTTGAAATTTCAGTTTTTCTATACATTCAAATAAAATATCCCTATATTATGTAATCATAACTGGTAAAATCATATTTGAAATAAAAACAACCCCCGAGATTATCAAATTTTTAGTGCAAACTTTAGATAACAGTAAACCGTAACTAACCTGCTAAAATTCATTCCAGTCATAAACGACGCTTTGACGGTTAACATGCAACGGGACATCCAGTACGTTGCGACCGACAGGTCTCAGAAGCTGCTCATATGTGGCTACAGTTTCACTCGGAAGCAGATGCGTCCGAACTACACCATTTGGGAGTGCTGCCAGACGAGACCACTGGGCTGCAAAGCCGGTGCCACCACATACTTGAATGGCAATAAAATGAGCATCCGAGGAACCCACAATCACCCAATCGTTACGGAACGGCGGAGGCTTGGTCAGCGAAAGCATCTGATGGAGCAACGGCGTCTGGAGCGGCTGAGCCGAAAGAATAAAAAATCCCATACGTTGAGTGATAATTGCCAAAAGTGACAATTGAAAAAATGTTAACGATTGAACAAATAAATATCGTTTTAGTCACATGGTTATTGTGTGCATTTCAAGGAGTAATCATTAGACAAGCAGCATTATAGAGCTGTGTTTTCGAGAGCTCTATATGAAGAGAACAATAGTTTTCATTAAACTCACCAATTCTTCCCGTCTTGCAGATTCAGACACCATAGATCCGAACAAGGACGTGCGGTTCGTGGTAGAGGGCCAACGGCGGAAGCTATACATCAAGGACCATTGCTACTATCGGAAGCACGTGCTCAAAGGGCACACACAATGGCGTTGCACAGAATATAGGGCATACGGATGCATAGCATCGGTCAAAATTTCCCGCGATGGACTGCAAATGACCTTGCAGGGTGAACATGAGCATCCGATCAAGAAAGGCATGCGTCGCGATGGTCAACTGAAACGGTTGGTCGAAAAACGCAACCAAATTGTCAACGAAAGAAAGCAACAACGAGAACAGCGGCGACAGGAAAAACTTCAGAAAAATCTTCCAATTGAGTGAATAAGATTGACAATAAACCCTAAATTTAGTTCTTTTTTGTTTGGTTATTTAGTTGAAACCACTCAAGCAAGCAATAGGCGTTCATGCTAACATTTTCCTCATTACAGACCTTCCAGCTTCATTTTTCGTGCTGAGTGGACGAGGAACGTTGCAGCTTTCCATCGATGGATACGTATTTACCCAGGAATTAGTGAAAAACAATGCCATTGATTGGGCCTGTGCTCAATCGAAAGCTTTGAAGTGAGTAAACTTCTACTGGCATCCCTGAAAGGATTTTCGGCTTATTTAAATATTGATCCTTTTGCAGATGCCGGGTTCGAGCGACAACTGCGCGAGGCAACCGTCGACAGGTGCTTTCGATTCGGGGAACGCACAATCACGGAATCATAACAGAACGACGCAAAAGTGGCGCATTGAAGGCCTTGTTGGAACAGCGTAAAAAGGAACGGGACGAAATGCGAATGCGGTTAGCCGGACACCATCCGCTGTCTCAATGGCCAGACTCCTAAACAAGAATAAAATCTCTACAAACACCCAAAAAAATCGCATGCCCTTGTCTGATTGTAGTACTAGAATGTATGCTTTTGATTTTTCTTTGGTTGATTTCTTTCAGTGTTGAACATTGGTACTAATCTATGAAATGCTATCTGTCTTATTTGTGTCATTACTTGTTGTTGTTCCCCAACCTCACATTCATGCCGCGCACGAGTAGAAAATGGAAACGAACCGGACGTGCAGTACACGATTAGTAGCCGGGGCACCCCATTGCTGTTGCTCGATGGGTACACCTTTACCAGGGATAAAGTACGCAACAGTGTTACCTCATGGAGATGCTCCCAATATCGTACGCTGAGGTAAGTTTTGACCTGAACGCTCTAGTACTGCATTAGACACTAACCTTTTTCAACGTTTCTTCCAGTTGCAAAGCTCGCGCCAACGCCGTCCGGGATCGCAGTGGCCAAAAGAAAATTGTTATCAAACACTCACACAATCATCCGCTTGTAATCGAGCGAAGAAAGAAAAGTTCCTCTAAATAAATATACGCGCTACTTCTAGTACCTCAGCATAGGCTAACCAAGGCTGCATAAAATGAATTGTTTCTTTTCCCGGCTGATATGTTTTTTGATTTACCCGTGCTGATTTGGAATAACGATAAACTGATAGACAAATCTTTTTACCATAGGTACGGTGACGTATACCGTGAGTCGGCGCGGCAGACGGCAAATTTGCTACCTCGGATTCACATTCGAGATGGAGAAGGAACGGATAGGATCCACCAGTTGGCGGTGCTGTCAGGCCAAACCGCTAAAGTAAGTTCCACGTGATCAAGTGTGATTTGGCATTTTTATTAAGAATGTCTTCTTCTCGTTACAGATGCAAGGCTCGAATTATCGAACGAGTTAATAAGCTCGGCGAACCGCTGTACGAGATTGTACGATCTGTGCACAACCATGAAATCATTACCGAGCGGAGGCCTCGGGGCACGTTGAAAGGATGGAATAAGCTTATAATTTATAAGAGTGATCAATAAATCGATTCGGATCGTAGTAGAGATTGCGCTTTTCTAATGACATTCTAGTACCGCACCGGTTTTTACGCTCTAGTAATGGCGTCTACTCCATCAACAGGTGGCGTTCACGAGGTTCAGTACATCGTTAGTGCTCGCGGTGGCCTGCAGCTGTGTGTCGACGGCTATCGCTACACCCGGGACAGGATCAAGGACAACGGAATTACGTATCGATGCGTGCACTACAAACCGCTGGGGTGAGTGTTGGACTTGGTTACTTCTAGAGTTTTAAGAAATGACGTTTAGACGAAGCCTTAGAATGTCCAGAACTGCTAGCATGGTTTGAAGGGAGGTTCAAATTATCGTTTCGGTCTCCAATCTGACTGGCCAACTTTGAATTTACTATAGGCCTGGAATTTTAAGATTTTGTTTTTCATCGTCCTAGCTCTTTGGCGTGGAAATTCTCGTGCATATGAGAAATTTTATTATCAACAACTTTGCCCAAGAACATGGATTCAATCAATTATTGATTGATTTATAGAGCAATAACTTACTGAAATTAATGACTCACAGCTTTCAGTGCAACACTGCTTTCATGCTGTATGTCATAGTAGGTTATTTTTATATTCAAATGGGAGCAATTGTCAAAATATGTCAAGTTGCGAAAACATGCAAATTCAAAGTTAATGCATAATTTGCATTCGAAGTGGTTGAAAAAAGCATTTAATCATCTGATTTTTGTTTCATATCTGTTGAATTTAAACAAAATTTAAATGATTGTTTGTGTTTTCAGAACCAATGCATACTTAAATTGAGGTTAAGGCATGCTAACAATTTTATTACATTATACAAAAAACTTATAAATTAATATTTTGCTTAAAATATGGCCATATAGAACAGTATATTATGAACTTTTGAAATAGTTTAAAGTGCGTTGAAGCGGGAGGTTATAGAACTTAAAATGATTTTCGAGATAAACCATAAAAAAATGCAACATGACACTGGCTGCCATTCTAACGATTTGCGGATTCTAATAACATTCACCTTGAAATAATATGTTGAGTGTTGTATTCTTACCGTGCACAAGCTGCCAAATCTCAATCATCAAAACCAAAACAAACAAACTAGTTGGCGCGTACAGGAGCCATTCGAAGCGTTCATTAGGGCATATAGTCTTAGCAACTGGCCCTTTGAGCTGTCAAGCTCACATAAAAAAGAAGAAGAAGAAGAAGCGTTCATTTGAGTTAGGATTTCGGATGATTTCGATCGTGTTTCAAGACGTTTCCAGTAGATAGATATTGTCAAGGTCGGCTGTATGTGCGCTGTGTGAGTTGCGTTAGATTGTGAGAGTGGAAATCCAAGGAACATAGATAACAAACTTTTTCTAAACCGGGTGTGACAGAACAGATTCCATAAATTTTGAGGTTAGTATTAGGTTGTTCAGAAAAGTCTTCTATCTGTAACGTTTGCATTGATTTTTTTTTGAGGAAGATAAAAAAAAACAAAAGACAAATTATTGCTTTTGATAAATTTCCCATGGAAGGTACTTATTTAAGCTTACTTGCAAAACAAGTCTACGCCCTTGCAAGCAGCCTTCCGCCTGTTAACCGGAACATTCGCCATTCTTCGTTTTATTTATCAATTCCTCCTCAGTTTCCGTGACAAAATTGTTGGAGTAGATCTAACGCTTCAGCTTGGCCCAGAAATTCTCGATGGTAAGCAGCTGGAGGACGGCGGGTTCGCCGACTTGAGTACCAACCAGTGGACGTGACTTCCGCTTCCTGACATGTACGGTCATGTTCGTCAGGTACTTTTTCATTGTTTGGCCGGTTGAACCGACCTCCCGGCCAAGCGTACGCAGCGGTGTAGCCACTTTTCCCTCGGTCTTCCTCTTCAGCATCCTTTGGAGCTTCTTGTCGCTTAGGGTCGTCGGCCGTCCGGAACCGGGAATTCTTTCAATGCTCTGATTGTTGTCTAATTGTGCCAAGATGTTGTAGATGCCGGAATGGACGTATCCGGCGTCCAAAAAGTGCCGCACGATGTCCGTTTTCGACGCGGTGGGGTGCCGTTTTTTGAACGCGCACACTTCTGAACGGAGTTGCTTCACTGTTTTTGTCATCACGGTTAGAGTTCGACTGATAGAGCTGTCTGCTTTGTCTGATGACTCATGGGTTACTATGATTGATGTGGCATGGGTAATTTCGTCAGTGCGGGTGAAGGTAAACCCATGAAAAATCGGCAATTTTTGTCCATTTTTTTAATGCAAACGTTACATTGTGTGCAGTAGTGCGGCCCGTGGTCAAATCGTGTCCCGATTATGCTTGTAGCATAAAAAGCACCGCCTTCAAATCTCGCGTCGGTTCGTAATCGATGATTGGTTGGGATTGTGTCCGTGGCACCGTGTGCGTAAGGCCATTAACAGAAAAAAGTTCGAATTTTGTTGCATTACAGTTGAATAGCCCGTGGCGAATATTAGGCGTCGTCCTGTGTAGTGTGGTCTACGACCGAAGACAGTAATTAAAAGTGTATTTGGCGCAATCTACCGGGCCAAGTGCGTTGTGTGGCCCGTGCCTGGATTAAGCATTGATTGTGCCCGTGACACAGAAGTGGCTGAACATTCGAACGCACCGTGTGCGTAGTTCGGCTGATGCCATAGTAGAAACTTTGAACGTTCCCGTTTCATGATTTGTGTTTATTTTTGCACGTATGCGTGACGCATTGCGAGCTCGGTTGAACTAGAGTGAACAAGTTCGAACATGAAGTATAGTGAAACACCCCACGGAGTGTTGAAGACTATCACGATGAAAAATATTCTTGAGGGGTTAACAGGAACGAACAGTGAAAAAAGGAGTGCCGTCGGTGGCAGAATTGAAGATTGACAAGCAAAAGCTAGAGAAGAAGAAAACAATGGAGTCCAAAAGGAAATGCTGACGAATCGGTGAGATCCGATCACGTAGAAGCTGATACGAATGAAAGATGTTGTGAACAACAACGATTACGAGAAGGCGTGGAAGCTTCTCGAAAACGTGTACTCTAGATTGCACAGAGGTCAGCAAAGAAAATCGCGGAAAATCGATTTCACAACTGGTTGAAACCTGTTCAAAGCATATTGATGTTTGGAAGGACACAACTATTTTGTCGAAGGCTTGGAGGAGTTGATTCTACTCAATGTCCGGCACAAGAAACTAGACAAAGAAATACAAGAGCCGTGGGAGTCGAGGGTACCCAGAGGAAAGTTGCCTGATTACGAAACGTTTATCGAATTCGTCCAAGTAAAACAATGTTTACCGGTTACTAGCTACAAAGTGTTAGCACAGCCATCTCAAACAGCTAGGGAAACATGTCCGTGTTTTCAAGATGAGCATGTTATCTACAAGTGCTCTAGGTTCCAAAACATGGTAGTAAAGGAGCGTACATTTGTACAATTGTTTTATGCTGAAAGGATTGTCAGTCTGGTGATGGGTGTAAAGTTGAGGATTGTGGTCGGAAGCATCACAGTCTATTGCATCCCCAGGAAGTCGTTGGTAGGAAAAGCGAAGAGAAATCACTGACGCCAGCAGCGATGCCGTGCAAAAGTAATGCTCGAAGTCAACCGGGAACAAATCTGGGTTTTTTTTTCATTAGGGCGAATCTACAATTGAGAGATTCTCTCCGGGCTCGCTCTCTTTCATTCATTACAGCGCCATTATAAAACTTACGAGGCATTCTTTAGTACAGATTGAAACACAACAGTGCTGGCTAGCATACTCTACAAATAGTAGAATGAAAAACGTTAAGGTGATTGGTTTATGAATGAAAGAGAGCGAGCCCGGAGAGAATCTCTCAATTGTAGGTTCGCCCTAATGAAAAAAAAACCCTAGAAATGGTCCGTCTGCAACTTCGATGTGCTACAGCGAAGCGACAAGTGCTACTGTAAACGGCTGAAATCTTGATGGTCGGATATGAAGGATCCATCGTTAAGTGTCGATTCGGGATCCGACAGTTACTTTCTCACGAAGAGTATACAGCAAACAGATGTTAGATATGAGAAGTGTTGACATTCCGATCAGTGGTCTCAATGATATCCAAACCAGAGTATCTAGTATCAACAAAAATTCTTTCTCGTATTAACTCGTAAACGATAATGGATCTAGATTGGTTGAGCCAAAAGTAACTTCAAAGCTTCCACTAATGGAAATTGGATTGAAAATGGATCAGTTCAAGTAAAGAGAGGTGCAACACGTGAACGTATAGGCCAGTTCAATCATCAAGAACAAGTCTTGAATGAGACAATGATGAAGTTTAGGGAAATCGAGGATATTCATCTTGGTTCCAAACTGTCGGCAACAGAGGTTGCTGTCGAAGAACAATTTCAAGAGACACATGCTAGGGATGAGTTCGGTCGATACGTCATGCAGATCCCATTCAACGACAACAAGTATCAACATTGGTGATTCTTTCGTTATGGCGAAGAAGCGCTATGAGCGACTGATGTTCTCTTTCTCATAAAACCTTATAAAACACATGCAGTATTCGGAGTTTATGGCAGAGTACCTTGCTCTTAGCCACATGAAACAAGTAGATAGCCCAAGAGAAGGTGGATACTATCTACCACACCACGCGGTATACGAAGCCTCCAGTTCAACAACGAAGACAAGGCTTGTTATTGATGCTTCAGCTAAAACTACTTCTGGAGTATCGTTAAATGACGTTGTTATGGTTGGACTCACCGTTCGAAGCGACTTGATAGAGATAGTAATGCATTTCTGTGGACATCAAATTGTACTAACTGCCAACGTTCCGAAAATGTATCGTCACGTAAAATTGCATTCAGACGACTGTAAATATCAGCGCATACTGTGGTGTGATGATAAGAACGATATGAAGGTGTTTGAGCTACAGATCGTTACGAACGGCGTAGCAAGTTCACCATATTACGCAACAAAGGCATTGATGCAGTTGGTCACGGATGACCGTTGGCATCCGCAGTTATCAAGAAAAATAGTTACGTAGACGATTTTCTGACTGACGGAAAATCAGTCGAGACAGTTATTAATATGTTGCATGAATCGTCTACGCGTCTGAATAATGGAGGATTTGGCGTTCATAAATTCTGTTCAAACAGTCAGGAAGTTTTGTCGGCGATTCCGAAGAATTTGCAAGAACAGCTAGTCAGTTTTGAAGAATCTGGTATCAACAATACCATTAAGACGCTCGGTTTAATTTGAAACCCATTGGGAGATCACTTCACCTTTCGTATCCAACCAATGAGAGATTCATAGCAAGGCTACGTAGGTTGAATTACATAACTTCAGCGACGCCTCCATGCGTGCGTATGGAGCAGTAGTCTTCATTTGGAGCATAACAGCAGAAGCTTTAGTGGACGTAAATCTTAGCTACTAGTAAACCGAGAGTGGCCCCATTGAAACCGTTAACAATTCCTCGTCTGGTTCAAAATAGCTGGCAGAGTTAATGCAAAAGGTTATAACGTAGTAAATTTATGGTGCGATTCGCAAATTGTGTTGTGCTGGTTGAAGAAAAATCCATCGGCTTTAAATCAGTTTGTTACGAATCGAGTGGAGGCTAAATTGGACCTCACCGTAGGTTTCAGTCTGAATTATGTGAGATCGGAGGAGAACCCAAAATTTTGAAATGTTCCATCAACAGGCCTAAAATATTTCAGAAATAGAAGCTTTAGATGATACGGTACTCCCGTATAAGTAAAACTAGCAAGGCAGTTATCAGCAAGTGATTTTAAGAAGCCCGGTGAAAGTGATATTCGTTATAAGAAAATTATTTGAAAGTGTCAAATCTGTGGTAGATGCAAACGGGTCTCAAGTACTCAATTAATGGGGAAAATTCCAGAATCTCGTGTAAATGCAGCTCCAGTGTCTCCAATCTCACTACCGACAATTTCATCGCTGCTCTACATCGGTTTGTGGGAAGACGAGGTTTACCGAGTGATATATATTCAGACAACGGAACATCATTTGTGAGTGCCAATCACGAACTTGTGGCACTGAAGATACTTTTCGAGCATCAACAGCATCGTCAGAATTTTCAAGAATTTTGTGCAGTTAATGGTATACGCTGGCACTTCATTCCACCGAAAAGCCCACATTTTGGTGGCTTTTGGGAGGCTAGTGTAAAATCGATGAAATACCACCTCAAACGAGTCGTCGGTGAAGTTAAATTAACATTTGAAGAGCTTACAACAGTTTTTGTACAAGCGGAAACGATATTAAATTCTCGACCTTTAAGGTGCCGGTTCATATGCCTTTCTATTTTTTGATTGGGCGATTGGGATTGACATTATCGGAGCCATCTTGTAAGGACGAAAAGCTACGGCGACTGAGCAGATGGCAACATGTTCAGTTGATACAGGAACATTGTTGGTCACGAAGGCCCAAAGAATATTTGCATCACCCCTGAGCTGTCGTTGGAATTGGAGCTTAGCTTAATTAACCAAATCCCCAATAAATCAAACATTCCATTTCTTCAGTTTTTGACAATATCAGTCGAGCATGGTGAAATGCAATGAGTGTTACAACAAGATTCGGCAATCGTCGCATAGGGAGAAGAAGACTTTTAAGCTCTGTAGTAGGCTTTTCCTGATTTAAATCAGGTGTACAGAGCCTGTATAGAGCCAGGCTATTTGAAAAAAGACTGGGGTGCTATATCTGTTCAAGAACTGACGTCCATCGTCGACAATTTCCATATAAAACAATAAAGTTATCAATTATAATGTTTTGAATAAAGTATGTTTAAAGTTATGATCAAAACAACCCCATTGACCTCCCTAACTTAATTGCTCTAACTAATTCTGTGTGTTTATGTGTATATAAAATCCAATGCCCACCCAGTGATTTTATGGTAGAAAAAGGTTTGCAGTTAAACGAACTGTTGTCGACTCGACAAACATTTTTAGCCCGAGAGTTGGACGGTGATGCTCAGTTCCAGTGAAATGGGTCAGTGAAAGAATGCCTGGTTACTCACGTCCATTCCGACGTCACTTTCACTTACAACATGCCCCGCATAAACCCAGTACAAACATCAAATGAATAAAGGTACTGTGCATACACTTCCATCATCAAATATTATTGTTTTGAGGATGACACTTATTTAGCAGTATCGTTCAAGTTCAGATAAGTCTTACCGGATATTGTTGCTGATGTTAGCTTCGTTCTTTCCTTCTGACCAGAAAAAGGCCGTTTTCTACATTGCACTGGTTTTCTTTTTTCTCTCTTCACACTCTACCAACAATCAAATCCCCCGCTATGAGGCGATTCTATATCGACTTCTAAATTGAAAAAATTAAAAACAAAAAAACCGGGGAAAACTATAGATCGATTATATTCACTACATCTTACACAAAACACGTGGAGATTTTATGATTTCACTGTTCGTTAAAGTTGAATAACGAATATATTTTTGATTTAATTTTTCGCGAAAAGGACGCAGCAAAAACAAAACACGTCAGTTCCCAAGCACGGCTTGCTGCGATCACTTAATTGCTCTAACTAATTCTTGCCTTCTTTTCGTTGCAGATGCAAAGCACGTGCCAAAACGGACAAAGATAAGTCCAAACTACGTGTGATCGATGACGAACATAATCACCCGAGACACATGGATCGCCGAAAAAGTGGAGTCTTGCGAAAATTACTGGAACAGCGTAAATGTACAAATAAAAGAAAAATAGTTCCTAGAGTGCCCACTTGCCAACAGCGAAAACAATGATGAAATATATAGATAGTTATGTTCAAGCGGTCAAAAGTTTTTTTCAAGTTAATCTTATACTAGATTTCATAGAATTCATCAATCGCTTCTTAACTCAATTGCCATATTCTAGACGACGATTGCGGTCCGGCAGAGTACACTATCAGCAAGAAGGGTTCGCTGCAACTGTTGGTGCGTGGCTTTCCATACACCCGGCACAGCTGCAAGGCCGGAAAGGTCTACTGGCGATGTGTGCAGTTCAAGTCGCTGGGATGTCGATCGCGAGTCCGAACCCATCTGGAACGGATCGAGCTCGTCGAGCACGAACATAATCACCAGCTGATACAGGTTCGGCGCAAAAGAGGTGCCTTGAAGCAGCTCATGCAGGAACGAAAACGGGAACGCTCGCTGGTGACGGTTTTGACGGATCAATATGATTTGGTAGAATACGATTGGGTTGAATAAAGAAGAAGCTAGAAAACAAACTTCCGTTCACTCGTTTAATGCGGATTGGAGTTGAAAATTTACGCGATTGACGAAAGATGTTTTTTCTGTGTGTGTAAATTTCAGATACGGACACGAACATTCAAGGGTCAGAATACTTCCCGGAAGAGCAATTTTCCTACAGTTACAATTACCGCGGTAACCTGGTGTATAATGAGCAAACTTACTCTAAAACGGCAATACACGGTTCGGAAAACATTGTCTACTGGAGATGTACAGGGTATCGGAAGTATAAGTGCAGGGCTACGTTGAAAACACGAGGCAAGCAGCTGATTGTGGTTCGACCCGAGCACAACCATGGTACGTTTGTGAAAGGCAGAGTTTTTCCGGCGGATTTGCCCATTTATGATGTAAGAACATTTTCTTCTCTTGAACATGGTTCGCTCCTAATGAGATTTTAATTGCTATTCTAGTGTGTAGCAGAGGAATTTTAGCCCAGGCCATGGAAAATTTCGCATTTGTAACAGAAACTATATCCCAGAACTACAATAAACATCTCAAACCAATTCTCGAATCTTCTTCCATTGCAACATTCTAGTACTACATTTTTTTAAATACTAACATAAAGTTCGTTTTCTTTTCTTTCAAAGTCAAACAGCTCCGAGTAACCTCGTTGCCAATAATACTGAAAAGGGTGAAAATCAAGCGCTGTAAACAACAATCTCCGGAGAAGCAAAAGTATGATCCGCTAATTGCCATGCCCGTTGAAGAAAAAACAACCGTCGTAGACATTGATCCGGATCAAATTGTAGCATCAGATAGGAGCAAAATTTCCAAGGATAACATCGTGAAGCAGCTGTCCAATGGTCATGCGCTAGTACAGCTGAAACGAGCTCGTGTTAAGGGTTTCTGTGTTAGCTGCATTCGTTCGATCCAGGACCCGGAGTATAAGAAACGATTGCAAAAAATTATAACCTACTGTGTCACCTGTCCCGGAGGGCAGTGGACATGTGAATCATGCTTCGACTTACAGCATTGTGTAGTGAAATAATTCAAAGAAATATACTTCAGAGACGAAAGAATTAGGCTTATTCCCCCCTTATCAATTATCAGCTATGAACTAGATTCTTGCTCGAATGTGAATAAGTTTTCTCAAATTAACGCCTTTTCTATCATTTGTAGGTAAAGCCCTGTTTCAAATCGGCAACCGAAACTCGTTGAAGCTGTTTTTCAACGGAAACTTCTACAACCGGTCCTACACAGCGGAGAAGTCCAGCAAATGGGTCTGCGATAGGAAGAACTCGCTCAAGTGCAAAGCTCGAATCCGCTTGAATAAGGACAAAACCTGCGTGGTTCTCAATGCCAACCACAATCACCCCCCGCGGGATCAAAGCACAATTGGCATGCTGATCGACTTTACCGATGAGGATTTGACCAGCATGCTGAAAAAGGAAACATTCAAGGCTCAGCCGATTGAGCGCTTATAAAGAATAAAATTCGTATTGTTTCAAAATTGTCTTTCAAAGTTCTCAATCAAAAAACCTTCAGCGCAGTTTCAGGACGTTTACTAATACCAATAACAATCCTTCTGTTCCAGTGCACAAGGTCATGAAGTTGCAGAAACGAATCTACTACCTCAAAAAAGTGTCCAACGAATTTGTACGGCACGGGGAAAACCCGGTAGCTGCTCAAATCGAGCATTTGCAGCGCGATCTGGAGATACTGACGGGAGCCCTTCCGAAGAAACCGATTGCAGCTAGTACTGCACAGGAAGACAAAATAGCCCCCTTCGTCGATGGGTTCGATTTTCCGCTAACCGAGAAGGAGGAAATCGAACGACTGGAAACGGAAGTACAGAATGATCCGGAGATTCGTTGTCAATACGTGAGTTTGGTATGGTTGATTACCTATGCGTGTCGTTGTTAATTGTCCTTTTTTGAAAACCAGGTCCATTTTCTCGTCACCAAAAAGCCCGTCTCGATGAATTTGATTCAATTTTTGCCGATGGTATTTTCCGATGAAGCGCTCATTTCCTACAATTTCCATGGCTCTCATGCTTCCGGCAAGTCAAAAGTGTCGATGAAAGGGTATAACATATTTTCAAACTGCTTCCTCGGTAAGGTTTCTTTTCAATAACAAAAAAAGAACTTAACCTAACCTAATTTCTCCATTCACAGAAGCCTTCGAGCACCATGGCCTGGACATGGACGAGTTGAGCCTGCAGCTGACCACAGCCATCAAACAAAGTCGAAATCGGATGCGGCAGCGAACGTTCCGAGCGAAAAAGACGCTCAAGCGTATCAGTGATAAAGGTTCCGAGTGATGCGCGGAGTTTGGCGTGTACTTTCATAAGAAGTTGAAATAAAATCAAGCACTTGCAAACAATTATCAGATTTTTTTCCATGCACTGTGTGAAAATCGTATGCCACTTTCATATGCCTTTGTAAACAATTTCTACCTCACCAGCAGAAGACATCCGACCCCGTAAGCTGATGTGCATTAAAATGGAAATGGAACAGCTGACGCAGCGCATCGAAGAATATCCGGCCATTGTGGAAGAGGACAATTTGGACAAGGTGCGCGCCCTGCGGAAGGAGCTGCAGCAATTGGACGATGAATTCCGGATGATTTCTAATGCAACCAGTGGCGAGTGTAAACCGCGGGTGAACGGCTTCCATTTTCCAATCAGTTCCGAGGAAGACATCGAACGACTCGAATCAGCCGTCCGAAGCGATCTCGTTGTTCGTGCTCAATATGTAAGTGTTCCGTGTGGCCATTTAACTTGGTTAACCTAATTACCTCACTTTTACAGATTGAGTACTTGACCGTCATCAAACCACTGCGACTGAATGTGGTACAATCGTTCAATAAGTTCTTCACGGATGAAGCCATGTCAAACTACAACTGGCACGGTCTAGTGAAGGCAGAGTTCCCGCGAACACCGAAAAAGGGCATGCAAAAGTACGAGATATTCTACGCTTGCATGATCGGTATGTTAGGATTTTTTTTTCGTAGTACTAGATGATGACTTCTTATGAACTCATGTTTCTCTTTAGCTGCTTGGCAAAGTCACGGAATCGACAACGAAAGCCTGCTTGAGCAGTTGAAAAAGACGGTCTATCACATCAACCGCCGCCGGTACACAAAGAAACAAGCCATGAAAAAGAAGTACAAGATCGTGGATGAACAGGAATGATTCTTCTACCGATGTATTTTAGCACTTTGTTTTGAAATAAACTCCCATACGAACTTCCTACCCCACTACCATAGAATTGTTCTAGTAACATCTAGTACATCGATCGATTCTATTACTAATATCTACATTTCGATATCGTAGAAGCCATGACCCAGTTGAAGCTGCTGTTGAAGGGTACCTTTCAAAAAATGGGAACGCGATCAGAACCAAAGTCGATCACCGACGCGCTCCGAGCGAATTTGCGTAGGAGGAAACCATTTTTCGAGGCGATATGAGAGTGTTAAGACTACTTCTTCACGAATGAGGCTATGATGAGCTACAGTTTGGAAAGGGTTGGATCGCAATCGGTGTGCCCAAAGAGCATTTTTACCGACTGATTGATAGGTGAGTTGTTCATAGTATATTTCATTCCTAGAACACTTAAAAACAACAATATTTTGTTTTTTTAACCTCAATAACGAATAATAACATTTTTAGATGCCTGGCCTACTCGTGGAGTGCAGAAGGACGTTCTCAGATTGAATTAAAGAATGCAGTTTCTATTCGAACAAGTGTGCCAGAAAGAAATGGTCAAGCTAAGGGCCAAATTGTGATGACTTTATTTAATAAACATGTTTCCCTCAAGAACAATGATGTGTTCGATGTTATAATCCACCGTGACTAAATCATAACACTCGCTGACCGCTCTGTTTCACTTCCAGAACCATCGACACCGAAGCTGAACCAGCGCAAGCAGGAGCTGCTGCAGTATCTGACCCCGTTCAAACGAACCGAAGCACCACGCCGAAAAGTATCGGTGGAGGGGTTTGCCTTTCCGGTGTACACCTCCGATGAAGTGGAACGGCTGGAGGAAGCCGTTCGTTCCAATGGCAAAACGAGAAAACAGTACATTACCTATCTGATCGAACGGAAGCCCCGACACATGAACATTCTGGAATGTTTCGCCAAGTTTTTCACCGACGAGGCCATGGCACCGTATGCCTGGAATGGGTGTAAGAATCCTCGATTTCCGCGCAGGGCCATGAAAACGATGCACATTTTCTCCGACTGTATGTTTGGTAAGTAGAGTTTTCTTTACCTTTGCGGGGATCATTTGGAAAATCTTCAATCCAAGATGCATTTTTTAACATTTAATTGGGTATTATTAGTCATCTTAAAACTAATTACAGTTACTTAATTGGTCTGCATGAAGAAACTACGAACTTTTTGAGTATACTCCAGTCATTACGGTCTGTGCAGACTTCTCTGCAACCGATTTAGCTGCTTTTGAGCAAGATTTTCGAAATTTTTCTATAGTTGTAACTTGTTGTTTATATCAAGAGAGTTCTCTCTTCACGGGGCCCAATACCGCTCGATATTTTTCTGCAAATTTTCTTACTGACAGATCCAGATTTTCATTGCGACCATACACAATTGCTTTTCGCTCTTCTTCGATCTAAAAGCTTGTAGTATCACCAAAAAAATTAATTTACACAATGAACAGACATACGTTCATCAGTTTGCGAAATATTTCACGCGTTGATAAAGGATTTCCAGAGATATACGTATTTAGGGGTGTCCAGATTTTGTCGCAAACAAGCCTTACAAATCTTAAATACAATTCAAATTCCCCCATAGTCGCTTGGGTCACATGGATGGGTGTACGGCTATTCGGTTGAGATTCATAATCCCGAATTTTGAAAAGTGTAGTTTTGAGCATACGAATGGACTTCCTGAAACAAGAAACCAATTAGCTTTCTTCTTTCAATCGTGAGCAAAAAGTGTGGTTGAGTCTGTTTTCGTTTCGCGATTCTTCCTGCTTCAGAATATGAGTGCGAGTCTAAATGCAAAGAAAATAATTGAATTATTATACACTCATTCGGCATAGCGATTTGTTCGCCCTATTCTTGCTTTTGGCCTGATGGCAGCCATCATTTGTGAATGAAGAAATTTGAAAGATGGTTCGTCGATTTGTCTTTATCTGAGATGTTTTTCGCCTATTCGGTTTATCGAAATAAATCAAATTACTGAAACGTGATTTTGTGTGTGTTCCGTCTCCCGTTCGAAGGCAGTGTTTTATCGGCCACCTAAAATCAGTAACAAAGCGATTAATTGTGATAGATGTAGTGCCGAAGATGTTCATTTCTGAATCTGGAAGTGCTAAAGCTTTTATCGAAGTAAACAGTGTTTCAGCGAAAGTTTCAAATCCGAATCGCAAACCTAACCATAGCAGCCCTGAGGATCCTCTGCTATTTACAGAAGGCATCTTCAAATTACACGGTCCGACATTGCCTGGCTTTCGCCAGTTTTGTCGTTCGTCCAAAGACACCAAGGGCACGTAGGTTCTCCGCGAATCCATGAGAGGTTCAAAGTATCGATTCTGCTTCACCCTATCCAATCGATTTTATACAGGTACTGAATCTTCTCCCAAAATTTGAGAACAATTGGATGGAAACTCAAACTACACTGGTCCTTTACTTGGCCGCTTGTCATCCTCCTTTTTATTTCATTGTATTTCTTTACCAAATCCAAAAGCCCGAACTTTCTTCTTAATACCACGCATAAGATTTTGTACAACGCTTGAACCGACATGTTTTTCGCTTTCAACCATGACTTCAACATTTTCTGTTCTGTAGTGACAACTTTAGGATGCTTACGAAGTTTGTGCTTCATTATAACCTAATATTTTTCAATTAGCCGCAACTCTGGAGAGTTTGAAGTTTAGGACCCTTCGGCACAAAATTGACACCACTCGTCTTGTACCACTGGGGTAGTGACAATAGGCTAGGTTCGGCAAAAAATGTGTAGGAACGTTGTGTGTTTTGAGAAACGGAAGCAGTTGTTCTTCCAGGCATTCATCCATTGACCATTTACAGTTGAAGTTGTCACGAAAGGCTTGCTCCATTTACCACACGAACAAATCCCCTGCCAAATCATGAATTTCTTGAGAAACTTTGACACTTGCTGTTTCCTGAGAGACTCTGGAACATCGAACTCGTCTTTTGCAGTGACATACTGGTCACTCGATCCACCGTTGCCTTTATCAAACGTGCCCCCCCCCCCCCCTTGTTTAACAACGCAATCGATTTCAGTGCAGATCTTTCCTGTCAGTTCGGAAATTTTAACAGCTATTGTAAACTGAACATGTTGATTACTTCTCGTTGCCTAGTGACCAATATTACGCTATTCTTTACTGTTTCAATCAAGACGGGTTCTTTTATCAATTCCATATTTTGGAACACCTGCCCTCGTTAATTCTCGAGTACTTCTTCAAACAGACGTATCTGATTTTGTAAACAAAGCGCCTTATTAGGGATCTTGGTGTGTGAAATGAACTTCATCTCGGAGCTCACTTCCTTCGTGGGGAAAGTAAAATACGAAGTGCTCTGCCAGTCGTTACCATCCAGGATGAGATAGGTCTCGTTGAGCATCTTATTCAGCCGCTGCCGCTGCATCATTGCCTGCAGCTCCGAAACCAGTGGACGCTACTTTCGCTTCCTGACATATATGTTCATGTTCGCCAGGTACTTTTTCACTGTTTGTCCGTTAAACCGACCTTCCGGCCAAGCACGCAGCGATTGAACGCGCACACTTCTGAACGGAGTTGCTTCACTGGTGTTGCCGTCATGGTTAGAGTTGGACTGGTAAAACTGTCAAATTTTGTCTGCTGATTCATGGGTTACTATGATTAATGCTGCATGAGTAGTTTCGTCACGGGTGAAGGTAAACCCATGAAAAATCGGCAATTTTCGTCCATCTCTCCGGTCTCCCACTATCCCTCCTACGAGCTGTTGCTGGGGATGCCAGAATACGATAGATATTTTAAATTGGAACATTGTTGATTTAAAAATAGTCCACAGTGATTTTTTTCTCGTGATTCATGTTCGTTTGAAAGAACTGTACAATCCACTCGCGTAATGCCTCTTGCTTCGGCATTTTGAACACAACTGAACAAGTTGGAACAAAACAAAACATGCGATTATGTTGGAGATACAGAGAGCATTGATTCTCATAATCTCTCTTTTTTCTGTACACTGTTGTACTTTGGTATGAGAGAGTTAAAATCATTCTCATGTTTATAATAATTTCAGCCAGTAAAGTCGAATCAATTCAGCGCAGGTTTCTAAGTTTCGCTTTGTGGGGATTGTGGGGGAGAAATCCGTTCCGTCTACCAAGTAATGTGACCCGTTGTGAATTGACCAATTTGAAACCACTTCGGATACGTTGGAAAACATCTAGGGCTGTCTTGATCGCAGGTAGCGTTTGAAGAAATGCAGTGGGTATTCAATAGAGTCTGAGCAGTATTTGACTACTACGCAGACGCCTTTCGGCTTAATTTTTAGAATTTGAAATTAGTGTTTAAATTTTATGATACCACCATTGGGACTTGAGAAGTCTGTTGCTGTTGGCTTGAACTAAATATGGCCGATATTGCAACAGTATGGGCTCCCGGCAAACGCTTGTTGATGAGAACCTCTAGCCAGAGAGAAGCTTCGAGGGCCACCTACTTCGTAATGATCCGAAATCTTCAAAGATTAGCAGAGTTGCACTAGGCAACTCAACCATAACATACAAAAAGCTTTCAAAACATTAAGTGATTTTAGATTAGATTAGATTAGATATCTTTATTATTGAGCTTTTCAGCCTCGGCTGGTTCAGCTCATTAAAATAAATAAATTGGGTCCTGAAGGGACTTATCTACAGATTGGTTTCTATACAGAGTTTAAAAAAATTTTTTTTTAGTTGCTGGCTAGTGAAGAATGTCGTTTACACTGAAGTTATCTAGTATCTAGTTGCTCGTGGTACAAGATTTAATCCGGTAGCGAGGGCTTTGATGATTCCGTTGCGATGGCAGGCTTCAAAGACGAGCCCAGCACAGGTACACTCACTATCCCTGGTCGTTAGTTGGGTGTTGGTTGAGTGTGAATATCTAGTTATTAAGTGATTTTATTCTAGAAGCACTTTCCCAGTTATTTAATGCGAGCTTTATATGCCCACACCAATGCATGAATTTGTATATTGTGTGGCAAGGCAAAATGATACAACTCTATGGCCAGGAAAGTCGAGAAAACTTCCAACCCGAAAGATTCCCTCAACCGGACCAGGAAGCGAACCCGTCGTCTACGGCTTGATAAACCTTAATCTTACAGAGTAAGCTTTCTGAGACGTTAGAAATACGGGGACGTTGAATTCCATTTTTTCAACACAAACAAATTACCTATTGAAGATCAGAACATAGACAAACCGACGATGGAGAATTCTTTCCTCTTGTTTTGTTTTGCCGCCATGTTAGCCTGACTGACTGCACGTATCAATGGTTGAAAAAGTGAAATTGCAAAATGAATCAACGGAATGGGACTGGGAGTAACCGGTCATTCTCACTACTGTACACGTTTCAGTGACTCAATTTCTTTTATCTAAGGAAAAAGGTTTTTTCTATGTTAGTAGGGTAGCGCTCGATGAATCAGGATTCACCTTGATAAGTGATGTGATCATATAATATAGTTCATATAATTCAGGGGGCAAAAAGATAACAATTGCTTGTTTCCCTCCGCATTTTTGAGAGATCTTACCTCCTCTCAATTGTCTGAAAATACTTTGCGGGGTCCGACTGGTTGGCGTTCTGCTTCTTCCAAAGTATCTGAATGATGCCTATCCAAACCCGTCATGCTTGTCCTATATGGCATTGCAGGTGAACGTTTTCTTCAGAATATCCACCTGCTCCGGCGAATGTATGATCAAAATTTCCTACACCGTAGCCATTCTGGGCTCAACAGGCTTGCACCTGTCTACGAAACTCAACTTTCGGTATCGCTCAACATGAATGAGACGACGAAACTACTAGTTTTCAAGCAGCTTCGCACCAAACTAGCATCACAATCAACGTCAGATGCGAAAACAAAAAGCCTACTGTTCGGTCCAATTTTGTTCCATTTTCATATTCGTTTCATTTTGAACGGCCAGTGGGGCGTTTTCGAAATGATACGCTGGAAAAGTGGTCTTATTGTTTGGACCTAAGCGGTGTTTGTAACTTCTAAACTGTTGAATGAAAAATTATGATTTTTTATACAGAGGAAAGTTCAGGTGAGTTCTAGGCTATAGCCAAAATTCCAGCTAAATAACTTCACGGAAAAATGAAAGACCAAACAACGACCAAACATGATCATTTTGTATGAATCGAAAAAATTATTGAATTATCCGTTACTGTATGTGTTAATGGAATTTCCAAAATCTGGTCACCTCAAATACTTGAGAACCATTGTTCTAGTCGCTTTCTTTCTTTCGCTTCCTTGTTTTTCTTCTCCAGAGTAGCTGTATATTTAATATATATTTTCTATTCAATTTCCAGAAGCCTGGGAGCGACACGGCGTGAGTTCGATCGAAAATCTGGCGGAAATTCTCACTAAGGTCCTAATGAAGATAGCAGGTCGCCGGCGATCCAACAACTACAATCAACGAAAGCGAATCCAGCAGTTTTGTGACAAGCATAATAAATAAAACTGGAGTTTTGTCAAAAGTTTTTTTGGAATTCGTTTTTTTTTCATCAGAATTCCAGAATGTTTCGAAAATCAAGCTATCATATTAATATTTGTTTCCTTTTTTTCTCAATTTAGCTGAACCAGTTTTACCAGTTCAAGTAGCGGCTTGCATTAAGGACGAGAATGCAGTATCCGGCGTCACCGGCTTTAGCTTCCCTCTATTCTGTGAAGAGGACGTCGATCGGTTGGAGAGGGCAGTAAAAACAGATTCAATAACTCGACTACAATATGTAAATATTTTGTTATTTTTCGCCACTGTAAGCTAATTCAACTTTATGTCACTTTAGGTAAGACATTTGACATCCCTTGGAAACTACGAACACAGCTGTTTTGCCAAATATTTCAGCGCACTGTTTAGCGATCTTTCGATGTATAATTATTGTTTAGCCGAAGTTGATAATGCTCATACTAATAAAAAGAACATGGCAGACTACGAGATTTTCACCAATTGTATGCTTGGTAATGTGAACATCTGTCGCCCATTCTAGTACTGCAAATAATACTTATTTTTATTCTTCTCTTCAGACGCGTGGATCCCACAAGGTTTAACATTGCCTACTCTATCCGATCTGCTGAAAAGTGTGATCACCAGCTTAAACGATCGGCGTATGATAAGCAGCCAGAATCGCCGAAAGCGTTCGGAACAGATTCAGAAGATGCTTCTAAAAGAGAATCTAAAGTTGAAGTTTTGAAACATCTCTGCTCAATAAATTAGAAAAACGATTTGGACTTCATTGCTTCTATAGATTGATTGTTTTAAATTTACTGAAATATTATGCGCATACTTAAACAGGGCTAATTGGACATATTTCAGAAGAGCACTCTGCACCACCAGGAAGGGATATGGAAAAATTGAAACAGGAACTGGCTCAACTGGATCAGCTCTTCAGTCAACGTCGGCAGCAGCAGCAACCGAAGGTGAAGGTTCCATTCCGGGGACCAATTGTTGATGGATTTGTGTTTCCACTGAAGACCGAGCGGGACGTTGAACGTCTGGAAGCTGCCGTAAATTCGAATGCTGGACTCAGAGAGCAATACGTGAGTATGATTTGCTAGTGTACCCCTAAATTTACATACTTATATGGATTGTGTTCAAGGTACAACTTTTAAAAGCGAAAAAGCAACAACATACAGAACTGGTAGATAGTTTTCCCATGCTTTTCGATTCGACCGCCATGAACGAGTACACCTGGGCCGGTTGTCGATTGACCAAGTTTCCCAAAAAAGCGATGAAAAATTATGCCATATTTAACGACTGTATGCTCGGTAATGCTTCGATCAAACATGATATGCAGCCTGTTAAAAGATTCCTTCTTTCCCAGATGCCTGGAAATTTCAAGGACTCGACGAAAGAGCCATCGAAGAAGGAATCAAACAAGCAATTCAACGAATCCGTAGGCGTAAATTGGCCAAAAATGTATACATTAAGAAAAAGTCTGCATCGGAAACATGACGCTAGGTCGAATAAATGAACTATTATAAATTACCATTATTTTCATTATTTTCTCATTTACCTTGTATTCGCCGTGCAGAAAAAGAACGTTTCATCAATTTTAACTCTATTTCAGAAATTTTCTTCATAGAGAGCGAAAGTCCCGATCAATATACGCTACGCGCAGTTCAGGGTCCAACGGAAGTGGTAATAGAAGAGGACGACGAGAACACCGAAGAAGAGCAATATTCTCTTACTCAAACCGTTATCGGCTTCCACTTTCCGCTGAGGTCGCCCGAGATGGTCGAGGAATTGGAAAATGCTGTACGAACGGATCCCAACCTAAGAAAACAATACGTAGGTCAATTCAATTACACTGGTAAAATCTATTACTGCATTGCTTTATTTCATTTATACAACTAGGTTGAATTGCTTCGCAAACAACGTGAACTCGTCGATCGTCCAACGTTTGCCATCCTGAAGCTGTTCAAAGATAAGGCACTGCTTAATTACAACTACAGCGGCCGGTGTAATTTTTCTGGGTCGAAGAAAAAAGCCATGAAGGATCACTGTATTTTCATGCAATGCATCAATGGTGAGCTGTTTTTTTTCTTCTTCTTTGGATTTAAAGAAAAGCTTTCTAAAATAATTGTTCTCATCTTGCAGAGGCCTGGGGTGGTCAGCAGACTGCCGAAGAGCTACGACAGAACATTTGCAATGCGATCACGCTGATAAACAATCGGAAACGTGGAGCTCGCTTCCGAAGCAAACGGAGAAATTCCAACCAGCGCCAAAAGTGACCCTTCGCTTGACGAATAGCTTAGTCCGATCTTCCACCATTTCATTCTGAAAGGTTATGCTCTCTGATCTGTTCGGTATCTTGCAACAAGAGAGATGATTGATTAGTTCGATATATAGTTTCTAACTCGTTCGGGAAATTGATTTATCTGGATTACTTTTTTGTAAAACACTATTTAAAATTAGATTTAGTGAATAAAAACACACTTGCACAGTATTGTTTCGCTATGGGGTATTGTAAGACAGATGAAATTGTCATGATTTGTACTAATGTAGGTATGTTTTACAGTTCTAGGAAACGCACAGCACGAGCAGTGTGACCGCTTGGCCGGTGGGTCCAAGAAGCGCCCTCGAGCCACACGGCTCAAGGAAAATTTCGATTCAGCGGTCGATGGATTCATCTTTCCCCTGCAGTCGGAAGAGGACGTCGATCGGCTGGAATGGAACGTTCGCCAGAATCAGGATATTCGCGATCAATACGTAAGTACAAATATCGATTGTTCTATAGTAGGGATAGACTAAACCCATGGGACCAAAGATACGATCATAAGATTTTGATATATGATCGCAGCAAGCCGTGATTTGAAGCTGACGTGTTTTGCTCTTGCTGCGTTGTTTTCGGGAAAAAAATCATTCTACCAGAATAAAAAGCTAAATTACCTGTGCCTGATCGGATACTACCGTTCAAATGTCCTCCGCTCGTTTTCAATCTTGTATCTTTTCAATTTCAAAGCCTGCCGTTGCCCTATACGGAACTATCAATACACTTTCTCTTCATGTCTACTCGTTCTAGCAATAAAATTACTGTCCACTCCTAGCGCTTCGCATGGAGATGAGAAATTATCTGCTTCTGCAAACTTCATCAAAGATCGTTACTTCCGCGCTGGGGAGAATACAAAAATAACAATCAAAAGTGAAGCTAAATTACGACTACGACTGGTGGTTCTCTTGAAACTGACTCTGTCGTGGATATCGCCAACTTGTGCCGTACGCAGTTCAGCAGTGTCTTCTGTGAAGAACTTCTGGATGCCGAGGGCGTCGAAGCTGCTACTAGCAACGTTCACCGCTTGTTTGTATTTGGCTTTACACTCACTATCCATAGTGTTATGGTGATTTCCGCCGGGATGCAGATGAAAATTTCAACTGGATGCGGTCCTGATGGTATTCATTGAATTGTCCTGAAGCATTGCCTAAACACACTTGCTTCGATCTTCAATTTGTCATTAATTTCCGGTGTGTTTCCTGTATGCTGGAAAAGGGCGTTTGTTTTCCCAATACACAAAAAGAGATGCAAACAGTCCGTCGACAACTATCTCGGACTAAGTGCTGTATCCAAGCTATTCGAACTAATTGTTCTCCAACAGCTGGTCCATGACTATTCACAGACTATTTTTCCCGACCAACACGGATTTATGCCCAAGTGCTCCACGGCGACCAACCTTACCGTATTTACATCGTTTATTATCAGCGAAATGGAACGCGGTCATCAAGTAGACGCCATATACACAGATTTCTCTGGGGCTTTCGATAAAATGAACCATCAGATTGCAGTTTCCAAATACGACAAAATGCAGGTTCACGATCAATTGTTGAACTGGCTCCGGTTTCTTCAGCAGGAACTGCAAGTTTTCGACGACTGGTGCTGGATCAACAGAACGTCTTAAACCGTGCGACGTATCTCTACGACTACATCGTTCGAGGAACGCGCTTGAAACGTGAAGCAACGGTCAAGGATCTGGGAGTAATGCTCGACATCAAATTGCCATTCAAGAATCACATTTCCTATATTGTTTCTTCTATTTTTGTGTTCTATTGTTGGCACTTTGGCTCGTCCTTTTTTTGGAACACTGTCCGTCGTTTGGTCCCCTTTCTACCAAAGCGAAGTCAAGAGGATCGAATCCGTTCAGCGAAGATTTATACGCTTTGCTTTTCGACATCTTCGTTGGCAAGACCCACGCAGATTGGCAAGTTATGAAAGTCGGTGAAACCAACCTAAAATTGAATTCTGGAAAGTGTGAGCTGTTTAGCGGAATACCTGTAACTATAAATGAGAGGCGTATGGTGGCTAAAGCGTTCGATGGTGATCTTCGAAACATGTTATTCCACTTTACTTGGCATCTTGAATATCAACATTCGAACCGGCACTAAGGACCAATTACGCAAACCTGAACCTGTAAGCTGCCGCGTTTTAACAGCTGCTATAACTTTGATTCTAATGTATCCCGCGAGGTTAATAAGCGTTGTTTCCGAAGACCTTATTGTCATTGGGATAACCCTTTTTATTTGATGTCGATTAAATAAATTAATAAATGGTACATGATCCCATGAAACTGCGAAATGGATCATGATCATTAAGAAGGACGAAATCATACGTGTTATCAAAATCCGCACGAGCAGTCGCACCTACAAGCGAGTGACCACGAAGATTGCAGTTCTATGGATTGTATCGAAAATATACTGGCAACGCTTGTGATGTGCTCAGCTCACACATACACGCGTAAGACTATCGGTCTGACGCTACCTACCTATTCGACGCGTTCATCTGTCAACAACTTGATCAGCTTGACGAACTTTGGTAAACAGTGATCGTTTTCGTTTGATTCACGGCATAATCAAAAAGAGTGTAAAAATTCAAGTGTCTTCATCTTTATGAACAAAATAGTGAACCGTTTCGGAATTCATCACGAACCCCTAAAATCTATCAGCAACAATTTTGGGGAACACTACTCATTCGATTGTTAGTGCTAATAGTGCCACGCGCACATAAATCTTTAAATCAGCAGATTATAAGCAGTTTTTAAGTCGATGTAGAGTTGCCTCATTACGGGGGATGATGAGACGCAGAGTGACAGAGTGTGTTCTTTCGCCAGAAAGAAAACCAGTGCAATGTAGAAAACGGCCATTTGCTGGTCAGAAGCAACGACTTAAACTAACACGCGTTTGTGAGTAAGTGACTGGTATACAATTTCAAATGCATTCACCATGTAGTTTAAAGAGGGAGAGTTTTTTTTTTCGTAGCACAGTGATTGTGAATTTTCAAGTTAAATTTCTTCTCGAAAGTGTTTTTAACGTGTGATTTTCAAAGCATTGCATTTGTGCACGAAATACGAATTGTATTCGTGCTGTTTATTCAAAAAAGGATTATATGAAAATATTTGCAAAATAGCGGTGTGCTACTTCTGCAGAGATGTAAATGCATCCTTTAGCATCAAAGGGAAGCCGTCCAAGTGAACATCAGCAACCATTTCCGGTGAGATCTATCTGTTTATAACTAAATTGGAACGATACTGATAAATACGTGCCATCCACAAAACAATATAATTTAATAGAGTTATCACCTTCGAACTCCTTTTAACGGGCTAAAAATGTTTGTCGTGTCTACAACAGTACGATTAACTGCAAACATTTCACTTCCATAAAACACTGCCGGACGGTGGGTATCGAACTGCTCACACACACACACACACACACACACACACACACACACACACACACACACACACACACACACACACACACACTACTGCTTCACTGTTTTTGCCATCACGGTAAGAGTTTGACTGATAGAGCTGTTAAATTTTGTCTGCTGACTCATGGGTTACTATGATTGATTGATTGATGCTGCATGGATGCTGCATTAATACCTGGAATCTTGTCTCTTAGATTACTAACTGTAATGTCTTTTCCCTCCCACAGGTGGCATTCCTTAAGAACGTGAAACTTTTCCGCCAAGATTTGTCCAACGTGTTCACCGATCTGTTCGCCGACGAAGCGTTGCTCGGCTACAACTACTATGGCAAAACCAACCGAGCCAAGAAGAAGAAAGCAATGAAGAAGTACATCATCTTCACCGACTGCATGTTAGGTAAGAGCTCTACCGGTTGTATTTTTGTCGGTTGTTTGAATTCTTTGAATCTTCTTATTTGGATTATAAATTATGGGCTCGGGGACCTCGTAGGAACCACTTTCGATCAATAAGCTAGAAATTGTGAGTCTAGTTCATGAAAATGTTTTTTTTTTGTCACAAGAGCTATCAGCAACTCGGTCAAGAGTAATGGGTTTAATGATGTTAAAGGACCCGACTTTCCTCACTGTGCTAGAAATTATTAGACCTATTCAAGAGCCGTTCCTCGCTATCTTTAGAACTTGACACAATCAACAAATCTCAACTGGGCAGCGTGTGTCTACAAACGTTTAGGCACAGGTCAATTTGCTCTTTTAAAAATCATATGTCATCTTACTTATGTTGTTCTAAATGAAATAACTTATCGCTTTCATTTGCAGACGCCTGGCATACTCATGGGGTCAACGAGGAAGTGCTGCGAATCTCAATCGTGAAGGTCATCGCTCGACTGAATCACAAACTTCGCAGTCGAGGATATCGGAGGAAATCTTCGAACGTTGTACTGCGGGACGAAAATGATGCTACTGCCGACGAAGGCGAACTGTATGAAGTTTCCTGATGATTTTAATGAAATTTTGAAATGTTAACTGACTACTTACTAACTCAGTGTACTGCTGCATATGGGTGCATAACTTAACATACTTAAGCAAAAGTGTGTATGAGTGCCGTTCTAGGTCGCGCTGTTAGGGCTTTTTATACAATAAACTGAAATCATTCGTTACACAGATTTGCTAGAACCAATTTTCTTCTAAAGCACATGTTCACAGAATCTTGTCGAATGTTACTCATTATAGTTCTTCCATCATTACAGAGCTACACATTAGAGTTCGGAGGATGAACCTGGAGCTCGACCAATCAGACTTACTGCCTACAGAGGCAGTAGATTATCTAGAAGTATCGGGATTTTACTTTCCGATCAAATCTGAAGATGAAGTTGAACGCTTGGAGGCCGACGTTCGGGAAGATATTCACACCCGAAGATGTTTTGTAGGTTTAACATTGGCAAACTATGCTCAACCCATTACTAACCCACTTCAAACGACAGGTACAATATCTGCGAGATTTGAAGAAACCGAATATACCGATAAGGCGCATTTTTCAATCGGATCAATTACAACTATAACGGGATTAGCAATATTCCGAACGTTAAGAAACGAGCCATGAAGAGTTACTCTATTTTCAGAGATTGCTTTCTCGGTAGGTAGTCTCGCTATAATCCTGTACGCCATCAAATAGTTTTTTTTTTCGTTTTTAGCGGCCTGGCAGGATTTCGGAACCACCGATGTCATGATCCAAAATATGTTAACGGAAATTATCAGAAACATTAACCGCCGAAGACGGAATCGCCAATACCAAGATAGGATTAGGAAGAATATAATTCAGAGAAAACGCAAATTGTAATTGAATTCAATCAGTGAGTCACGGACATTCGATGTGTGTTCTAGTACTACAACAGTCGTTTTTGTTACAGACGCAAACAAACAGTCCCACCAGCGCTAGAATGTTGATCATTCATCGAAACGTTGGCTTCTTATTGTCTGCTTGCCGCCATTCCAGATTTTTCAAACAAAAAATCCCATCTTAAAGATACTTAAATAGACTATGGTTTCCATAGAAACTAACAACAATTTTGTTTTGTTTTTATTTTTGTACATCAATATGCACACCACATAGCTTAAACCTTCAACCACATCTTTATTTCAACTTTACAGGCCCACTAACAACCACTTTACTCATCACCAAACAAAGGGACCGAACTCTAAAAAATGGTCAGACACAGCGCAAACACTACCAACGGTATCCGACCGAATTTCCGGTCTCGCTTCACGAACAGGAATCTGCTGTCCCGGGATTCAGGTTTCCCATCGAAACCGAAGCCGACATCGAACGGTTGGAGAAAACCGTTCGGACGTGTCCGGAAACGCGTCGAAAATATGTAACTGAGGACTCCTTTCCTTTATTTTTTTTTTTCAACTGTTGACTTGTATCCGTTTCAGATATCATTCCTACAACGGATGAAACAACCGGAGAGTTCCATCGAAAGCATTTTCAAGTCCGTTTTCTACGACGAGGCTTTGAGCGATTACAACTACAATGGCTTTTGCAACAGCCGGCGGACGAAAAAGCGAGCTATGAAGACTTATGCCATCTTCACTAGCTGTTTGTTCGGTAAACTTGAATATACACTCAGTAGCAAAAAAAAACCCGAGCAAAATTTTGCTTCCAAAAACCGCGTTGGTCAACCTCCTGTAAATTTGTCAATTATCAATATTTTCAGTTGAAAATTTGACAACATTATACAAAATATATAGACCTTATGTGACCAAAATTTCATGTTGATAAAATTTATGAATTTGGAGTTATCATAAAATATGTGAAAAAAGTCATTTTTGGACATACCAATTTCAAAAATCCGTATTTCTGTGAAAAATTTAGGTAGCATATTACAATTTTTTCCGTAGATTAAAAAAATACAGAAAATAATGTGGACAAAATTTGAACTATTTCCATTCAGTGGTTTGGACTACAGCTGTCGTCAAAGTTGACGTACCAACATGAGCATTTCCCTTTTTCACCCGATGCTGAACTTGCTGAAATATCGGTGCAAAAAAAAAAGCCGAGGTGAATTCATCTTATTAATACATATGATTTGTTACGCGTGAAATATCGCAAATAACTAGTGTAACCCACGAAGAACTTTGCAAATATGGCATTCAGTATGAATTGGTTTGTGAAAACTACGTATACAGTGTTATACAGTATTATTAATAAAATTCACTTCGGCTTTTTTTTTGCACCGATATTTCAGCAAGGTCAGCATCGGGTGAAAAAGGGAAATGCTCATGTTGGTACGTCAACTTTGACGCCAGCTGTAGTCCAAACCACTTGATGAAAACAGTTCAAATTTTGTCCACATTATTTTCTGTTTTTTTTAAAGCTATAAAAAAATTTGTAATATGCTACCTAAATTTTTCACAGAAATACGGATTTTTTAAATTGGTATGTCCAAAAATGACATTTTTCACATATGTTGTGATAACTTCAAATCTATAAATTTTATCAACATGAAATTTTGATCACATTAGGTCTATACATTTTGTATAATGTTGTGAAATTTTCAGCTAAAAATATGGATAATTGACAAAGTTACAGGAGGTTGAACATGGAGTTTTTTGCTAACAACATTTTGCTCGGCTTTTTTTTTGCTACTGAGTGTATGTGAAAATATGTTTAGGTATGTGATGTCATTTTTTTTTTAATTACAGAGGCCTGGATGATGTACGGTATTACTGCTACCCAGATTCGTAACATGTTGGGAAAAATCGTTCGTAATCTTCACGGGCGGAAGCGATTCCGCCGCTATAGGGACCGTGTCCGAGAGCAGAGAAACACCGAGAATGTGATTTACCTTGAAGATGACGATTTTGCTTAATTATAATAAACAACAGGAAATTTGACTTGGATCTCTTTTTTTTCGCAGGCGATTCGATGTTCGATGCACGATTGATCAACCTATTAATTCCTCCTCTTTTAAACATGCTTCCAGGAGATAAGCGGGATAAACCTTCGACTGCTCTACTGTTTCCGTTGACTGAAGCAAAAGCCGTCATCAAATTGGAGGAATCCGTTCGAACCGATCCGAACGCCAGACGCAAATATGTAGGTCATTTGTCTCGGCTTGAGTGTGCTTCTTTGATTTCAACTTTTCGTTTTATTGTTTCGGCAGATTAAGTTCCTAAAACGCATCAAACCTCCCCGGAACAGCGTGGTGGACACGTTCTACAAGATTTGCACCGACGATGCCATCTTCCGGCACTTTAACTGGACGTCTCAAAAGGCGTTCCACCCCCACATGCAGCGGGAATCGTTGCAGCAGTATCTAATCTTCACGGACTGTATGGTCGGTAAGTTTTTGGCTGCTCATAGAGGATAATTTGGGTCATTTGTTCGTTACATTGAGTCAATTTGACATTTGCCAAAGGAGATCTTTGTTGAGACATGTCATATTTTTTAATTAGATAGATCATCATGTGGCAAGTACCGTCATAGACCTCGCACAAACAGACATGAAATCTATCATAACCTCGCGCTGCCCATAAGACAAAATTCATTTCCGGAATCGTCTAACCGATCAACTTCCTGTAATCTTTCCTCGATTATCTCATGATTAATGCGCTGTGTGAACCCGAACGCTAGTTTTTCCAAAGTCCATGGAGAAATTCGTAGGTAAACCTTAAGAAAACGATTTGATTATAAATTAATAATGACCTATTCAGTAAGCCTGCCCTTTGCTTCAGTAACGGTTTGGGTGACTTTCCGCCAGGTTGGACGAGGCGGAAGTCAAGTAGGAGTGAGTTTTGACATGGGTCATGCCTTTGATATTTGGATTCCAGTTCTAAAATACTGGGCTCCTTATTGCATCTCATCTAGTTCCCAGACCTGAACAAAATGCTGGGCTAGAAGGGTAGATCACATGGAGATGTGACATGACGGGACACTATAAGCACAGAACATGAGTCGATGAATGATCGCAGCAAGCTGTGCTTTGAAACTGACGTGTTTTGTTTTTGCAGCGTCGTTTTCGCGAAAAAAAAAATCAAAAAATAATTTGAAAATCAACTTGGAGTGAAATTATAAAATCTGCTTGCTTTGTGTTATACCTTCTGCTCAAATATGAACGAGACTGGTTAAGTAAAATCCAAGCGGTTAACTATTCTTCAATATTTAGTTTGTCTCCTTCAAAATAATCACCATCGGAGGCGATACACATGTGCCAACGAATTTTTCCATTCCTTGTAGCACTTTTCATACGTCTCTTTTGGTATTGCATTAAGCTCCCTCTTCGAATTCTCTTTTATGATTTCAATCGTCTGAAAATGTTTACCACGAAGCGGCAACTTGAGTTTGGGGAAGAGGAAAAAGTCACATGGTGCCATATCAGGCGAATCCGGCGCTTGAGGAACGATGTTAACGATGTTTTTGGTCAAATAATCGCGAACTAAACGTGATGTGTGAGCTGGTGCATTATCGTGATGCAAAAACCACGACTTGTTGTCCCACAATTCTTTTCTTTTGAGGCGAATATTCTCACGCAAACGTCCATTTTTAGTAACTCTTTTATTTTCACTACCAGTCAAAAGTATCGATTCACTTCGAAAAATATTGCAACACTCAGTTGAATCATCACTTCGAAAAGTTTAGCAAATCACCTAAATACAGGTACATTCAAAATGCTAAACTATTAATATCTTGAGCAAATGTAACGTTTGGTTGAAATTCCACCGCTACGTGGCGCTAGTGCACATGCAAAATTGAGCATTTTCAACCTATTTTTCCCTTCTCGGGATTCTGATAAGATAGAAAGTCTTCGGCAAAGCTGTCCTGAAGATCAAAGGCATTTGAACGGTGGACAGTTTGATGCGGAATACTACCGATACGTGGCGCTAGTAATCACGGAAAATTAAGAATTTTCAACCAGAGTTGTAAATCTCACGCCATCATTTGACAATGAAAAAATAGGGAATCTCACTGTCACGAAAAGAAATGAACTATCATGAGATTTCTTGTCATTCTCACACTATCATGCAGTCATGAGATTTTGTCTCATGCGATTTTGTTTTACAAATATCTAAATAGTGTACTTAAAACTAGCCAAGCAATAATATGTAATCGACAGAGTGGACGTTTTATTTCAAGTTTTGTTATGAAACTTACAATTATATCAATAAATATGTTTGTAATAGCAATGACCAAAACTCTGTCACGTGCTGTCATGACGAAAAATTCGATGAGATTTGAAAGAAAATCTCCATCATCGTTTTCTCGCCCGATGAGATTTTCAAACGTAGTTCGGTAAAAATCGTAGGTCATTTTTTATTGAAAATGACATTTGCCAGCCCTGTTTTTGACTTGTTCTATCTCGTGATTCTGATAAAATTGAAAGTTCGAGTCTTTGGCAAAGTCGTTCAGAGGGGGTTATTTGGACCTGATTCACTTCTTATCCAAGGTGATTTAGCACTGACTCACCACACTTCAAGTGATTCAGGTCTGGTTTACTTCATATCCATGTGATAAAGGTCTGATTCGTTTCATATTCAAGTGGTTCAGGTCTGATTCACTTAAAATTCAAGTGATTCAGGCCTCACTTACTTCATATTCAAGTGATACAGGACTGACTCACCTCATATTCATTTGATTGACTTAGGACTAATGGACTAACATTCAAGTGATAATACATTTCATAGATTGATAGATTCATACATTGATAGATCCAATTCATTTCGTATTCAAGTGATTCAGGTCAGATTAACTTTACATTCAAATGGTTCAGGATTGATTTAACTCATATTCATGTAATTCAGGATGGACTTCATATTCAAGTGATTCAAGGCTGGCTTACTGCTTGAACATGATTCAAATTAGACCGACTTCACATTGAAGTGACTCAGATCTAATTCACTTGATTTTCGAGTGATTCAAGGCCTGATTCATTTCATATTCAAGTGATTCGGGACTGACTTACATCATAATCAAGTGATTTATCAGTTTTTAGACCTGACTTACTTTGTAGGCAAATGATTCAGGTCTGGTTCACTTCATATTTTAGTGATTCAGGACTATCTCGCCTCGAATTCAAGTAATTTGGGACTGACTGGCTTCACATGCAAATATTTATACATATTTTAGGAATAATGCACTTCGCTTTCAAGTCATACAGGCCTGATTCACTTCATATTTTAGTAATTCAGGACTGTCGTACTTAAAAATTAAGTGATTCAGAACACATTTTAGGGATCGTTTTTTGTATGGACCTTCAAATTTTTTTGTATGGATCGTCACGTTTTCTCAAACCCCCCCCTCCACCCCTACTGCGTGACGTAATTAATGGACCTTCCCTTAGTGATTCGGGTGTGATTAACTTCATGTTCAAGTGATTCAAGGCTGACTCACTTCTTGTTCAAGTGATAAAGGTCTGGTTCATGTCATGTCCAAGTGGTTCAGTACTTGTTCAGTTCATGCTCAGTAATTTTAGATTTTTAAGGTCTGATTCACTTCATATTAAAGTTATTCCATATTTTGAGTGGAAGTGGAATGCAATCAGAAACCGGCGAACAATTAAATACTCACTCCCAATTTACCTTAATGCTAAGAAATTGTGAGAGAATGGGAAAGAGAAAACAATGAAAGAGAAAGAATAGTGTTATAGAGAGTAGAGTGAGTGAGAGAAGATTGGGAGAACGAGTAAAATGATTGATAGTAGAATAAAAGAGAGGAATAAGCAGTACAAAGGGTGAAAAATAAGAAAACGGAGAGGCGGCTAGTGTGTAACATCGAAACAGGAGTTCATTTCGCAAGAGCATGGATACAAACAGTTGTTCTTTCAAATGCGTTTCCATCTTTATACATCAGGATATTGTTTACTTTTCTGTTTGTCGCTTGTCAGGTCAAATAATCCCGGTTTAAGCTTTTGGAAATATTGAAGCTTCGAAATCTGTTGTATTTTACCTATGTTCAGAAGATTGCAATAGTCGAAGATGTCAGAAGCTGCTCAAGCGACACGATGATTGTGAAATTCTGGATTGGACAAAAAAAATGTTTTCTGCTACAGTAGGGGTTTTGTCGATTGTCAAAATAAATCGCATTTGCATTGTAAATTATGGTTGGAAATATTCCAAAAACCATCCCTGAAAAGTTTCAGATTAAAAAAAACACTTGGTTTGATGGCTACTGACTTGAAGTTTCGACTGTCTGAAAATAGGTGGTAGCATCCGGCCATAGCAATATCACCTATCGGGTGGAGGCGCACATAACTGATGAAATTAATATAATTTGAACGTCAAATATTCTTCTGTTCTTCATTCTATAAATGCATGGTGCCTTGGGGAAATTTATTGGAAAAGGCAAGACCTACCTCGTGGTGGTTCAATGAGACCGCAATTGGGTCGGTTGGTGTCGGTAGTTGGCATGCTAAATGTTTCCATTTATTGGTTCCAACAAGGAATATCTCGAGATATCTCTGGCCACATTGAAAGTCACTGTCTTTAGCAAAGTTGTTCAGTAGGTCAAGATTTTTCGGTTGGTGGATGGCAGTCCAAAGTTGGCTCACTACGCGGCGCCATTGTATATATGAATATCTTGTACAAGCTAATTCTCAAGATCCTGGCCATCTAAGAAGATGACGTTTTTGACAAAATTTTACAGTTGGATGTCTGACGACATTTTGGAATCCAAGATGGTAGCTTCCGATTCAAAAAAAAACTGGGATTTGCTGTGGAAAACCCCGCACAATGGATATTTTAGAGATTTAAGGGAGACGCTATTTTGGGATTCGAGATGTCGGCTTATATTGATAAAAATCGAGAAATACTGTCAAATATCCTACAATATGAATATTTTTGGATTAGGAACGGCCAATTAAGGCTGGAAAACGATGTCCGACGCCGTTTTGAAATCCAAGATAGAGGCTTCTGTTTCAGGAAAAGTAAGAAATACTGTCAAATACCCTGCAATATCGATATGTTTAGATCGGAAACGGCGTAGAATGGCTGGAAATCGATGTTCTGATATCGGAAAAATGGTAAATACTGTTAAATACCCTGCAATATGGATATTTTCGGAACGCAGACGGCGTAAATCAATGACCTACTTCATTTATGAATCCAAGATGGTGGCTTCAGCTTCGTAAAGATTGAGAAATACTGTCATAAGCCTTCAATATGGATACTTATTGATCTAGAACAGCTTATGAGGATGGTAAATTGACGTTTGACATCATTTTGTTTTCTAAAATGGCGTCTTATGTTCCAGGAAAACTGGGAAATACTGTCTAATACCCTGCTTTATGGATACTTTTGGATTGGAAACGGCGCATTAAAATGATCATGAAGATAAGTAACGGTGCAAACAACGGTACAAAGTAACAAAGGAAATACGAAAGAAAGGCTACGCCAAGTTGCCGGAAATCAGAAACGATGCTACAACATTACAAGAACTGATTGACTTCAACGAGGCCGACGAACTTTCGCTGGCTGACAGGCGGGGTCAATCAAAAAGAAATCTTGGAGTTTAACATTCTAATTTCCAGGTCTAACTCACTTTGTTTTCAATTGATTTAAGACTAATTAACCTACATTAAGGTGATTTAAAACCGTTAACGTTCGATCCACTTCGTTTTCATGCCATTCCGCACTTTTCTGGACTAACTGTCGTTATATTAAAGTGATTTCAAACGTTCAAGAGTCGATTCCAAATTTTGCAGGATTCACTAATTTTACATTGAAGTTATTTAGTACTGACTTATATAATATACTTATGATTTCACGCTTTGCAAATATGGTTCACTTCGCATTGAAATGAATCCAAACATTTCAGAACTGATTCACTTCATTATCAGATGATTCCAATGTTTTCAGGCCTAATTAACCGCACATTCAAATGATTCAATGTTGATTCAGGTTATACCCAAATGATTCTAAACTTTTAACCCTTGATTCACACAGTTTTTAAGTGCTTTACAATTTTTCAGGATGGTTAGACACCTATCGCTAACTATAAGTGGCGTGCAAATCCGATGCTTTGCTAAAGGTTCAAAAGTCTCAAAAGTTCTCTCTTTTCCATGACCACTTTCGCCACGCAGTGACGAAATTCCGAACAATAGTCTTCACCCTCTTGATGCCCTTCGCCTTATGAACAACTTTGCATCTGAGCATTCTAGGTGGTCGGGATCACGATATAAAATCGGTCAAAAGTGCTCTGTTTTACATGCTCACTATCCAGACAACCAAAATGCACGTATTGAAAGTTGTCTTTATGATTTACAAACCTATATATAAGTACACAAATCGTATAGAATGCAAAAAATATGGCTTATACGTGCAAAAGTGGAGGCCATATACGTGCAAATTCCATTGTTTTCTTAAACGAGTTGATTTGTCGTTGATTTTATCGAATGCGATTGAATTTGTAATATCAAATTCGATTTAAAAAGCTTAGCGATGTATATCCGATTTAGTTTGTAACGCAGTACGATAAAAAATGACACATCGTATATAAGTCGAAAATTTGCACTCTTTACGGTTTAACTTAAACATAACGCGATAAAGGCCACAATTAATTGCGACGTTGCCTTAAAATATAGGAATATACGATACTTTTTGAACACTGTTATACGACTTCTGGTTGTCTGGGTAGCGCCGCGTAGTGATCGACTTTCGAACCATACTCTCCATTTTTCGAAAGTCCTTAGCCTTATTAACAACAACATTGCTAAGGGTTCGAACATTCTAGGTGGTTGGGTTGATTAGATGAACTCGACCAAAAGTTCTCTCTTTTCCATGCCCACTTTCGCCACGCAGTGACAGAATTCCGAAACGTATCATCCATCTTCCGGAAGCCCTTGAACTTCTGAACAACTTTGCTGAAGGTTCGAGCATTCTAGGTGGTCGAGATCACGATATAAACTCGTTCAAAAAATTTCTCTTTTCCATGCTGTCTAACGCCACACAGTAACCGGAATCAGAACCATACACTCCATTTTCCGGAAGTCCTTGGTATTCTGAAAAAAACTGCTGAAGGTTATCAGCATTTAGAGAAATAATATTGTGAATTTACCTCGTTTTGGGTGAGTCGATACTTTTTGGGGATGATGTAATATTCAAGTGTGTGTTGTAATATACGTTTCGAAGCGGTTCGATACTTTTGACTGAAAGTGTACCTACGATCGTCTTCGTTGTACCAACATCTATTTGTAAACCTAAATACAATGGTACAACGATACTATATTTAGTAGGCGTGTAATAAGCATAAGACTGAATCCTAGAGGATTTGAGCTGTTTAGTGGAGTACCTGTAACTAGAAATTAGAAGAAAAATTAGTATTCTCCATTTAATTCCAACTACCTTTGCTTATCTTCGACAGATACGCGTATTTCGTCTACAATGTGCAGACTTCTTCAGTGTCTCGTACTAATAGTCGAGTTATTAGTACGAGACACTGAAGAAGTCTGCACATTGTAGACGAAATACGCGTATCTGTCGAAGATAAACAAAGGTAGTTGGAATTAAATGGCGAATACTAATTTTTCTTCTAATTTCAAGCATAAGACGCCATTGCGTTACAACAAACAGTTCTCGAGCTATGATTTTCAGACAAACGTTTGTCTTAACCACATACGCTCATTCCACAAGTTAACCTTGAAACTAATGAAGATCAAGTCTGATCATTGACAATTTTCTATGGAAAACAATGATTTACAGAACCAGGAAGTGACCTTTTTAGCCCTAATTATGCTAAATATGATGTGAAGTATACTGATCTGTGTCATCCTTTTTCTCATTGCAGAAGCCTGGAGTAGCCACGGAATCACAAGGGAAGACATTAAAATGAACATGGCGAGCATTGTGAAACGAATATACGTTCGAAACAACGTACGCAACTTCCGGGCAAAGTCGTCGCACCGAAAGGGCATGGGAAAGCCTTAGGGCATCGATGAACACCATACAATTCGAACTAAAAGTCAAATTCAGACAATGTTCTAGGATCGCTGAATTATCATACGGCATTTTGATTTTCAATAAAACTGAATTTTGAATTGCTCTCGAATTTCTAGCTCTTTGTCCATTCGAGCGAAATGGTGAAGCTTCATTCTAGTACTACAGTTTTCAATATTTTACACCTAGATTTGCTGACATTGGTTGCCGGTTTCCATTTTCCCATCAACAACGAACCCTCCATCGAAAATTTGGAAGCGCTCGTTCGACACAGCAAACGAGCCCGAGATCAGTATGTATGTTCATCAAACTCTTCCCAACCCATGAAAATATTAACAAACAAACATACATATCCGACTGCAGGTGGTATTCTAACGGAAGAAGCTGAAGAACAAGCAGAGTGTGTTCTCGGTGTTTTATCTTCCGTAGATGCCTGGCGACGGAAAGGTGTCACCGACGAGTCTCTGGCAGCTGAATTGCGACACGTGGTCAAAAACGCACTCGTTTCCAAACGGAAGCTCAGATGCCGACTGAAGACAGCTTTTGAGACACGTGATAGTCAATTTAAATTTACGCCGAAAATCAAAATGATAATAAACGTTATAATGAAATGAATCGTTTCGTTCGAAACTTAGCAGTTTTGTTGATCTAGTAGTATTGCACGATAAAGTCTAATTCATTGAACCCTTTCCAGCCAAGAACATAGCCAAACTTCGCAATCGTTTGCAGAGTTTGAACAAAATGAACACGAAAACCGTGAACAAAAGCGATAAGGTTAGGCTGGAGATCCAAATTTGTGACGTTCAGCTGGCATTGCAGGAGTTATCCAAACAGGCGGAAAACCAGCGAAAGAGTGCGACGGCCCGGGTCAATGGGTTCCATTTTCCGTTGGTATCAATGCGCGAAATCGAACGTCTAGAGGAAATCGTGCGGCAGGATTTCACCGTGCGGGAACAGTATGTGAGTATTCTTCTAGGGACAAACTTGCTGATGTTACTGACTGTTCATATTTCCACTAGGTTCAATATTTAACGCTCAAGAAACCAAAGTCCATGGATGTAGCAAATTTTTTCTCCTATCTCTTCACCGACGATGCGTTGATGGGTTACAACTACTCCGGAACGAACAACATCGGCGAGCAGAAGATGCCAATGAGGAACTATGAAATCTTCATCGAGTGTATGATCGGTTCGTTGGGGAAAGTAATATCTAGTGGTATTGGAACTAACATATTTCTTGAACAATCATATTCCAGAGGCTTGGGCTGATCAGGGTATAACTCACGCGATACTGGAGGATAAGATTAAAGCCGTTGTGAAAAAGTTGACCGCCCGCAGGAGGATGCAGAAATTTCGCCAGCGAAAATCGATGAAAGTTTGACATGATCTTGTTAATAAACTTTGAAGCTTATTAACCGTTGATTTTATTTTTAAGCTAATCGAATGTACAATCCCTCGCAATTTTCAACTAACCGAACTGTTTCGCTTCGTATTTCTAGATCCACTGAAAGGAGGGCGGAAAAAGTTCCAGAGAACAGTAGGCTTTGACGAATGCGCGGCGGCCGACGACGACCAGAAATACGTGTTTATAGTAAGTCGAAAAGGAGGCGTGCTGTTGGTGCATGAAAATCACATCTACCGTTCGAACATGCGCCGTCAAGGACCGCAGAAAAACATTCTTTACTGGGAATGCGTCCACAATCGATCGGCCAAATGTCGTGGACGGCTCAAAAGTGAAGGGAACGTTCTGTACATTTCAAATACCAATGGTAAGTGGATTGAGGGCTCAGGCCCTTTCTCATACAGTCGTTTGGCATCGACAGGGCGAAGTCTATTATGTTCATTGCAAGCAATGTTCTGTACTTGTTTGGATGAATGGATGTTTGAAAGTTTAAGAATGCAACTCCATAAAGAGAAACATTCTGTTATGGTCAGCTGGAGCTGCCTGACAGTTCGGTTGTCTACATTGAACCCTTTCCCAACATTTTCATTATTATAACCAACTACCTAGACGCATTAGCCTGTCGTAGAAACGATGAAAGCGCCAGAAGAGCTGCTTTGGGTGTGACAGGCCCTTCATCCATCGATCTCTTTGCACAATCCCTTGGCCCGGTTCTTATGATCAGCAAGGGATGGGAGGGAAGTGTTGATTAGATGTCTACTTACGAAGATGCTGAGAACTCATCTAAAGTTGAAAGTTGGATTCGTATAGGATTATAACGCGAACTCTAGAGCGAAATGGGCCATGAACGGCCTTAATCTACTGTACTGGCGCCTCGAATAGAGCAAGAAAAATAAGACATGCTTACCGATATTCCAGAATTGATTTCTGCATTGTATCGCTACTACTCGTCTCGTATCCTGGAATATGCTGTTTTACCTCAGTTGTCTCAGCCTCACTGGACAGGGCACCGCTTTAATTCGCTCGGGACACGAACATGTGTTGATCCAATAACGAGGCTCTTGGTCAACCTTGGGTAGACGTATTGTATAATTTAAATAAATCATCCTGCCCTCTCACGCTCATATGGTGATAATATTCACTACGCGACTTTGACCGCCCTTCTACTGCAGACCACAAAAACGGAACAGAGTAATATAATGGAAGTTATCACATAACCGATTCACTAAAAGATTTGCAAATTGGATTTTTTACACTGTATTTTTAAAGGAAAACTAGAAAAAGCAGCAAATACAAAAGACGTCCTTTTGAAACCGTTGATAGCGGAGCGCTCCTCATGTAAAGACAAATTTGCATTAGTTTTGTATCATAGGCTAGCCATTCCAAAAGGAGATTGAAGATCATCAACGATTTCCGGTGAGATCTATCTGATTATAACTGAATTTGAACGATACTGCTAAATACGTACTATCCTCAAGGGTTGGATGGTAGAAGTGTATGTACACATTTGATGTGTTTGTACTGCAGGGCTGGTAGCAGGTCACTTTTTAGTGACTTGGTCACTATTTTGAGCCTAGTCACTAAAAAGTCACTATTTGCATCCAAAAGTTACTAAAGTCACTATTTTTCGGAAAATGGTCACTAAAGTCACTATGTTTTTACCGCTGATTGTGAAAATTAAAAAAAAACCACTTGTACCTATTGTACAATAGGCAACCAAATTATGCGATCTGGTCGCACTATATAATGTCGAGAAATATACACCAAAAATCTAGATGCCCTAGCAAACGCTGTCCCGCCTGAAAGTCCTGGAAGACCAATTTACATTATGACATAATCTTAACTTAACTTAATCTAACTTAACTTTGTACAGTCGATAAAGTTATTGTTACGATTGTAGACCTTAAGATTTGAAGGACAGTTTGAATGACCTGAGACTAACAAGCTTACCCAAGTAACAACAAGCATTACATTATTGCACTTATTCAACTCAAAATTAGCATCGGTAATGCGGGATCGCATCAATTCAACAGTTGTCAAGTAATGAAGCGTTAGATTAGCTTAAGAATGTAGTGATGCATTACCAATGCAATAATGCTACTTTAGCAATGTCTTGTGGCATTACAAAAGATATAGCATTTGTTTGATCTTAGTGGGGCCCTTTTCAGCTTTAATCTAACTTCAATGATGCACTAGACGTAATGCATATGCCCGATATATGCATGCTATTACAGCCTCGTGGTTACTTGGGTATCCTATGATGTCTGTGGACGTTTTACAATATTAATTGAATATGTTTGAATATTTATCGTAGCTTTGTATAGCTCAAAAGGCTACGGTTACTACCGTATATCTTAAGTTCTGAACTCAAGGTCAGTTTTTATAAACCTGAACATCCCCAGATAATTTAAGAGTGACTGGTGAGCTTACAGTAGCTTCATTGAATGTGTTTGAATGCATATCGTAACTTTTCATAGATTATAAAGCTAACTTTACGACTATAGATCCTTAATTCTGAACTCAAGGGCAGTTTTGATGACCTAGAATATCCCAAGATATCTCATTATTTGATGACCTTTAAAAAAAATTACTTCAGTCCAAGCAGTAGATTTTAATCTACAATTCAAAACTTAGAATCTACAGCTGGATGTAGATTTTATGTTTTGAATTCCAGGAAAGTTTGGATAACCTAGAACATCCGAAGATTATCTCATAATGTCTGTTGTTCTTCCAAAATATTCAATGGATATGTTTCAATACACGTCGAAGCTTTGCAAAAACCCAGAAAGCTTTTGTTACAATTGTCGTAGGTCCTATGTTCTGATCTAGACCTAGAATATTCCTAGGTTGTCGCATTGTGTATTCTGGCCTACCACGCTATTCAATAATTATTGTTAAATACGTATTTGCACACTCTAAACACCTACTTTTACAACTATAGATCATATGATATGAACTCAAGGACAGTTTGGATGACCTACATCATCCCCGTTTATCTCATGATGTTTTTTCACGTTCGAAAATATTTACTGAATATGGTTGAATACGTAGCGTAACTTTGTATAGTCGTAAAAACTGTAGTTACTACTGTAGATCTTAAGTTCTGAACTCAAGGACAGTTTGGATGACCTAGAAGATCAGAAAGCTAACCAATAATGACGGTTGGCCTTCCAAAAGGTTCATTCAATATGTTTCAATACAAATTATATCCTTATATAGCCCTAAAAGCAAATGTAGATCTGAACTTTTGAACTAAAGTACATTTTGGAAGACCTAGAACCTATCAGAAAGGTACAAAAATATATAACATTTATCAACGAGAATTTAATAATACGTATGCATATGATAACATTCTAGAACAACGCCTTACACTTTTAATAAGGCATTTATGTTTTCTTCCTGAACTTCTTAATATTCAGGATGTTCTAGGTCGTCACCATCCGTTACATGCAGTGAAAGCTCCAAGTATGTTATGAAAATCACCAAGTTACTTCCGATTCAGGTCAACTATGATTTTCTTATTGAGGAATGGAACTTGTTAAAATGCTAGGTGCTGACCTTAAGTACATAGTACCGAATTGAGGAGTATTGGAACCAGTTGTTTACTAAGAAAACGGCTATAGGTGAGTCTAAATACCCTCAGACGATTAAGGTGGTGAAAACAGCTTCACATGGCAACGGCTCAAAAAAGGAATTGAGAAGCAAGAGATGTCAGAAGTAAGTCTAGCACAGGCCATGCTTTCAGCCGCGTTTCAACCTTGCGTATAGACCTGTCTTTGCAAAAACGAGCTGCGGACCAAGTGCAGGAGGCCTTGGAGAGAAAAAAGTTGCTTGATTACAGGCTTTTTTTTCGAAAAAAAAACCCAAAAAGTCATACTGGGCTGCAGTCTTATTCATTTTTGCAAACGGGGGTGATCACTTAGTTCATTTTTACTGTACTTAGACAGCAAATGTATAAAAAATTAAAAAAATACTAAAATTTGGAAATCACTTTTTAGTCACTATTTGGTCACTTTTTGGTCACTATTTGGTCACTATTTTTATTATTTTAGTCACTAAAGTCACTATTATTTATCCATAAATCCGCTACCAGCCCTGGTACTGTGTTCAAATAGTTTTTACGCGTTGGTCACCCTAGATGTGAAGAATGGTCTCAGCAGCGTTAGCTGGAAAATAATCGCCCAGTTTTTGCACAGAATTAAGGTTCCTGAGTACCTCTGCAGAATACTAAGGAACTACTTTCAGAACCTAACGCTGATAAGGGAGAGAGAGAAAAATGAGTCGCAGCGGGTGTTCCTCGGGAATCCATCCTCGGTCCGACGCCGTGGACCTCCACACTAGGAGTGTGAAGATTGTCGGTTTTGTGAACGATGTTGTCCTTCTAATAATCGGGGAATCACGAGCAGACCGCGGCGATAGATACTGCGGAAGACTGGATGCGAACGAAAAAACTGACGATAGCCCATCACAAGGCAGAGGTAGTGGTAATCAGCAACAGGCGAAAATCATGGTCGGATAGTACATCATCGACTTAAACCGTGAAATCATGCACTCGGGCGTGATGATCGACGATCGACTGAACTTAAACAGCCGCGTCGATTACGTCTGTCAGAAGGCAGCAAAAGCATTGACCAGAACCATTCGCAACAATTCGGTGATAAACAGCAGCAAACGGAGGCTCCTAGCTAGTGTATTCATGTCAATGCGCCGGTATGGTAGTCCGACCTGGTTTGTACAGAACATTCAGGTTGTTGAGCATGAAGGTAGTGAGTGCCTACCGGATAATCTCATTTGAAGCGCTCTACGTCACAGCCGGAATGATTGCCACTGTACTATTTTTGGAGGATGATCAGAAGTGCTATTTAAACAGAGACGCCAGAGAAGTCCAAAGAAGAACACGGCCTGACAACATGGGGAAGTGGCAGGAGGAATTGGACAGTACGGTGAATGGACGGTGAACACACCGGTTGATCCCGAATGTTTCTACGTGGTTGAACAGAAAGCACGGTGAGATCAACTTCTGGTCTTGTCTGGTCATGGGTGCTTCTTTTTCTTCTTTAGAATTTCAAGGTTATTGCTTTCGCAAGCTCTTAACTTAGTGTTCTAAATGCACTAGACCAGACCGGGCATCAATCCCAGTCACCTTCAGTCACATGGCATGCTTTGTAGCTCCGCCGTTACCGACTGAGCTAAGGGAGGACTCATGGTCATGGCTGCTATAGGAAGTATTTGTACAGATTCGGACACTCGGTTTTCCCTCTCTGTCCGGAATGCGCAGACGTCGAAGAGATACCGAAGCACGTAGTCTTTGACTGCAAACGGATCGGCTCAATACGACGCACAATGCTTGGTACCAGCCTATAGAGTGTTTCGTTATGAAAATACGTGGAACGAGATTAGCGGAAGCATAACGCATATTATGTCAGATCAGCAGCGAAAATGGCGTAAGGAGCAAGCGAGCGGTTGAATGAAGCAACGGGCATTCGGTTTTAGAGAGTGTTTTAATGGCTCAAACTAAGAGAATAGGAACTAAATGGCTCGTGAAGAAACCAACAGCAGCAAGTTATCTCTAAATAGCGCTGATGTCAAAAGGCAACATAAGTTTCCTCAAGAAGTAATACCGTAAGAGGTAGTCCCGGTGGAATCTAATGGGCAACAAGGGCTTGGGTTTAAGTGGGATCAGAAGTCTCTACATTTACACTTTCCAAGACCGTGACCACACTCCAGCACAGATGGACTTAGTAAGGCCTATCAATAATTACAGATCTCTATTTTGGGTTCTACTTGCTGCAATCACGACCTCCACACGCTTCCGGAACTCTCTCCAGGTACACGGATTAAAATCGGGGCTTGATGGCGGCCACATATCCTTCGCCCAGAACGACAGATGTTCCTGCAACCACTTCTGAATGAAGTTCGAGGTTTGGCACGAGGCCTTAATGTGAAACGGGAGGCACTCCTGCCAAACCCATATATTCTCCATATGAATTATAGGTTAGGTTAATGGGCTTCAAATGGTGAGTTGACAACTTCTAAGGAGGGTGCGACAGACCTTTGGTCCTCACAAGTTCCTACCTCACGCCTCCACGAGTCATATGATCACAAAAGACTGCCAGCTGAAACATGGAGACGCTGGTTGGCGTAGCCTGGGCAATGTTGTCAATCCGACAATAGCGAAGTGAGGGGGTGCGACCGGTAAATCATATCATAATTTTCCATTTCCATTATCATTCAGGTCTTCCAGGTCATCAGGTATTCTAAAATAATTTAACATTTAAAATTAATTTTTTTTCTCATGGCTGTCATACTTTGTCTAAATTTTCTGGCTCATAATGGATGCGCAAGTTTGTCTACAATTGCAACAAAACAGCAGTCGGCACACATGTAATACTCAGTTCTTATTATAATAGCCCTTCACTATATATATTATCTTATAGGACATTGTTTATTCATAACCAATATTATTTATCTTTATCATCATTTTTATCATTTTTATCATTACTTGTGTTTTCGTGATTTATATTCTAACATATTTTTTTTTATAATTTCACCTTATAGGTTATATAAACTTTGAATTATTATGTCTTATATACCCAATTATCATTATGATTGAGAAGTATCTAATGCCTTGATTAAAAGAAGCTGCAGCGGAATCTATGGTAGGCTTTTGCACTTACTACTTAATGTATTTTTCATTTCCGGCTTGCGAAAAGACCTTTTTCGAAATCTGTGTTCATCTGATTCGTGCAGCGCTGTTTGTCATTCGGTTTGTATCTGATATTATAACTCAATTTTTGTCATTACTGTATCATAACTCACAATATTATTATATTTGATGATATTGTTTTATTGATTTTACTTCATAGATGATTTAACCATTGCTTATTGTTTTTTATGTCCATTTGTATTTAACTCCCTGTCAATTAAATCTTCCCTGCTTTCCCAACCCAGGAGCAATAATTATTAAACCAGCTAAAATAAAAGCGGATTGCTGTTATAAAATCAACATCAAGCTGCAAATAGTGATCAGGGCAACAGTAAATTAAAATGTATAAATGTTAGTTCTGTAAATTTTAACAAACATTTTCAGGATACCACAAATCAAGATTTTGGTGAAATGCTGCTATCGGTGAAAACGAACGAAAACGCGCTCAAGCGCGAACCACGGAACTCTACACTATAACACTTTACTACATTTCTTGCATTTTAGGATCAACCGAATGGAGATCGTATATAATAGATACGAATGATTGTAGTATTTTTCATTTTCATAATATATTTATTTTATTTTATTTTATTTTATTGACGTATAAGGGGGCGAGGCGCCAGGTCACCAGTATGAGTACAAGAACTCAAACCTTACATAATACATCAGGGGATAGTTGAATGGGCTACGCAACGTTTCTTCCCATGGGGGATTTGAATTTTGCGGGATACACTATTAGTGCACACTAGAAGTGTACAATGATATTGCATCACTACCCACAGGATTGGGGAGGGGGGGATAATTGTTGGCATGTAAGGCTGTAGGGAGAAGAGTATACATCAATCATTTGCAAATATCTAGAGTTTTTTTTTTCATTGGACGAATCTGCAATTGAGAGACTCTCTTTGATTACTTTCTCTTTCATTCATATTCCATTCAGCGTTACGTTTTACATTCAACTATTTGTAGAGTATGGTAGCCAGCACTGTTGTGTTTATATCTGTACTAAAGAATCCCTCAAAAAAAATTATAATGGCGCTGTAATAAATGAAAGAGAGCGAGAGAGGAGAGAGCCTCTCATTATTAGATTCGCCCTTTTGAAAAAAAAAAATCCTAGTTATAATCTATTACCTTGTGATTAACTGTCAACGATATCTTCCAAAATACCTGTTTTGCTTGATATTACTATAATTCAGAACTTGTTCTCTCGTTTCAAGATGAGATTTTGCTTCTTGTTTGGGGGTTCGGTCTTCAAATTTGTTATGAGTTCTTCAGCAAAACTTCTTTTTGATGACAAGGTAATTCGCTCATTGTCGATGCGTACCTTAAAAGCTTTTGATAGGTTGAGAGGGGTAATACATTTATTAGTTATCTTAATTTTTAGCTTGCGTCTGTTGTGACTAGTTCATTCGATCCGTGTAATGTTTCGTTAGAAACAGACAGGATTTTTCATCCAGTTACGGGGGCTTTGTTTTGAATTTTATTTGAAATTCTTCAACAGGACTTCATCTTGATGACGTAGTATATCGTCAATTGCCGATGCGCACTGTAAGAGCTCCACTTTTCTTCAAAACTTGGTATCTAGAATGAAGTAAACAAAATCGCCTCACGGTAGAAAGCTTTGATACAAGCATAGCATCTTGGGTTACCATTTCCATGTTCATCTCATCTCATAGCAATTTGCACAATTTGAAAACGAAAGATTGACGCGTAACCATCGGATTTCTAACTTTTTATTTAAGTTTAATGTTATTTATTTTTGGAAGTTGAAAGTAACTTAATAACAAAAGGAACAAATTCATTCACATATCAAACTCCTATAATTCCGAATATTATGAATAATGGATCATGAGATGAATAATGGAACAGGCTCCCCTTGTGATAATGCTTTCCAAAAGTGCGCTAGGTTGTGATAATAAAGTATGCAGATTTTTCAACTGCGTTTATATGATCAAGTGCAACATTCCAACTATTCGCAAATTCTGTACTTGACCATCGATCACTATCTCAGTATAATAATGTTTGTCGATAGGAAATACTGGAGGATTTTCAAACGCATTTTTGGGCTGCATTATCACTGATCTGGCAACACTAGTGTGCTTCTTTCCAAAATGGTAAAGAACCAGACCAGCCCTGGGACCTGGTAGTTGAAGTTAAACTACCTCAAGGTTTTGCCAGAGCCCAGGGTATTTTTCATTTACATAAATATAGACACTATAATATAAATATTTCATGGGAATGGGAGGGACCATCAGGGCACCCGATTGAAGCATTCTGGATGGGGAGAGTGGAAATGCCAACTCCCCATTGTCAACAGTTTGTGAATAGAGGGCGGGCTCTTCTCCCCGCCCATTGGGGCATCCTCATGTTAGATAGCTTGCTCTTTTGACCAATTGTTCAATCTTGTTGTTGGAAGGAGATTCTTTATATCCCTGTGGATACGTATAAGTGATGTTGCCTATCGATCCACCCAACCCCTTTTTGGCCCTTCATACAATGGCATGATTAGGATAATCAGTGGTTATTAAAGCTTGATCAAGTATAACAGAGAGGAGAGCCTTTTGCTGTCGGACGTAGTTTCCGTGCTACAATGGGTGGTAGTACATATCATACATCATACACATGAATTATAGGTTAGGTTAATTATCACTTCACGTTTTTGAGACTAAAAATCACAAACAAAACAAACAACGCTCAAATTGCTAACCAATGGATGCTCCAGTAGAGCAAACGATTCTTGAAAATTTCACTCCTCAAGTCCTTATAGCATTTGAAGTTTGTGCTCAGAAAACTTCGAAGTGATAGGGACATGATCCCGTATGTCCTTAACTTGTTTAATTTCAGCATTTGGCTTTGGCCGAACTGCTCTTTGATTCACGGAAGAACATACTTACTTACAATCCCGGTGTAGACCTCCGTGTTTACTGTGTCGCCTGCTAGAATGAACACCGGGTTCATTTTTTTGCCTTCGGAAGCCAAGCGCCATAATGCTAGCAGGATGCTTGGTCAGATACACGTTTTTATGCTCGTCGGTCACGTCTTTTACCGGGAGAGAACTAATATAGCGATCGGTTCTGTAATTTGATTCGAGATCGATGGTAAACGTGCTCTCGTCGGTGAACAGGATTACCGGAATTTTTCGCTAGAGGAAGATCAAAGTTTTCTTACATGGCTCGACTCGTAGTTTGACATGTGAAATCCTCGTAGTTTCTACATATGTGCTTTAAAAAATCGATGTGGTGATGTGAGACGGCCATGACGTCGACCATTTCGGATTCTAGTTACATTTATCTTAAATGACGTAACATTTTTTCTTTTCCCTTTTTTGAGCCCGCTTCAAAATGGGAAACAGTGCATCCCATTCGCTGAGGTTGGTCTTCAGGCAGTACTAAATATATTTGTTGGACGGCTTGTTTGTTTTGTTGTATTGTTGATTCGAGAACATTTTCGATTATTTTGAAAATATCTTTGATTCAATAAAATTTATATTTGAATCAAGAAATAGTTATTTGGTTCCACAATATTGTGTTGGAATAAAAAAATAACATGATTTAATCATCGTCTCAAAGTGACTCGGATAGAAATGCCAAATGACTGTCATGCCAAACGAAGTGCCAATGATTTTTTGCCAATTTAATCTAAAAGCTTTTATTTCAACTTGCAGCTCAACATAATCATATTCCGGATATGGAGAGAATCACCTGTGCTAAAGTCGCTGGGCAGCTTACTTATCGAAACTTTGCGTCAATTCTTAAATAGACTTTAGTATTTTATCACGTTAACACGAATAAAACTATTTTTACGAAGGAGAAGATTGAGGATCAACCCGAGAAATTTCACTATCCTTCACTAGCAAGCTGAACATTTTTATTTCGATATTTCGTTGTTTATTCCAATTAAGGTGGATCCTGTCTGCTGGCAGAACATCTCAACCCGGAACCGGCGACGTGGTACGAAACTCATCTGACTTTCATCACCAATCACAACGGCAATGAAGTGCTCTTTTTCCGAGGATACATACTCGGCAGGAAGCATGCCTCCAAGGGGCTCAACTGGTGGACCTGTCGGATAACAGGCTGCAAAGCCCGGGCCACAACCCTCGGTGACAAGTATATAAAGTTCAAAGAATGTTACCATAACCACCCGGAACCTAGATCATCGGTACCCTGGTTTCCCCTGTTGGCAATAGACAAGCCATGGCGTATTAGAAAACCCTATAAATGCCGTAAAAATCAGCCATGAGTCCGTCCATATTTGTTGCGAATGTTTATTAACTTGTACATAGAACAAGATTAGTAATAAAATGAAGCGTATTAATTTAGTTTTTTTGAATTTACAGTACTAGAACACAAATTGTCATCTACAAAATCCATACTAATTCTCGTTATAAATCCCAACAGGACGCCTCCAAGGTGCACCCCGGGTCCAGCAGAAACGTGTTGTCTCCACGTGGCGTAAGCAGGTGCATTTAAAGTACGTGGAAAACCGCAGGGGTAACCTTAATTTGCTGTATCTAGGATACACGTACCTCAAACGAGGCGTAACCAAAACCAGTACTCTCTGGGTATGCACCAAGAAGAATACCTGTAAGGCACGTGCCGTGACCCGCAGCCACGACCAAATACGGCTAGGAAACTACCTGCACAACCATCCCCGCCCGAAGCTGCTGCTTCCGTCGTTGGTGCCACCGACGACGACATCGATGGTAGCCATCAAAAATGAATATTTCGACACGGGATATGACGGGTAGAGCCAGTTTTGAATTTGTTGACAAGGTGCAGGATTTGTTTCTGAGTTTGAATTCCAAAAGAGTGATAATTTTCAATGTATACCTATTATTTTGATACGACTATCTTCTATGAAATCTAGTTTTAGTGTTTACAATAACCCTCATTATCATCAAAATCAGGCAGAACGTTTACGAGCGACTGGATCGAACAAGTGAACATAGAAAAACGTCTTTCTGGGGGGCAAGTCAATGGTGTCAAAGCTAACACCAATTGCGCATAACTCAATTTGTATCATCCTGAAGATCTAGTCAATGTGTCGTGTAAAAACACAAGATTTCACTTGAAATAAACAGTAATTTGTGCAACAAACAGCTTGTTAGAGGACAGGGACCTGAGAGCGCCATCAATATTATTACGCTTGTGATTTAGTTAGTCATGTTAATTTTAGGGTATCAATTTTAAGTAAAAGAGATCAAAAGGAACCAATTTAACTTCCAAAGTCCATCAAAAACATAAACTACTTTCAACAGAACTGTTTAAAATTCAAAATTTAAGTATTTTGGTTAATGTTTAAAGTCCAAATTTTTCAAGGATTTCAATAACCGGCATATTTGCCTAGTGCAGTGCGAATAACTTACCAGCTTTCAGTATAACCAGTGTTCGGTTCATCAATTACTTGGCCAAGTAATCCGTCTACTGAGCGACCATAATAGCTGATCTCTTATCTCTTATCTTTTAGCATTTGTATGTATTGATGAAATAGGTTAGTTATCAACCAACAAAAAATTTAAATGAAGTCGCTGAAACTTAAAAGATTTTTTTTTAACCGCAGGCGAATATAATTCTGTTAGTGCTGACAATTAAAAGTCCGCAACTGGCACCGGGACTCAGCTAGCAGGGAGTAAAATTGTTCTTTGGAAGTAATAAGTTTCGCCAGATTTATGTTTTACCACGATGCTAATTTCTTCAATCTCCACTCACAAACAAATAATTGTTTCGCGCCTGCTTTGATTTCATCGAATTTAAATTTTTCACTCTCAAACATATTGTCAACAATCGTAACCAAGTTCCTATCTGTAGCTTTTTTCGTGGCTGCTTTGATTTCATCGAATATGAAACTTTTATTACGCTACCGTAAAGGCACCACATTTGACGCAGTTGAGGAAATCAAGAATTCAACCTTGCATCAAAAAATAAAAGACCGACCCAATTACTATTTACTGTTACATACTTTTAGTTCAAAGATGGATCCTTTGTAATTATTGGCATTAACGTTTGAATCTTTGTTTATCTCTTTGTTCACAAAATCAGTTACGTCGTTTTAAATAGGTTTTCGACAGCTACATCTTACTTATTCGAAGGACAAAAAAACAACAATTCGTTTGAGAATAAAATGCAGCGTTAAATTCGAGTAATAACCGATTAAACGCAAAAGTGTGTCAAGTATGGTGCTGTCACGAAACATGAAAATACATAATTATATCACAAAAGCTGCAGTCCAAACGAAGGAAACACGAATAAAATTAATTGAAAAATATCTGTTACTATTTATTAAGAACTAAAATATATTGACTGACTGGTTTTTGTTTTTCAATTTAACCAAATAATAAACGTTACAATTAATAACAGCTATCCCAAAACAACATACGTAACATTAGTTTGCTTCGTTTCAAACGCTCGGGCAAGGTCAATCCATCTTCCACTAACACTCTGCTCTACTACTTCCAGCCCAAGCGAAACAATCACCGACCATTACCGACATCCCGGAGTACGTGATCAGCAAGTGCGGAACCGTCCAGCTGCGGCACATGGGTCACCTGTTCAACCGGCACGTCAAGCGCGACAGCATCATCTATTGGCGCTGCTCGCAGTTCACCGTGTTCAAGTGTCGCGCCCGGATCAAAACCGTAACCGACGAATTCGTCATGATCAACGTGCAGCACAACCACGAAGTCGTCGCCTCGCCGCGCTCGTACGGATCGCTCAAGCGATTGAAGCAAAAACTAGCTAGAGTTGAGAATAAAGAAACCAAAATCTAGTACCTCATTTTTTAAATGGCTTCGCGGAAAATGCTCAGCAAACTCCGATTCATTCCGTCGCTAACTATTTCCCCTAAACACTTTCAGATTTCTTCGTGCGCTACGTGTCCGGTTTCCGGGGGAGTCGTAAGCTGAAGGTGGGCGAGTACAGTTTTACCAAAAACAAGGAGTGCGTCAACAAAACGTACTGGTCCTGTGCGAGGGCAGGCATGAGCAAATGCAAGGCGCGAGTACTGACCTACACACTGCAGAACGGCGAAGAGAATCTGGTCGTTCGGTATCCCACGCACAATCACGAGCCGTTCTAGTTCTGAAATCCGACCGCTATCTGAATAAAAGCATTTAAAAGATGAAAATACAGTGCCGGGCTTTCATTGGAATTGTGTGCCTCCCGATTGGCAAAGAATCGATCAGGAAATTGTGATAACTTTACTAATAGTTGTTTGTTGTTTTTTGTTTGTTTTAGATTGTAAAGAGCCCGACAACGAAAAAGCGGATGTGAAAGAGGAATACCCTGCCGGTGATCCATCGAACGAGGTGTTTTTCACCGTTGGTCAACGGGGATGTGTCCTACTGCACGTTGATGGTTATAGATTCGTGAAAAATCGGAAAAGTGCGTACAAAACGTACTGGATCTGCGCCAAGAAGGTAAGTTTTTTGTGTTGATCGTGGTTTTGGTAGTGGTTTACGTTTTAGAAGGACTTAGTCTGAAAGATCACAAACGGTTTGGCTTAGTATAGGGGCTTGGAAACGCGGTTGCATATAGAATTCTTTTCAAAGCGAATTAAGTTTAAATGAACTATGAACTTTTTTGGTGTACAAGAAACCATAATACTTTGGGTGTTTCATTGAACTATCCTCATAATGTTTTGAAGGAAATGTCTTCTCATCAGCATGAGACCCTAGGAGTGGACAGCAATTTATACTCGAAGCTAAGATACGAAGAGAATGTATTGATAGTTCCGTTAGAGTACGGCAGGCTGTGAATAGAAGCAGTTGGAACTGTGCGGAGGGCTATTTTGAAAGGCAGTATCCGATCAAGCACACAATCATACACTGAGGAAATAAATCATTTTATTTCCATAGTAAATGTGTACACTCAAAATAATCTACACGTCATTGCTACGTGAAAATTCACGTAGATTACTTAAAATGCTTTTTCATCGGAGTTTATCTGACAAAGGTAACTACTATCGAACTAAAGATGAATATGAAATGAATCGCCAGTTTCTTTTACTGTAGTAGCCCCATCTCTCTTACGTGAAAATCACGTACTCACATGAATTCTTTTTGACAGCTGCATTCCGCGTTCATTCTGTTGTTTACTCTAGTGATGAAAGAGCAACATGTCGTCTGTTTTGGCAAAATTAAAGGACAAAATGTCAAATTGTGAGAGATGCTAGCACAGTTGAATATTACCCAATATTTATTGAAAAAATTTGATGATAAAGTCCGGTTAATGTTTTGTACCTTTAATTACTGTTTTTTAAACTTTTAAACAGAATTTGGAGTTGATTTTGTCGATATGCTGAGTATTACGACGGATCTACTTCGTAAGTCTTTGGAACCAACAAAAAATCCCTGCAAAAATCCAGTGATGCACGGATTAATTAAAAGTAAATATACATATCGTAAGCAAAAATTATAATTCGTTTTATGCTTTTTCTTGCAGAATTACAAAATCGTTAGTTTTCTTACGCCCCTACGTTGTGGAGCGAAATTGATTTTTTTTGAGGTTGCATATATCGAGAGTGACCAGGTTGATCAACAATTTTCCCTATTATTAATAAATTGAGCTATTTGATAGTTCACCAATACCAGTGCATAAAATTGGCATTCAATCAATAATGTTTTTCCGACTTAAAAATATTTTCAATGTGAATGTTTAGTTTTGTAATTTGTAATAGAATGTAATGTATGCAGTTTTGGTTATTTATTTGTTTATCCCCATAGTTACATTATTTATCAATTATGTACACTATTAAGGAAAACACGGATTGGAAAATAAAGCAATTATTGAAATTATTGAATTAACAATATGCACATTATAAAAAAAACTAAAAGATTAAAATCAACGCAAAATAACATGAATCCCATATATTTGTTTGACAAAAATTACTGGAATATCATCTAGGTTCTACTAACATACTTTGTTTGAGATTACGTGAAACCCCGGTGGAATGCGAGTTCATTAGTTCATTTTGTGCTACCTATGATTCACGTAGATGCTACGTGAAAAGTATGATGGAAAAAACCCACATATGTTTTCACGTAACGTTGACGTGTGGATTATTTTGAGTGTCTGAAATTTTACGGTAAGAATTTAATATGAATTTCATACACTGAGAAAATTTATCGTATGACCGCCATAAGATACACTTATGAAATTTCGACATAAGGAAAAACTTTGAAAATCATAAGATGTACTTATGAATTGACGTCAGTGGCGTTGTTGATTTTTTTCATAATATGGTCTTCGATTTTTCATAAGATAATCTTATGAAGGAGCCTCTATTCTACACTGAGAAAATTTATCGTATGACCGCCATAAGATACACTTATGAAATTTCGACATAAGGAAAAACTTTGAAAATCATAAGATGTACTTATGAATTGACGTCAGTGGCGTTGTTGATTTTTTTCATAATATGGTCTTCGATTTTTCTTAAGATAATCTTATGAAGGAGCATCTATTCTATGTTAGGAAAATCATAAGCCATTCTAATGAAATTCTATTTCTTTTTTGGCCCATGTTTAGAATTCATAACACCGATCTTTAGAAAACGTATTGATGCTGAAACCCATTTTCCCAAAGTGCTAGTTTGTTGACAGCATTTGCCGGATCGTTATTATGCATGTTAGACATTTCACTATTATCGTGCAATTAAAAGAGATTAGAATATTCTATTAATCGAAAATAAATTTATTTCTATATAAAAATTAATTGCCTTTTTCATGTACATTGAAGAGGGGACCATCATTGTATCAATACGCATAAAGCTTAGTACATTTTAACGCTCTACAGCTTCTGTGGCAAGATATTGTTTATTTTTAAACAATATTTCCTCTGTAAACGTGCTCACATCAGAAACAGAAATCGGTAGGTCTGACAGCAATTCACTTTCGGTAGCCATTTTTCTTTTTCACGGCACTTGAGTTTTTTTTCACATTGATGTGACAAACGGATTTCATAAGATCGCTTATGAAATAGAATATAAGGTCGTATGAATTTCGTTCAGATCGTGTGAAATCCATAATAATCATGATGAAAACATGAAAAAACCATAAAAAATCGCTTCATAAGGTAGATCTTATGAAAATCATAAGCATTTTTTGCCTGAGTGTACGACTGCGCAATGAAAACATCTTATTGAGGCATGATATGATTTTTGTTGTACATATTTATGGATTCCATAAAGCCGTCGTATGAAATCATTAGATATATAGTATGAAGGTCATATCAGAGTCGTACAAAACGCATAGCGTTTGAATATGATTTTTATCGGATCTGTTATGAAATCCAATATGACTGACTATGCTTTCTAATGTTAAAGTTAACGAAAACTCGCATCAAATTAATAAGTTCCTTTATTTAATAAATAGAATAAACAAATTATTCTATTTAATAAATAATCCAACTTCCTAGTTTAATAAGAACTATTTTTAGTTGATACAAAACAAACACGTTTAGAATGTAAACATTTTGTTTTATTTATAAGTTTATGCTAGAATTTTGCTTACGTCTAAAATAATAATTATTATTAATATTATGTACAGCAAACAGTGGTCCGTCAACTGTATCAAGTAAAACAAGAATCATGTTATTTGTTCTCTGTATCGCTTTTCCAGATAAGAAATCATGGAAAAATGTCTGTCGTGGACAAGTGATTAGGGCCGCTGTATTGACACCGCACTCTGTACAGAATAATAATAAATAGATGAATATGTGGTAGATTAATAAATTAAAAGATATCGTAAACTTACCACTAAATAGCGCAAGCGCTGCAGCCGGAATTGCGAGATCTTCGACCAGTTTCTCCATATTCTCCATTTGTTTGTTCTGAATAACGAGAATCGTATGATTTTTTTCACAGAAATCCAACATATGAGGTTCATTAAGGAATTCGTATGAAATTCAAACGTGCTCCGTATGACATTCAAATCTCGTTCGTATGTATTCCATAAACCGGCTATGGAAATCATACGTGTCGTATGAAATGATTTTAGACTGTGAAATTAGTCGTTCATACGACAGACGTTATGAATATCGTATGTTTAGTTTCCTCAGTGTAGGTCAATGTGGATGGAACTGAGCGAACATGTGGCACTGTTGTAAATGAGCCGCACAATTTTGTTTCAAATGAACTACTTTAACGTGTTGTAATTAACGGGACGCCACTGGTAACAAGTATTTTGAAGTCACGTCGGATAATGTCATTCAATTTCATTTGTAGTCGTGATTGAAATCTTGTTCGCGATGGTTTGAAGACCACAAACTGATCTGTTGCTCTATCCAATACGAAGTTGTTGGAATATTTAGCCCAGATCATGTTAAATCAAGGGATACGTCAAGTTAACGTAGTTCCTGAGTTTGAGTTAAAAATGCGATTCATGTTTCGATCATGTTCAACATTGAATAACTGCTTCAATAACCGGCTGGCTGTCTAAACGGATGTGTATAATTTTACCTATTACATGGTTTTGAAGTGTAAAATTGCACTTGATATATAAATAAATTTGTCCAGAAAACAGTGAGTAGGACTGCTATTATGTCAGCACACGAAATAAACACCAGCATCAGATTTATCAATTCCTCCTCATTTTTCGCGACAAAATTGTTGGAGTAGATCTTTCGCTTCGGGTTGGCCCAGAAATTCTTAATGGGACGCAGCTGCCTCAATCGCTTCGAGTAGCGGGCGACACCAGATCCGGCCAGAACACAGCGTCTTTGCCCTTATGGTATGTCTTGATGATGTCTTCCAGCAGGCATTTCGTACCATAAATTTCCCCGTTCACGGCTAGTCCGGAGCGAAAGAACAGCGGCTTTGACATCCCCTTCTCGCTGATTGTTAGCCATAGCAGCACCTTCTTGGGGAACATGGTGTGTGAAATAAATTGAACAGCTAGAAATTAGAAGAAGAATTAGTATCTTCCATTTAATTCCAACTACCTTTGCTTATCTTCGACACATACGCGTATTTCGTCTACAATGTGCAGACTTCTTCAGTGTCTCGTACTAATAACTCGACTGAAAGAAAACCTTCGCCACCTGCCGTATATCACTTAGGAAGGACGTAGCATTTCTGAAGAAATGCTTAAAATATAAAGTTGTACCAGTAAGTCATAGGATTAAAATACGAACATCGACACCCGCCCACATCGTCAGGAAAATGGAAGCAGAATTCATCAAGGACAGCATCAAACGACTATTCAACAAACTGGACCGGAAAACTTTGGAGTGCTATTCTCTGCACCTGAAGTTAGCCAAGGAGTATCCCGTAAAGTTCCAGGAGTTCTTATCCCGAGTCAAGGTAGCAGAGGAATGCGAATCAAATAGGAAACGAACGGTTCTCGATAGGAAACTCAACAAGCTGAGAATAGAATCCCAACAGACTCGGACCACACATCACACCAAGGAACAGACCAAACTTACACCCACCATCAACACGACACCGATGGTCCACTCCATTGAAGGACTGGTTGTTAACCGATCGACGACCGCATTCACGGAAGAACAACTGACTCATCTCAACAAAGGATTAGGATACGCGGTTACAACCAAGCCCGACGTGGAACAGATCATCATCGACGTGGAGACAGCAATTACAAACACTCTTCCGACATCTTTACAAAACACAGCCAGGACTATCACTTCGAACATTATTAAGGACGGACAGAAACAAAAACACAACAACGAGAAAGAAATTCGCATCGTTAAGGAGCTGAAGTCAAAGCCTGTTTTTTACCTAAAAGCAGACAAAGGCAACAGAGTCGTCATCATGGATAAGGAGGACTACGACAAGCAGATGGCTTCTAAGATCAGTAATGGTCCTTATAGGCAGCTTCGGGTAGACCCCTACCAAACATGGTGAAACACGTGGACAAAACACTAAAAGAGTGTAAAGTAGTATTAGGGGATGCAGCAGTCCGTCTTCGTGAACCAAACCCCATCCTCCCCAGAATTAAAGGCCTCCCAAAAGTCCACAAACCCGGAAACGAAATGAGGGAGATTGTTTCATCTGTAGGATCTCCAGCCCATAAGCTAGCAAAATGGCTAGTAAAAGAATTTCAAGGTATCTCCGAGCAATTCCCAACAAGCTCAGTTCGCAACTCCCAGGAATTTGTACAACAGCTACAGTCATCAGGTCATATAAATGACAATGAAGTAATGGTATCTTTCGACGTCACAGCCCTTTTCCCTAGCGTACCGATCAAGGACACAATTAACCTTCTAGAAGATTGGCTTTTGAAACAAGGAGATGACACAACATGGAAGCAAAAGGTACGGATGTACCTTAAGCTGACCTGACTTTGCATGGAAGAGAACTACTTCACTTTCAGAGGATCATTCTATAAACAATTAAAAGGAGCCCCTATGGGAAATCCTCTATCCCCATTCCTCTGTGAACTGTTTATGGCGAATTTGGAAACAATCCTAAAAGCGAAAGGATTACTCCCAACTCGTTGGTGGAGATACGTCGACGACATCTTCGCCGTCGTGAAAAAGACGATCTCTCCCTGATTCTTCAAGAAATCAACAATCTCCACAAAGACATTAAGTTCACCCATGAAATAGAAAAGCATGGAAAACTTGCATTCCTCGACCTTCTAGTAAAGAGAGAATTATTGTCGCCATCTCCTTTAGAGTTTGAAATCTTCAGAAAACCCACAAACACCCAAAGAGTCATCCCATACACTTCAAACCACTCTTTTCAGCACAAAATGGCCACTTTCCACCACATGATCCACCGGATGTTGATCCTTCCTCTCAATAAAACTGGAAAAGCCAAAGAATTAGCATATATCTTCGAAACTGCCAGACTCAATGGGTGCGAAAAGAGGACAATTCAAGCGATCATCAACAAAAAGGAAAAACATCTTCATAGAAAATCACTAACAACCCTCTCAGACTCACCTGAACCCCTAAAACGTGTATCCGTCCCCTTCGATAAAGACATTACACAAAAGCTTAAACCACGACTTAGGAAATTTGGCTTAGACTTAGTTTTTTCTAGTAGGCACAACCAATTAGCATCGATGTTAGGCTCCACCAAAGACTCAGTAGACACATTAGGCAGAGCAGGGGTATACAGAATCAAGTGTAAACACTGCAGCAAAATATATGTAGGTCAAACAAAGAGAACCTTGGCAACAAGGTTCAAGGAGCATCTAGCGGAGGTGACTAAGGCTGTCAAACAGAACGAGAAAGGAATTTCACATAACTTCAAATCAACAGTCGCAGAACACATCTTCACGGAAAATCACGACATAACGACGAATGACATCACAATATTACGGACTACATCTACACCCTGGAAATTAGACGTCGCAGAAAGCTTAGAAATAAACAAACAACAGAACACAAATCTACTAAACAAAGACCAAGGCAATGGTTACACATGGCTCTTCAACTTACTACCCAAACGACATCAAACCCGACGAAGCGGAGCACCCGCTGCTACACAATAAGTATGTTAGGTATAAATGAGAAAGAAGCGAATTAGTTATTAAGTACACTTGTTTTTGACTCAGGATAGGTATGGACAAACTAATAATAAGATAGGTATAAACAACATAATGATAGGTAAACGTTTTGTATTTAGAAAATAGTATATATACGGCAGGTGGCGAAGGTTTTCTTTCAGTCGAGTTATTAGTACGAGACACTGAAGAAGTCTGCACATTGTAGACGAAATACGCGTATCTGTCGAAGATAAGCAAAGGTAGTTGGAATTAAATGGAAGATACTAATTCTTCTTCTAATTTCTAGTTACAGGTATTCCACTAAACAGCTCAAAACCCTCTAGGATTCAAATTGAACAGTTTAAATACTTAGGAGTGATACTAGATGCCAAACTGAACTGGAATGCTCATCTTGAGTGTGTGATCGGTAAGGCAACCAGTGCTTTCTGGATTTGCTCAAAAACATTTGGCAGAAAATGGGGTCTAAGACCAAAAGTGATAATGTGGAATTATACATCGATAATACGTCCAAAACTATCGTATGCTTCTCTTGTGTGGTGGCCAAAAACAAAAGAGGCTACTGCACCGAAAAAGCTTGCAAAACTTCAATGGCTAGTGTCCATTGCTATAACAGGAGCGATGCGCAGCACTCCATCAAATGCGTTGAATGCAATTCTAAATCTGCTGCCTTTGCACGAATATGTGCAACTAGAAGCGGAAAAGAGTATGCTTAGACTTAAACGGTTGAAAACTTTCATGTCTGGTGACTTAGTCGGTCACCTGAGCATTTCACAAAGCTTTCAAAATGGGCCAGTGATGTATATCAATGGAGACCGGATGAAACCTGTGGAAAGCCATGACATCCCTTACAAGATATGTGAAACGTCACGTATAGATTGGAAAGTCGGAGGTCCCACTGTTCGTCATGGCTCAATAAAATTCTTCACAGATGGCTCAAAAATTGGAACAAAAACGGGAGGAGGAATCTTCGGCCCTGGGGTAGAAATCTCAGTGGCGATGGGAAACTATCCAACGGTTTTACAAGCGGAGATCTTTGCTATAATAAAATGTGTTAACGTTTGGCTGAAGAGAAAATATAGATATGCAAATATTTGTATTTTTACAGACAGCCAAGCGGCACTCAAAGCGATAAGTAATTATAAATGCACATCCAAACTTGTCTGGGAATGCATTCTTTCATTCTTGGTGTGCCAAGAAAACACGGTAAATTTATTCTGGGTTCCGGGACACTGTGGCATTGAAGGCAATGAAAGGGCAGACGAGCTTGCTAAACAAGGTTCAAATGCACAGTTTATTGGCCCAGAACCATTCTGCGGTATATCATACTGTGCCATAAAAATGGAATTAAAACCTTGGGAAGAGCAAAGGGTGATGAGCAATTGGTTGGTCACCACAAAGTGTTCTCAAGCGAAAAGGTTTATAATTCCAAATGTTACAATTAGTAAAAAGCTTCTGGAGCTCAATAAGAGAGTTCTTTGTACCTATACTGGCCTAGTAACCGGATATTGCCCGAGTAGATATCATTTGAAAAACATTGGCCAGGTTCAGAATGATATCTGTCGTTTCTGTAAGATGGAACGTGAAACCTCGGAACATCTGCTTTGCAGTTGTGATGCTGTGTACAAGAGCAGACTTAAATTTCTGTACAGTGGCTATATGCAACCTAAAGAAATTTGGACTGCAAATCCTGGGAAGGTGGTGGGTTTTATAAACTCAATTTTGCCTGACTGGGAGACGCGTCTTAGGCTGGTCACTTGACAAATGGTGATCTAGCTTTTAGATGCGAATTAGTATAGTAAACAGCGGTATACCACAAAAGTTCAACTCAGTGGTTCTACGCCCCAACAAAAAAAAAAAAAAAAAAAAAACAACCCTTGTCCAGTCAACAAATACTTCGACTGCCTTAGGATAGCCCAAACCCCAGGATGTGTTAATATGTAAGATTCTTATTCCTCAAAATTAGTACGATCAAACTCGTCCTTAGACCGCCGGACTAAAACTTGAAGGTAACTCCTCACCTTCACTTATGAAGACAGCTGTCTGCTAGGAAAAGATTCCGATGCAATAGAGACAATTTCTCCCACTAATACGTCCGCTTCTAACCCTCTCACCTATATCACGAGGTCGGGACTCGGAGAATGTTGCATTTATGTTGGACTAGGCTGGCCATTAATGTTGGCTGCTGAATTGCTTTTCCCTTGCTACACCCCCATTTCCGCCTTTGCATTCCTTTGTCACAACTACATTATTGAAATTTCCACAAGGAGAAACACTTTTACGGCTACTCTAACCTTCGGTAAACTGCTTACCGTCACAATATTCACGATTACACCAACTTATATTTTACAGTTCTTGTTCAATGATTCCGTTTTTCAGTTCAAAGAGCAAAATTGAAAAACGTCAATCTAGGAATTTCGGTCTACTTCGATCGATGTGGTTAGTAGTTGCATCACTGTGCAAAATCAATGTTATTATATTGCGGTATTATCAATATAATGCGTTCTTGACGATGGTGTTATTGGTAAAAACTCATGTTCATGACACCGTGAGTTTGTCATTGTTTATGTGTTTTACAATTTCCACTAGTCTGTAATGGCATTTTGGGATAAATTCTTTCTGCAATCATTTGTGTCATTTGTGGTACCCGGTTCAAGCTTTAGTTGGTGACTGTGGCTCTTCTTGACCTTCTATTCCTGTTTGTAAGTTGTAAGTGTGAATAAGTACGAGTTTTGTAGAAGGATTGTCAAACAGATTCATTTATGTAGTGCAATGACACATTGAAGCATAAAATAATCTATGAGTGTGAGTGTCAACGAACTGGATTTACCAACACAAACTCACATTTGTTAAAAAGGATGTCAATGAAAGCAGAAGCCCACTAGGCACAATATTTACACGAGTTAATTGCGTCGGAGTTAAAGAAAAATGACATTCATGCTCTTTCGGGGCTATATGTACATAAATTACGTAGTAATTTTGGAGGAGGGTCTAAAAATGTATGACTTGTCATGTATCAGATAGTGCACCTATCAGTGTGGTGTTTCGGACGGAGGTATCGTCAAAAGTGTAAAAATATCATTCCCACAGCATGTTCGCGCCACATCATTCGAAAGCAGGAAGGGAGCTTCGTGCGATTAATAAAAAAAATGCTACGTAATTTTAAGATGTCCCCTTACCCACCTCAGTACGGTTTTTTAAGGAACTTAAGAATATTTTGTATGGAACTCCTCGATTTCCACACAGTTTCTCGTCATTTTTAAAGTGCTACGTAATTTTTGAACGTGCCCTGCAATAAATTCGAATAAAAACTATTTGCCTTCATCATTGCAAGTAATAATAACAAAAAAAATTAAGAAATAAAAACCGTTCGATTTTGGCACGGTTCGATTTTGGCAACACTAAAATTTTTGGTTTGTTGCCAAAATCGAACGGGTACTGTACGTCTATGTAATGTTTTACTGTAGCTGTCGTTGACTCCCAGTACCTCCTATTTCCCCAAAAGCTTTGAGGATAACTTGTCTTGCCTCAAAAGTTCTCCTTTTCATTGTATTGGCCTTCATAACAAGAAGGGCCCCATTGCAGAGCATATGATTGATCAAAATAATCGCAGTTCTAATCGCCCAACGCCCCCGGTTGGGTGAGAGATAGAGGATGACACACACACCAGAAATTTACGGAAGAAATGGGAGGGGAAATGGGAGGTACTGGGAGTCCACAACAGGTACCGCAAAACATTACATAGACCCCCTCATTCACACTTACAGCTCAGGAATAGAAGGTCAAGAAGAGCCACCGTCACCTACTAAAGCTTGAACCGGGTACTTGGGAAATCCACAATACCCGCGGCAATAGCCAGCGGACGATGTCCTGGTCGTATTTAGTAAAAAATGGCATTTTGCTTATGGACCTTCTTGTTTTACTTTTTTTCTAGAAAAGAAAAAATACTGTTCAGCCAGAACCACCGTTGCCAACTAAAGTTTGAACCAGATATTTAATAAATCCATTATATCAGTCACCTTACCCAGCAAACAATGGTTTTTTGCGTATTTAGTGTATTATGGAAGCTAAAACTCTACCGATATCAAACATATAAAAAGTAAAAAGTACTTAGCTGAATTCCATTTCATTACTTGTTCTATCCCAAAAGCCCGATCAGGCAACTAGCATCGAGCAATGCCCATAACCTCCAGCTGAAGACTGAAGACACGGGCATCGTTTAATCGCACAATAATCCGACTAGAAGCACAGAATTAAGTCCAGTTGATAACGTCGAAACATTGTGGAAAAATTCACATGCTAGATCTAGCTCCGCGCCTGCCCGATCATCCTAAACTGTTATTTTCTTATAACTATTACGAAATGACAGTGGAAAAAAATAAACATCAAACTTGTTAAACGCCACCGCCTACTTTTACGACTGAGTTTGTCATTCAACTTTCTGTCTTTATCAGGAGCAACACAAATCAGATTTTGACAAACTTTTGTTTTTGGGATCAATGTCAGTAATTATCTTGCAAACAACGAGGTATTTCCGAGGTCTTTCACTTCCAGTGCCATACCTCCAGCTTTGAACGCACCAAGCTTTCTGCTAGTTTAGTGTAACAATAAACCGAATCAACCCAAATCGTGTCTCCTTACTGACTGGCCTTTATTCATCGTTTCTTTCTAACTTTCCAGGGCAGTACCTCATGCAAGGCGAGGGTCATCACACCGGCGAACTGCGAGGAGAAAAGAGTGCCCCATTTGATATCCCGAAGTGGCTCGCACAACCACCCGGTCCTGGTGGAACGGAGGCCCCGCAACAGTGCCGGCGGACAACAAATCCTTCTGATCGAGGACCCGGAATTTGAAAATTTTACCCTATGAACAAATAAACCGATTTTCAATTAAAAAATCCCTTACAATAACTCACTTACTTAACTCTCCGAGTTGTCCTCGTTCCCGTTGTGCAATACTGATGCGAATATTTCCCATTCTAGATGACCAGGATGTGTTCCAAATTTGTTACATTTCTGCAGACCTGATACCGCCGGAGGAAGTCATAATGGCAAAACCGCCCGTCAAGAAGCCCAAACCAAAACCTGTTGTGTTGTATCCAACTCCGGACAATACGCCGGATCCCGCTTCCGAGGATACTCTGTCCAAGCTGACCTACACGACCGGACGCGGAAACAGCATTCTCATGTACAAGGGTCACCGTTACATCAAGAACAACTCGCACAGTGGGAAAATCTACTGGAAGTGCACCAAATGGCACAGCGGATGCAAGGGACGTGCCATCACCAATCAGATGACACCGGATTCGTGCTTGCTCAAGAACACCCACAACCATGACCAGTTATGATATTTACAGTGGTAATCGGTTTGAGGCGGTTTGGAAAAATTGTGGTTCCCTTTAGCAAGTGGTTTGATTATTTATGGAAATAAAGATACAAACGAAGCTATACTTTTTCTCTCTGCGGCGAATTGAATCTAGTACTTCCTTAACTAACATGACGTTTTCTCTCTCTTGTAGTGCCTCTTACTGCAGCCTTCTTGCAACAGTTTCAGTCGCAGCCGCTGCTCGCCTCGCCACAGTTTAGTTTTAAGACCTCGCAACGGAGCGGTCGCCATCTGCTCGTGGTGAATGGAGTAACATTTTTCCGAAATCGGCATCGCAACAACAAGCAGTACTGGAAGTGCAACCAGTACTACAAGTGCAAATGCCCTTGCATCGTAGTGATCGACGAAATCAACTCACGCATGAATGTAAAGCACATCCACAACCATGACACGTCGGGACTCGCGGCCGGGAGTGGCAGTGGTCTTTCCGGGATCGGCCCGAATGCGGCTTCGCTGGCCGGGTCCTTTCTGAACGACAGCCTCATCGGTGGAAGCAGTACCGCACTGGCTGCCGCTGCTTCCTTCGCTCAATCCGTGCAATCCAGGGCATTTTATAACAAGAGAGAATAAAGTGGATTTAAAAACCTGTTATACCGATTGTTGTGCAGACTTCATTTACAGTGATTCAGTTATTTGACTATTTTGTGGCATTTTTCTAACACGCTATACTTATTCAACAGGCTCCAACGACCCACGAGACGATACATTCCTGCAGTTGATACTACCGAAGGCGGAAATGGAAGTGGCCAGGTTCGGGATGAGCCAGCGTGGTGCCAAGAAATTACTCTACCATGGTTATGAATATGTTAAGGATCGAGACTTTCCCGATTCGACCAACTGGCGCTGTGCCTTGTTTCGCAGGCAGAAATGTAGGGCCCGAGCAATAACTAAAATCATCGGGGGCGTCACCTACGTACGGTTGACCAACGACGCCCATAGTCATGACGATCGAATGTACCGAAGAACACAAGTTTTGATGTCTAGTAGCGTAGACATCTTACCATCCTAAGGTGGATGAAAAATGTTTCTATTAGATATTGTGGAAAATATATGTTCAAAAAGCCATTTTGTAGTGCACTACAAAGACCATGTTTTCTTTGATGGATCAAAGATCAAAACACTAGAGTGTCCTTAAATTAATTTGCAAATCTGTACTTCTAGGCATCTTCGAACCGGCTGTGTTCGGTACAACCCGCCGAGGTCAGCAGAAGTTGATACACAACGGGCATGCGTACACCAAGGATCGCAAGTCGGCTAAGACGTGCAACTGGAAGTGTTCATTGTTCACCCGCTATAAATGCAAGGCACGTGCCGTCACCCGCGAAATCAATGGGGTAGTGTACGTGAAGGTTACCAACACCCTGCACTACCATCCGGTTGAGCAGTACAAGATCAACTACCGCCGGTTAAGTGTCAATCCGATAGCTCTGGCAAGCACATATGCTCCGAATGTCAAGGAAGAAGCCTTTTGAGCAATGCATTTGTAAATAACAATAACGAAATTTTACGCTTTTCTTAGGCAAAATAAATTGAGTGTGCACTTGAATATTGTAGTTTCAGCTGATTTTAGCCTACTATGGGACTCATGTTATTATGTTCATGACACGCTGCATCTCTTTTTAGACGAGAAAGCTGGCTTCACGGAACGAGCCGTGTATGAGTACACATCCCGCGGAACGCAGCGATTGGTGTACGATGGGTACTTCTTCAGCAAAAACAAAACCTTCGAAGCCGGCAGCCGGGTGAACTGGAAGTGTCAGTTCTACGACCGGCTGCGCTGCAAGGCTAGGGCACTGACCAAAACCATCGACGGATACGACTATGTGCGCATTACCCACGAGGAACACACGCATGACGTAACGGAAACACAGCCACGGCGGCGGGGACGAAAGAGTGCTTCATGAAGTGTGATGGTACAAGCTTTTAGTACAAATAAACATCTTGGTCGAAACCGTCGTTTTCCCACATTATTTGAATCTAGTACTACACGATATGGGTTTCAGTTTCACTGACATTCAATTGCATGTTTTAGGTCGATGTTTGAACACCTTGGACATCCGGAGCCACAATGTGAGCGTTGTTCCTAGCAGTAAAGGGAATTTTAAAATCATGATCGACGGATACAGTTACACCAAGAATGCAGCCTCCGGGACGAAGACCTATTGGACCTGTTCCAAGATCAAAAGTTTGAAATGTCGAGCCAGGATCATCACCTACGCCAATAGTCCACAGATTAGCTACAATGATCAGCTTCACCATCACCCACCGGATTTTTAGAAAAAAATGAACGAATTATTTATGTGCGGAAAATAAATTCAATGAGGAAACGTACTAGAGTTTAAATGATGACCACGATTGCTCGAATCCGGTGACTGTTTCTAACCTATTTTTTTCTCTCTCTCTCTTTTCTTTCGTTTCTAACTGTGTCTTTTGGCAGGTGTAAAATTTATCGTAAACCAAAAGTATATTGTTAGTAACACGAGCACCAACGAAGAAGACGATGACGACGACGAAGAGGGCAAGACGCAGTTTCCGCTGGATTTGAAAATGGTCGTGGGTCGCAAGGGTCGTCCGATGCTGCTGATGGGAGGACATGCGTTCTTCCGCAACAACAGCAACAAGAACAAAACCTACTGGCTGTGCTCCAAGAGCCGTTCGCTGAAATGCCGGGCTCGGATCATAACCCTCGACGGCAGCGCTGGACTAATTCTCAAGAACCAGACCCACAACCACGCACCATGCGGCGATAACGCTTAATTGGCAGGTTCTATCCAATCATTTTCAACCCCTTCTTTTGTTGATTCCTTTAGTGTGAATAATAAAGTATTGAAGCATAGAGTTCAGATTTTTTAATGATTCTAGTACTGCAATACTGAAACGGTTCGTTTGCGGTAAGTAATCAGAAGAATTTTCTTAATCGATTTTCCGTTCCCGTTGAGTTCAAATAAATAGTTCATTTCAAGTCCGAAATTTGTGTTTTTTTCTGTTCCCTTTTAACTCAGCTACCTTCTCTGTTTACCCACTAATACACAATTTACTTTCTTTTTTTCTCAGTTCTGTCGAATGCGGAGGTTCCGAACCAACCGCTTTCCACTAACAAAAACCCCGCTAAGAAGCCGCGTCGTAAACCGGACAGCGCCATCGACGTGGAGACGGTTCTGAGCCGTGGTGGAGGAACACCGGTCGTCTATCAGAATACACGATTCGGAGCGGCCAACGTGCTGAAGGATGACGAACTTTTCACGTTCAAGTGCACTCAAATGCGGGTGAGCTATTACCGGTGCAATCAGTTCAAGCAACACAAATGTTCCGCCCAGGTGATCGTCAAGGAAGGTCTGGTTTATTACGCGTGCAGGGACCACAACCACGGCAAAGCCACCGGGAAGCCTTTGGATGACCTCTGCGGCCTTTACCAAGCCAGGGGTGCCAAGTAAGTACGATCCCTGCCAGTATTTCGATAAACCAGGCCCATAATAGTCACCCTGATTCTGTACCTAATTCGTTCGTTTTATAAGTCACCTTAGTCTGCATGAAACGTCACTTCTTTGTTGTTTAACAAGCGCGATACTCATCAAGTACCGTGTTTGAAATTTTGCATATGCACATCCTCTTGAATTTCTGCAGTTCCGTGAATTTTAGCTAAGAGCGCCCCCAGTTTGATCGTGACAAGAGGTGATAAATGTACATTTTTCGCACGGCTGCTACGAAATATTAAGTGCCGCACAAGATCCAGTTCAAGCAAACTCGAAGGATAAAAAAACAGATAGCGAATATGTTGCTCTATTTTTGCCGACAGTTTTAAACAGTATAAATAACGTGGGATTGTATTTATACATATCGCTTCGACCCAATCTCCGAGGCAACTTTCTCATCAAGAGATCCACAAGTTCGCAAAAGCACTCGGTCTCACCCCCGAAAATGTTCTACTACTCCAGAAAAGCAGCTATTTTTGTCCGTGATCGCAGATTTTTCGCAAAAATTTTGCCATTGATTGGTTTGACCAAATAATGTTTAATGCCAGTAGCGCGTTGTTAGCTGAAGACAAGAATACTTCTAGGGGTTTTTTTTTATTAGGGCGAATCTGACATTGAGAGACTCTCTTTGGCTACTTTCTCTTTCATTAATATTCCAATCACCTTTACGTTTTTCATTCTACTATTTGTAGAGTATGCTAGCCAGCACTGTTGTGTTTCGATCTGTATGCCTCGGACGTGTTATAATGACGCTGTAATGAATGGTAGAGAGTGAGCCCGGAGAAAATCTCTCAATGTTAGATTCGCCCTAATGAAAAAAAAACCCGAGACCTGTTCTTACGTTTTAAGGCTTTTTTATTATATAGAAGCGGTAAAACAAGAGTCGAAACGGACAACTAGAGTCTTTTTATGACTTTTTGCAGCTGGAAAAGTCGACCTGAGCTCGTTACAAAAATGCAATGCAGCCTTATGAATAGTGGCGTACGGTTTATCAGCTAGCTTTCTCAACAAAAAGGTGAGAATTGGGAAGTCAACCAACCTGCTTACCCTGTGCAAAGCTATCCAGAAGACTCACGGCCCGCAGTATTTGCGTACTCCAGCACCGGAAGAGGTTAAGAAAGTGATGTACAAAAATTCTTCCCAAAAGTTTAAAAAATCGCATAAATTCATTGAACTTCACAGAAACTCAAAGAACTTTTCAGTAGTTCAAGATACTTCTTAGAAATTCAGGAATTTCCCAGAAGTTTTGTGATTTTCTTTGATCTTTGGGAACATCCCAGAAAATCAGGGAATTTCACAGAAAATCAGGGAACTTCCCATAAGTTAAGTGTTTTCCCAAAAGTTCAGGTAACTTCCCTGAAATTCTGGGTATTTTCCAGAAATTCAGGGAATTTTTCATAGATCCAGGGAGCTTCACATGAATTCAGGGAATTTCAGAAAACTTAATTGTTCTTCTCATAAGTTTAGGCAACTATCCAGAAATTCAGGGAGCTTCCCAGAAGTACAGAAAACCTATCAATTGTTTGGGTATTTCTCAGAAGTTTATGGAACTACTCAAGAGTTTCATGGAACTTCACAAAGCTCAGGGAACTTCACAAAGCTCAGGGAACTTTCCAGAAAATTAGAAAACATCGCATAAGTTCAGAGAATTTTCCAGAAATTCATGAAGCTTTTCAAAAGTACACGAGTCTTCCTAGAGGTTCAGAGAACTCCTTAGAAGTTCATGAAACTTTCCGGAAGCATAGGGAACTTCTCAGAAGTTCAGTGAACTTGTAGGAGTTCCTTGTAGTTAAGCTTGAAAACTTCAACAAACGTCTACAAAGATCGGGAAACTTTCAAGATGCTCAGCTTCCCAAATGCTAACACGGAGAAAAAAGTAAATTTCAATCGATAATATTTCATCTAAAATCACCTACACACCTATACACCTATACTGCCGTTCTACGCATAACTGTCCCATGTTGCAAAAGTTGTAGTTGAGAAAAAAGCGTTTTATGTTTTGCATCACTATTGTGTAGTGCTGGTAATATTCGTGGCGAAACCCACAAATTTATGATTGGCATTTGAAGATGTCGTTGAGTTTCGATGGAATCTGTGGTATTACAAACAATAAGATTATTTTTGTATGTAAAATACGAGGTAAAATATTCAGTGGGACTGACATGCGTAGAATCTTGCCTTGCAGCAGAGAATTCTAAGCATATCAGTCGCAATGCATGATGTATCGATGGGTCGTTGGCGATAGAATTTACGTTTTCAAATAGACATACCATGTGCATTATTGTTTATGCTCCTATCATGATTCTGATTATTTTTAACACCATATCATCGTTAGAAACACAGTTACTTCAAATGCAAATGGTGGCTTATATAGACAATTTAATGTCAATGTTTTCATGTCAAAGTCATTGCCCTTTATCAATGCTGAGTGTCGAGTTGTTCCTACAAAAGATGTTGTAAACTTAAATCAAATTTTTTTCTAAGATCTCTTTAGAAAAGTCGTAGTGGGACTTTTATGCCTAGAATTTCAACATGGGACAATCTAACTTGAAATTTTTTTGATACAAACTCAGAACAAAGTTTATAATTTTTTGTTTGTATCCAATATTATAGTTAAAAAATTAACCATATATTGAAAAAGCTGCAATTTGACCAAAAGCAACATGGGACAGTTATGCGTAGAACGGCAGTATACACCTTTACAAGTTGATTTAACTAATGTATGTTTGAATCAACTCCAGTAAAATATGGTTGATTCAACTATACAATGGTAATGTCGAAAAAAATATTGTAGATATGTTGACACTTGGCTTACCGTGCCAGTAAATTCAACCATGATTATAATTGAACTAATTCAATAACAAAAGTTGGTTTGAATATGCTTGGGGTCAGTTCAATTTTTTTTTTTTTTTGAATGAGATTTTCGGTTCTGAAATCTATTGAAAGAGAATGCAATTAAATTTATCATTTATAAGTTTTATTGTTCCAATAATAAATATGTATAGCAAAAATATACCCTGCAGTTTACGTTACCATATAACAGCGTCATTCGTTCTGTCAGCTAGTTATTGCGGGGGTAGTGAAAACTAACAGGTTGTTGTTTTTATTCGATTGTATAGTTGATTCAAGCATATACACTAATTATAAATTATAACATTTTTGTTTTGATTTACCCTTTGACAGATATGGTAAAATGATGGCTCTGTTAGCTATGGTTGATTCAAATAAAAAATAGCTTGAAAAATTGTGGTTGAAACAAAAGTGTGTTTATTAAAGGTATCAACTATCGAGATGTTCCCTCGTCATTTCTTTCCGTGAAGGGTACTTCCCAAAACTTGACGAAATTTCTCTGTAGTCCTGGGATCTTCCAAGAATTTCAGAGAACTTCCCCAAAGATCGGCGAATTTACCAGAATTACAGAAAACTTCCCAGAAGTTCATGGAACTTCTAAGGAAACATTCCAAGGATTTTTTCATAAGTTTAGGGAGCATCTTTTCAGAAGCGCGATAAACTTTCCAATAGTTCAGAAAACATCCCAGAAGCTTAAGGTACCTAAATTTCAAGAAGAACTTAAACTGTTTACTACTCGATAATTTTTCGTATCGAACCAAAAATAGAATAAAAAAATCATCTACTTTTAAAGAATGAAATTTGTCAGAAAAAGATAATTTCCCATCAACATGAGAGGCTCTAGGAGTGGACAGTAATTTATTGCTAGAACGAAGAAATGAAGAGATAATATTGATAGTTCAGTTAGAGTACGTTTTTAATATTTAGAGTAGTTTTCAATGTTTAATCAATTTCACGGAATTTTTTCAACTTCACGAAAATTATTAAATATTTGTGGTATTCTGCCTTTATCATTAAAAATGTACCAACCTGAAGTCCAAACTTCTAAGAAGCTGAAGCTGCTTCTCAAAGTTCCGGCAATTTCAAGAAAATTGTTTCTATTCCATAAATGATCAGCAAACTGTTTGGTAGTTCAACCAATTTTTCAGATACGTTGAGAATTCGGCAATTCAATGGACTGCTCTGAAGTTTCACCACTTATCTTCTCATAGGAGATCGAGCAAACTTCATGATTATCTTGAAACTTCCAATAAGTTTATTCAATTTCCGAAAAGCTTAATCAACTTCTGTCAAGTACATTATATTTCCAGCCAGTCTTTATTGATATTCCGACGTTCATAGTAATTCAGAAAATAATTTTTAAAAACTTCGTGCAGTTTCCAGAAACTCAAAAAAATTCTGAACAATTCTCGTAACTGCCAAAAAGTGCATAGAATTTTCTGAAAGCTGGTGCATATGCAATTGAAAAATATAATATTTAAAAACGATTGCTAAAAAAATCAAAGATTTTCCTCTGAGAAATACGAATTTAATCTATCTTCATCATATCAACACCGGTTTCTCCCAGGAAACTTATCAAATCAGCCATAGTAAAATGTATCCTCTACTCTAGAAGATAAGCCTGAAAATCCAGTAAACTAGCCGAAATTTTCTATATGATTTATCTATATGAGCTATTTGCAAGTGACCAGTATATCAATAAATCGACAAATTAGTCGTAAAATCCACAACAGTCACAATTGCGGGAAACTCCGAATTTCGAACTAGTCACCGGTTTCCAGAAAATGCAGTGGCTATAAAAAACCTAAGAGAAACATTTGTTATTTAGGAATGAACCGAAAAGGCAATTCGCTAGAACCGGGAGCAACTTGAGGCAATTATCAGCATCCGAGGCGAGCAACACAACTTTTTATCCGTCGCCAGCATCACACGCACTCAATATAACACAGAATATACTCAGTAATATTTAGTTTTTGTTTAGTAAAAGCTGAAATTTTACTCAATAATTGGTATTATCAAGTAGTGTGTACTGTTTTGGAACGCTATTTTCCTTGTTCCAAATTGCTGCAAGAATAGATCAAAACATATACCAGATTTACAATGATGCAAAATGAATCCAGTATAAATAAAATTTACTACACCGGTGCAGCGATATTTTTGCGTTTGGTCTAAAAATATAAATCCAAACCACGATTTGAACCGCCGGTGAAGAAGCCCTTACGATGCATACGAATGCACCGATAGTGAATACGTACCAGTTTGACGGTACCGTAAAATCATTATCCGGTACAACGTTATGCCTGAAACAGACATACAACCTACAGCGTTGTACCATGGACCAAAAGGGAAGGACGTAGTTGTGGCGAAGAAACATTTTAAAAATATGGTTCACTATCTTACTAGAAAACCTGCTTCTAGTACTGTCAAAGTGCCATGTATACTAGGTTATTTTTAAATTACTTAGACGTATTTTTTGGTGTGCATGTAACTTATTATGTCAGCTGATTTTATTTACATAATTGCTTTGTAAATATTGTCACTGTTGCCTTGCTGGAGCTGATGCGTATTCATAAATCGAGATCTCACTGGGTCCCAACAATTCAAATACAGGTTTCAATGAGCCAATTTCATGGCCCGTCGATGGATACCGCACTTCGACTGTCGTCACAGATTAATGCCAGCTGCTCTGAATGTAGAACATTGGCCGTGACACCGGCTAAAACATGTCAAGACGACTTCCGATTATTATAATATAAATATACAATTACTAATTGTTTGATGAATGCATTCTCTGTAACTTGGTATTGCCATAGGTACTCAGTGAAAAAAGTGCCCGGGAGCCAGGATCAAGGTATCAGTCGTAAAGTAACAATTTTCGAGCATTTTTAGTTTGACCAACGTAAAACTTTTGAAGGTGGTAACTCAAGGTAACTCCTCTCTATTTTTTCCTATCAATCTTCTCCTATCCCTAACCAATGCACGGAAGTTAATGGGACAATGGGTCCCCGCTAGAGGAAGCGGCGGCATACTATACGGATAAGTATGCACGAACGCTTAGGCTGAGTAGGGTCTCACTCGCGTCTTAATGTGTAATACTGAAATTACTACCGACTAGCCGTTTTATACACGGGTTTTCATAAAACTTAAAGTAATGACACGCAGATTAGGAATAAAGATGAATTAATGCACCAGAAACTGGACGGACACCTGCGCCTATCCAGTAGGAGAGACCCGAATACTACCACCCACTTTCTAGAGTATCGCACCAGCTGACCCGGCGGGAAGCGGCTCTCCGGATATGCCTTAGTTGAAGGCACGATTTATGGCACCTAACAATATACATTATTAGTGTGACCATTTTGTTAAGTTTGTAATTAATCGAATTGTTTATTACTGGGGTGAGTTTTCGTTCAGAAGTTTCATGGGTCACTGTTTATGTTTCAATTTAAATTTTGCGGTGTTTGGCAGTTTTATTAGGATAACCTGGTTTTATTAAACGGGTTTCAAGATGCATTTAACTGCGTATAAGTTCATATTTTACAATTACACTGATATATCACTACCGATATCATCGGTCAAAGAACTTCAATCAAATCAATTTACACTCCGTAGTTTTTCTTGCCGCCTCAACCTGATGTCTGAAAAGCAAAAGTATGATATTAGATTGTGAATCGATTGAGGAGTTCTTAGAAGCCCCAACTTTTGAAGGCTTTGATATAAAAGACGAAATGCACGTTCTCTTGATTTGACTTATGTGTCTTTCTCCCTTTTTGAAAGGCACTCTCACAGTAAAATGAATATGCAAAGTATCTACAGGTCACGATTGTAGAATCCATAACTATGATAATACCTGCCATTTTTATCGATCAGCCCTTGATTTTGTTCGATTGGGTTTCACGATATGTAGCTTGTTTACATTTCTCCTTCTTGTATTTTTTAACGTCCCTTCTTATATTTTTTTATTTTGATCCCTAAGATGATTCAGAAATGCACTCATGCCTACACTAATGCCGCTGGGCCATTTTAACGATGGTTTCTAAAATGATAATTTATGTTCTCAATATATACTTCAGCAATGAGTATGCATTTTTACTTACCGGAATCACTGGAAAGTTTAACCTGAGTGCGAGACTGATCCTGAAGTTTTCCTCCCACCAACTCGTTTCCATAAATCAATTGTTGAGTCATCATGCAGAAAAAGTAGGCAAATAACTTATCTTAATTTTTCGTCCCAGAAACACAGTTATGCTCACTGTACATCAGAAAGCACCACCGAATTTCGAGTTTGCTTTTTGTCCGAGACCGTGTTTTAATCGAGACGATCCACTAAAAATACGATTTTGGTTCTCAAATCAAAACAAAAAACAGAACAGCTGACTTTGTTTTGACAAAGAAAATAGTGTTGCCGAAGTTGAAACGAAATTGGAAGGAGTGTTGCTGTGTTTTTCTAGTACTGCCCTGATAATGATATTCTAGTATACATGGAACTTGATACACTGAAAATTTTAACCATGTGCGTCATGATTAAATCGTCAGTCCGATGTCCGTAATTAGTCCGTGGTTGTACCAACAATCAATATGTAACTAGCGATTTGAAATTGGTTCACTGTTGTAGAACCCCTTGGTCCGAATTACACCTTGAAGCCAGCACCTTGTTATACATATTTGCGCCTTTGTTTTGATTTGCTGTGTTATTTTGACAGAGTATTTGAGAGTGTGTTCATGTGAGTTCATTATAAGGGGTGCATTATTGAGCTTGGGATCGAGCTTGGGACGATGTTCTAGTACTGACTGAGCCAAGAAAAAAATCGTTTTTGTATGGGAACTACTGGTCTTAGAGTTAGTCTATGGTTGTACTCCGTTAGTCTAGTACGTGTTTTTTTGTACTGGATTAAAGTATTTGACAGTTCCTACAGCGCTGTAAAACTGTTTGATTGCGGTCTTTCTTGTAAACCAACGACCTTCGCCTTAATATTGATTGCATTATTGTTTGGGCGCAACGGAATCTTATATGATCTTATTATCAACCGAAATACCCAGAAAAAGTCAGTAATCTATATGGAATAAATCAGAGATTCATTAACTTGTTCACATCACGGACGGTCCTTTTGTTTCGTCGTAAATAATACGTAAATGCAAGTTATTTCTGCGCTATTTTCAAAACTTCAGCTCAGTTGGTGGAGATGTGGAACTAGTGGAAAATGAATTACAAGATTGTGCGTCACTGTAAAAATATTGACCAATTATAGGCCACCGAATCGAATTCTATGATGTTTTCTGAAGAGCTCTTAGATCCATGCCAATAGTATTCAAGTATTATTAATATTATGAATTATTGTCATGCATATTGTCAATGATTATACATTGATCATAACACTGACCGTGCAACATGATACAATTATTGTCAATATATTGAATGCGCGCTTTTAGGACATGAAGCTGAGTAGGCCTAGCCAGCAGTGGCTCCATAGAAAATCTGACATTCGACGATAGGGTAAGTGAGTATGTAGCGTTTTCCTCAAACTGCTTATCGATTCATCATATAAAAATCGGTGCTAACCGACCGAAGTGGCAGTGACTGGAGTAGCAGGACTATTTTTTTCACTAGAGAGTAAAATTTCTGCTCCCGTCCAAAGTAGTGTGAAAAATTAGATTCCCACACGCTCTTTGCGGAGAAATAAATCTTGAGCAAATAAAACATTCTTGTACGAATCCTAGAGGGTTTGAGCTGTTTAGTGGAATACCTGTAACTAGAAATCAGTAGAAAAATTAGTATTTTCCATTTAATTCCAACTACCTTTGCTTATCTTGACAGATACGAGACGAGTTATTAGTACGAGACACTGAAGAAGTCTGCACATTGTAGACGAAATACGCATATCTGTCAAGATAAGCAAAGGTAGTTGGAATTAAATGGAAAATACTAATTTTTCTTCCAATTTCTAGTTATTCTTGTACGGATTTCCAGTATAAATTTCGAGTTATCTTTTCTGCAGTATCACTGTTTCGATGGTTGATTGATACCAAAGAAGGAAATAGACTCACGTTGAAAAAATCCATACACCCTTTTACTTATTTAGTTATTTATTTTACGTCGGTCTATTTCCTCACACGGTGACAATCACCGACGCCACTACCTGGACCCCAATGACGTCTATATAAGGTCTGGGTCAACGCACTTCCTGCTTGTATTAAGAAATGCAGAAATAATGTAAACATATCTGAGCCAACAAGTGATGACGTAACACTATTCAACATTCTATGGGCATGCATGGATTCAGATAAGAAAAATCAGTTCAAACGTTCATTATAAATGCTGAATTGTGAAAATAATCATGAAACAAATGCCCTATATGGAGCAGAAGCATTTCCTCCCGATTTCATAGGTGAGTTTAAGTTTGAGTTAATTGGAACTTCCTCTCAAACGCCGAGGCTTGACAATCTAGTCGCGATATAAAGCCAATTTTCCATCATCGATAGACTAGAATCGGTTGAATAAAAATGAAGTTTTATAGCGCATACAATAAACAATCAAGGAGCTAACGAATCAAAATAAATAGTATGACGTAGCACTTTTCGAGCACTTGTGTAGCGTGCGTAAGGAGCGCAGTGGTATTAGTGTCATGAACGAATTTGGCTCATTTCACTAATATTGTTGTGGCAACTGAGCCAAACCTTATATAGACGCCATTGCCTGGACCCTACCTAACGACTCATGACTATGAGCCGGGGACCAACGGTTTTACTTCCCTTCCGAAGGAAGACGTGACCAGATTTTTTCGCTTCAGAAAAAAACTACCGACGTCGACTGGGATTGATCCCAGACCCACCGGGGTGCCAAGTAGCAGTCACGCTTACCACTACACCACCGACGCCGGCTAATTTTACTTATATTAGTCCAGTAAAAAAACAAAATATTGCCTAATGTCTCAAACATAAAAATAATTCCTACTTTTGCCTGGGTTCAGAATAGGAGTGACTATTGTTGGCTACGACACAAATAATTCAATAAATGTTTATTTCATTTATCTATTTTCAGATTACGGAAAGATCCATAGTTTCACAGTTATTGCAGTACTAAATATGAGAATATACAGACATGTATAACATTAGCAACCCGATACAAACATTGTTTTTACTCTTCACCTCATTCCAATCAAAGCCAAAAAAAAACCCGAATTACTTCTCTAATTGAAATTTCCATCCGGTAGATGGTCGCGAAATAACATTCATCGTGGGCACACTAGGCAACATGCAGCTCATAATTGACGGTCATCTTTTCCATCGGTCGCAAATACGCGAAAGAATCATCATTTGGAATTGCTCCCAGCGAAGGGCCGGGTAATTATTGCCCTGTCCAATTCCATCGGATATACCGGTAGTCTTATTCTCTTTCTTCTCTTCTGTCATTTTAGATGCAAAAGTCGCATCACTACCGTACGGGGCGACCCAGGTGCAGTGTATTCGTTCCGCGATGATCACAGCCACGAGAGCAAAGTCGATTTTACCGGCAAGGATATCAAGGTTATCAAGATTACAAAACTGAGAATTATCGAAAAGAAAAACATAAAATAAACGACTGATATTAATTTTTGAAATGCCATATTTTGTTTCTGTATTTGCTGTTTGGAAGTGTTATAGAAGCTTACTAATCCACTCGAACTGCCTAACTTTCAGATTCGGAATCGGAGCAGAAATCAGTGGAGGAAAGCTACTACTTCGTTTGCACGGCCGACGGCGAGTACAAGATTCACGAGAAACCGACCGACAATTTGCCGAAATCACCGAAGAGCACTAAGCCGAAACTTCCCGCCAGTGGAAAATCGCCACCGACAAGGATGCGTCGCATAAAGGGATTCACATTCCCGATATCCGATGGAGAAGACGTGGAACGGCTTGAGCGCACCGTTTTGGAGAACACCGAAGTTCGACAGGAATATGTATGGCTATTTGCTTGCTAGCTAGAAGGCATGGGATATTAAATCGATTGTGGTGTAATTTTGTTTTTCTTTAGATAACAATTCTGAGACGTAAGCCAGCTAAAGGAACGATCGTCAGCTATTTGCCACATGTTTTTTCGGATGAAGCGTTGGAAGGATACAACTACAACGGAGCGAATGCCCTTGGACGAAGCAAACTGGCTATGAAGACGTACGAAATATTTTCCAACTGTTTCTTAGGTAAGTGTTCAAGATTAGGGTATTTCGATTGTAAATCCACAAAATCCGCGATTTGATTAGTTGATTAGTTTTTTTTTTCTCAATTTGAAAAAGTATCGTTGATGGTTTCTACTCTACTCTACTCTTGTGTAATTGATCAATGGACCCTTCCAAGTGGTTTGAATTCTAGGGCCCGTGCCCCATTGTTTCCTCCACATTTCCACATTAAGGGAAGGGTATCGAACCCAGAAGAAACCTTAGTTCTATTTTTTTACAATTCGACATGGAGTTTTCATAAGGACCAATGTTGCAAACGTAAACAATGGCTTCTTTCGCAAGTTGTGTTTATGACGCAATGTTACTTACATTGATAGGGTACAACTCGTAACGATGAGTTTATGCCGAAAGAAGTATTCTTCTCCACTGGAATTGACTACTCGCTACTTAAGTTTTCTTCGACTACAAAAATTAACGTGTGCGTGGGCTACCACGGAACTGACGGCCTCTTGCGTGTTCTCTACTGAATACTATTTTGGCTTGTGATATTTTCGGGTATAGGTACGGGAGACGTGACCATCCAAATACAGCCTACCGTTTTTACACACTTTTTTATCGATGTCATCAACCGACTCGAGGGGCACGTCGAAATCAACGCTGACGTAGTTCTTGGCGCAATAGTAGTTCTGTCGGGTGATCCGATGCCAGTTGATGGCCACCACTTGATAGTGTTCCGAGCTGAGCTCCGGGTGCACGACCAGCTGGGCGATGTAATTCCCCTCTTTTTGAGAAGATGTCGATCATTGAGTGGGTCCCCAGATTTGCTCAACCGTGTGGGAGTATTTGAGCCCAGGACGGTGTCGTTTCGGTTGCGACGGCTGTCTCCCATGTTTCTTGTTACGCGTTCATGTCGCCGGAGATGATAAACAGTCCTTGCCTCTAAACTAGTTTGCTGATGTCGTTTCGTAGGACCGTTGTTGTTCCGTTAGCGGAGCTGGCTTGCCTGCGACAATAGGCCGCGATAATGGTGATAGGGCCGACGTCAGATTTGACTTCAACTCTGCTGGCTTCAATATACTGCAGCTGAAGATCGCAGCATGCCGTGCTTTGAAACTGACGTGTTTTGTTTTTTGCTGCGTAGTTTTCGCGAAAAAAATAAAAAGTCGCTGACTCATAAGGGAACGTCCATTAATTATGACTTTTTAGAACCCCCCCTAGTCACGTTTTTACCCTTCTTACATCAATAGAAGGGTATTAAGATCGCTTGAAAACTCGACTTTTTATCCGAGGCCCACAGGGCCGAGTGTCATATACCATTCGACTCAGCTCGACGAACTGAGCAGATGTCTGTGGGTATGTATATGTGTGTGTGTGCGTTACAAATAATGTCACATCGTTTTCTCAGCCATTTGTGAACCGATTTCAGTTTTGTTGATCAAAGCTATGAAATCTCCGGCAAATGAAAGCAACAACATTCCCATAGAACGCTATTGATTTTTTTTTTCATTTGGACATTTCGTTATGAAGATATGAACGAAACAGTACTTGACGGCCTATTATAATAGTAATCAAACAGTTTAATCTCCGATTACATACTGAGCTATTTGTGTACCGATTTTAGTTTTGTTGATCAAAGCTATGAAATCTCCAAATAACTGGTCAAAATTTAATTATGATTGGATAATCCTTCATGGAGATATGACCAAAACAACGCCTGACAGCACATCCCAGACAACCACAAGTCGTATAACAGTGTTGAAATACTATCGTATATTCTCATATTTTTAGTGAAAATCGCAATAACTTGTGGCCTTTATCGTATCATGTTTAAGTTAAATCGTAAAGAACGCAAATTTTCGATGCGATGTGTCATTTATTCATCGTACTGCATCACAAACTAAATCGGATATACATCGCTAACCTTTTTAAATCGAATTTGTTATTACATATTCAATCGCATATGATATCAAATACACTCGTTTAAGAAAACAATGAAATTTGCACGTATATGGCCTCCACTTTTGCACGTATAAGCCAAATTTTTGCATTCTATACGATTTGTTTACTTACATATATGTTTGTATATCATAAGAACAACTTTCAATATACGTACATTTTGGTTGTCTGGGATAATTGTGAGATGAAAATATACTCGTTGCAGTGCAAACCCAAACAAGACCAATCACACCAATCGATGCCGCTTGCATTCTATTGTGTCGCATCTGGTGCGTTGTATAGCACATACAGCGGACTAGCCACACTATGCGACTCTATAGAATTAGAGCAGCATCGATTGGCTCGAGTGGTCTGGTTTTGAACTGCAACGAGTATATTCGAAAATTACACAAAGTCTCCATTTACTATTTTCAAAGAACATGTACTTATTAAGCATCTTGAATTCATATCGATAATCAAAATTGACGCTTAGGATTGTCTAATAATTCATTCTATGGACTGATTATATGAAATTTCTAAAATTTATGTAATTTCCCCTTTTATATAACTAACATAAACAGGCTGTTAAAGACATAAACATGGCAATATGTTAATCACTTCGATGAACAATACGTTCAGGATTGACAAATAGTTAATTTTATAAACTGAATGTATGACATATCGAATGTTCGTGGATCTTCCTGGGATTTCGAATGAAAATATCTATCCAGTACATTACTGGCCACATTTGAATTCGTTATTCTGGTGAAGTGTAAGAACGGTTCAGTCTCACCATCGCATCGGTGGATTAATGCAGGTTTTTGTATGAACCTTAAATTTTTTTTGTATGGATTGTCACGTTTTCCCAGACCTCCCCTCCTCCCTTATTGCGTGACATAATTAATGGACCTCCTCTAAGTAGCACGTGTGCCAGTGAATGATGCACGCTACTGAAATTGCCGACTAGAAGAATATTGATGTATTCCATCAAACCGATACCTTCTTGATAGATCCACATTGAAGAAAATGTTATAGCCAGGCAACAAGAGCCGCTCAATCGCTACTTCATTCGGGCACACCACACCTATTGATGAAGATCAGGAGCGCGTTCAGTTTAGTTGTATTTGTTATGATGCCGATGTACGGGATATGTTATACGACGTGAGTTCCATGTATGGATAATCCTTGTTTTACTTGTCGTCGTGGTGCAAAGGTTTCGTCGGTCGCATTCAGAAATAACGTCCAATGGAACGAAAGAAGAAAAAATATTGTGCACAAACACCTGGAAAGTCCGGAGTGGTCCGGTTCCAAGCTGGCTGAAGTGCTGAAGATCCCGAAAACGACAGTTTGTCGAGTGCTCAAAACCTACAAGGAAACCCTCAGTGTGGAAACGAATCAGCAGACCTCCGAAAAAACAAGAACCATGTGCGTCAAACCGAACCTCGGTATTTCGATCCGAGATGTGACCAGAAGGTACAACGCCAACTTTCATACGGTACGAAACATTTTTGCCAGGGAAGGATACAAGTCGCACAAAGCCAGTAAACATCCGAACCGGCACATGAAGTAGAATTCCGTTGCCAAAAAGCGTGCAAGGCTCTTGTACGACCGTTTTTTGACGAAACACACTTTGACCGATGACGAAACATACGTCGCGGCTAGACGTGGAGATGTGCCGGAAAGATTCATGTTCGAGTTTGCCGACAAGTTCGCGAAACACGCCATGATTTGGCAAACGATTTGCAGTTGTGACATGCCAAATTTGGCTCCATTTGCTTGAATAGTTCTCGAGTTATGCACAAAATTTATCTTTCATTTGTGAGAACCCCCCCTTTCCATCTTGAACTACCATTTGTTAAGGCAAGAGCGTTATTAGGGCTTGTTCTGTATGGTGGGACTGATATGCTACACTGATAGGCAAAATAAATTATTATTTTTTATTAATTAAAGTAAACACACTGTATCTTATTTTTTATATTCTTTTTAAGTTTCACTTATGGAATACTGCAAAAAAAAGGAGTTTTACTTAGAGAAAAAAAAATCAATTTGTGTTGAAAAAAAAAACAGTGACAAAATAAAGTGCCCACTTCATTTAGGCTACAGAAAACATAAATTAAAGTAAAATAAAAGCATTTCAATAATTGATGTGTCCTCCTTTGGCCTTCTAGTGACCTCTGCAGGTGCTTCGACATGCTCTCGACCAGGTTCTTTAGGTGCTGTGGATCTAGCTCTTCCCAGGCGCGCTCCAGGGCTTCAAAATAGTTATTTTTATTGGTAACACCAGTTTTGTCAACCCTGGCATCGAGAATTGCCCACAAATTCTCGATGGGATTGAGGTCTTGGCTTTGTGGAGGCCATTCCAGTGGTTTGATCCGACAAGACCGGAAGAAAGACTTTGTCTTCTTGGCAGTATGCTTCGGGTCGTAGTCCTGCTGGAATACGAACTTCTCTTCAAGGCCTGTCTGGATCAGTGAAACCTCCAGATTTTCTCGCAGAATGTTGATGTAAGAATCTGCCGTCATTATCCCGTCGATTTTCACAATGCTTCCCACTGCACCCCACGAAAAACACCCCCAGATCATCACATTTCCTCCTCCATGCTTCATCGTGCCTTGGATGTGGCGCTCCTGAAGCTCCTCTCCCGATCTGCACCAAATACGAACCCGTCGCTTTCGGTTAAACAGCTCGAATTTTGATTCGTCTGTCCAGAGAACCGTTTTCCAGAACTCTAGGGGCTTATCAGCATGCTCCTTAGCAAACTTAAGCCGTTTGGCTTTGTTTGCCTTGCTGATAAATGGGCGCTTCCGGGCAAGTTTGCTATTTAACCCCTGTGCTACGAGACGGCGACGAACAGTTCGACCGGAAACTGATAACTGAAGGGTTTCCTGGATCTCGCGGACAGTTACCTTCGGGTTCTTCTTGACTTCGCGCATGATCTTGGTGTCCGTTCTCGCATCCGTTTTCCGCTTCCTGCCTCTGCCAGGGCGATCCACCACTGATCCAAACGTTTTAAGCTTCAGAAGTATTTTGCCAACCGCTGCCTTACTGATACTGTACTTCTTAGCGACAGCCCGGTGCGATTCACCGTTTTGCACATCACGAACGACCAATTTTCGGATACACAAGGGAATTGCTTTCGAAAGCACTGCGTTCTCCATTTTTTTCAATTGAATCAAATGCGATCATGTATACAAATGCACCAGGTTGAGCCGTTTGCTTCAAAACATGTTAAAATATCAAAACATAAACAATCGAGGGGTCTTCCAATGGAAACTTATCGAAAACATATCAATTTTTGAAGTGGGCACTTTATTTTGTCACTGTTTTTTTTTTCAACACAAATTGTTTTTTTTTTCTTTAAGTAAAACTCCTTTTTTTCAGTATTCCATAAGTGAAACTTAAAAAGAATATAAAAAATAAAATAAGAAAAAAAACTACACTGTGTTTACTTTAATGTGAACCAAGTAAATGAGAGAAATTGAAAAAACGAAGAGGTGGGCACTTTATTTTGCCTATCAGTGTAAATGTTACTTTGTGAAACTGTATGTCGGTTTGTGAAAATAAAAAAAAATGATTTTTCTAGTTCAAAACCGAGAAAAAATAGTTGAGATTCTTAAAAAATATGTTTGTGCTAGGAAGAGCACCTATCATCGATACAGATGGAAAAAACATGTTTTTTTTTTTAAATTAAAATCCCCTATTGAAGATTATGTTGAAGAGACCCACCTTGCTTGTTTCTGGGTGCGTCGTGGGTGTTGGCAGGTCCGCCATCGTGATAGAACCCTTCTAAAGCTGCAAGCTTGTTCCTGAGTGCAGAAATTTCTTCTGACATGCACTCAAAAAAATCGACACGTTGTTTCCACGTGAAACGCTCGTAAGTTTTGTCCACTGCCAAAACCAGTAATAAACACATAAATAACGTAAATCCACATTCTACTTGAAAATCACATAAGTATTACGTGATTTTTTACGTAAAATTCACTGGCACGTAATGTTCCCTGATTTTACTGAAGAAAATTTGGTTACGTGTCCAGGTGAAAGTTACGTGAAATAATGTGTCGATTTTTTTGAGTGTGGTGGAGAATCTTCACCTTTTTTGGTACCTCCTCTACCGAGAGCGCGGCAAACTGGTTGCTCGCTAGTTGTCGAGCGTTAACGTGACTTGAATTTGATGATGACAGTCTTGATGTTGAAGAGTTGCGCATATTTGCTCAGTGCATTTCCCCTTGCTGCCAATTGGCCCCGTTCGAAACATTCTTTGATGGCGCACATCATCGATCATCCATGATCAACAACATAATAGGCCCTATCAACATTTGTATACAACTGGTCTGACTGGATTTTACATATTATCCATGTACGACACAGCACCAGTAGTATCATTATTCGTTACAAGATTGCATTGGTTTCACTTATTTTATTCATTATAAATCTTCATCTTCATGCTGCTGCAGTTTTTGGTTGTTTCGTCGTATAGATTATAGCTGATGATACTGACTTCTGAATTCAGAATTCGGTAGGCTTAGCTCACCAACACTAGTAATCACTAGTTGCCAAACCAAAGAATTTCTCGTGAAAACATCGCATCATTTCTAGCAGCGATTGATTCTTCCTTTCCGTTTGGTTCCGTTTGGTTAAGACCTCTTTGGTCAGTTTACTGAAACAGGAAACCTTTTTCCCCAAGGGCTTTACTGATTTTGAGAGTTTATGTGGCTCTCGATCAATCTGGATCTTTTCATAGACTTCAAAATTCAGCCCCGTGTAATGAGAAATATCTTCTTCCAGTCGGAGTTTTCATATCTTACAGAACGCTTTGCTCCGGAATACTTGAGTGTACTCTGCGAGTCGAATGAATCGCGAAGACTTGATTCGACAATTGTCGACATTACAGGTGTGAGCGACTTGTTTTGACTTGCATACTAAGTCTGACTATCGGAATACCAGCAGTGTGTTTTATGATCGTTTCCTGAAAAGATAAAGATAAACGAGCCATTGTGTCGAAGACTCTCCATTTTATTTACACGGAAAGTAGATTGACTCGAATGTAGTAGACCTGGGTTAGTATATTGTTGCCACAGTGATACTTGCCTTACGACTCGTGTCCAGTCTTCAGAAGTGTAGTTCCTTCAGGTGCTTGTGGACAGTGCGGCCATCATCCCCTACTGCACTGGTTTCTACAAATCAGTAACGTTTTAAATATTTTATCAGCTGTATTGTTGACTTAAGTTAAAACAAAACATAAATCATGCGAGTTTCAAGCAAATTCGATCCAAAAATTTCAAAATAAAGAACACAAAAACACTTTCAATCTGAAAACATTGTTTCACAACTTTCAACACACTGGTCTTCTTTTTTTTTCATTCCACACTCTGCCAATAATCAAATCGCCGCTATGAGGCGACTCTATATCAAACTTTAAAACTGTCAATAATCATCAATTCACTCGCGACAAAGCGGACAAACACTCAAACAGAATAATTTATGTCCGGAAGTCACAATACTACCATTAATAAACCAAAATAAGCTGATGTAACTTTTCTTCTGGGTGCGGGGGCGAAGCACAAAAAACCGAAAAATGTGGAAATACTTCCTAAACTTTTACATTTCGGGAGGGAATCGATTGTATTCACTACGTCTTTCCCAAAGCACGCGGATATTTTATGATTTCACTGTTAGTTAAAGTTAAATTACGAATTTTTTTTTTTATTTTTGTAGCGAAAACGACGCAGCAAAAACAAAACACGCCAGTTTCAAAGCACGGCTTGCTGCGATCATCTTATATAAACTTCATTTCTATCATCAATTCTTACTCTGAATGCAAACTTTCATTTTTATTCCACAGAAGCGTACGAATCGGATGGCATGAACGTACAGGAGCTGGCCTTCCAGCTATCGTCGGCGATCAAGCAGAGCCGCAACCGAATGCGCCAGCGCACATTCAGAGCGAAGAAATCCATCAAGAAATTGTTGAGCGCAAAGTCCGAAAACTAGAGATAATCCAATACATCCAATTCGTTTGACATTTTGTTACTTAAATTTTGATTTGAATAAAATTAATTAGCTTAATACGCCGACTTGTTCTCTTTCTCGTCTGCTGATTTGTACTTCTGCTTCTGACACTAACGCGTTAAACTAAACCATTCCAGAGGGTAACATTACCATGCTGATAGAAATTTGTTCCGAAGCAACTTCTCAGAGTGACTCTGAGCCTGAGGAGGACTGTATCGAACCGGTGAAGTCGTTACGCAGTGCAGGGTTTGTCTTCCCATTGCGACACGGAGATGACATCGAACGACTGGAGCAAATGGTGAAGAAAGATCCCGTTATTTGCGAAGAATATGTAAGCAAATTTGGCATGTGCAAATTTATAATCCGATTGACTGATAATTCCAAATTGCAGATATCATTCGCACGGATGTCAAGGACGGGTGTCCATCAAAGCATTGTAACGATCCTCCAGCGATTATTCACTGATCAATCATTAGCGAGTTACACCTACCATGGCATCAACAATTCCCAGTACTGTCGGAAGGCCATGAAAGATTATGACATCTTTACGAACTGTCTGTTGGGTAAAAGCAAACCAATCAATGCTCAATAGATCAAAGATCAATAGGAAACATGTTTCGATTTTGTTTTTCAGCTGCTTGGGAGGAACACGGCACAACTGCACAAAGTCTTAGGAAAGCTCTCGTCGAAGCAACTCAAAGGGCCAAACAGCATCTTTCCTCGGCTCGATACTACCAGCGCTATCGGAAACGGTTGCTTGAGAAGCGCAAGGAAAGCTGGAAAAACAAAAAAACCAACAACGATACACTGGAGAGAAACAAGAAACTATAGGTCTATGTTGAAATAAATACAAACGATACTATCTAATCTAGTACTTTTTATTGTTGCAAAATAACGTTTTTAACCTCTTTTTTTGAACATCAATGAATAACTTTTTAATCTTCGTTTCTCGAAGCGCTGTCAATACCTCCCGTGAGAACAAAACACACCGTCAACAGTGCAGTACTAGAGCGTGACGGAGCATGTCTTGTAACAATAGTATCAGAAAAAGCAACTCAAAGGCACCATCCAGCACAGCAGCAGGTTCAAATCAAAGCAAATCGTACTCCGATCAAAAAGCCAACCAAATCGGTACGAGTAGCAGGTTTCGACTTCCCACTAACATGCGAAGAGGACATTGATCGCTTGGAACTGATGGTTAATCGAAACCCGATTATCAAAAATCAATATGTATGTCGTTTTGATTTAGTCGGTTCTTATGTATCTCTGTTTAAAACATGACTCTCTTTCTACAACAATAGATCAAATACTTGGCCAATAACAAGCCACGGCATCTGGACGTAGTACAGGTGCTGTATCGGTTCTTCGAAGTCGATGCGTTGACCAATTTCAACTGGAATGGACAGGACCGGTACGACTCACCGCACAAAAAGAAAGCTCTGCAAACGTACATCATTTTCAATAACTGTATGCTCGGTAGGTGGATATTTATTGATTTACGTTCTAGTACTATAACAAACCCCAAAATTTACAGAAGCCTGGTCAAGCCAAGGTGTAACTCAAACCCACCTGACGAACTCGTTAAAGAAAGCATTGCAGCTTCAATCTCGTCGGCGACAAAGCAGTAACCAGAAACAAAAGCAATCGTTGGATGCAGAGAAGTAGTTTTATGAAAATAAAGACGAAGAGTTAATAAGCGCAACGTGTTATAATCGAATGTCACATATCATGCGGTTAGGTGAATAAAGTGTCCGTTTTCTCTACGAGGTATGGCATTATATGGCATTTGGAATGAATAGTTTCAATATGGAATTTTGTGTAATATTGTAGAACTAGATTTGTAGAGTCTTACCACCTACGGATCAAGGTGACAGCCCTTACAAGCTTCGTAAACATTCACATTCCCATAATATTGAGAATCGTAAAACTACCAGCACCATAATTTCCATTTAATTCCAACTACTTTTATTGCTTATTTTGACAGATATGCGTATTTCGTCTACAATGTGCAGACTTCTTCAGTGTCGTGTAATAATACTCGACTGAAAGAAAACCTTCGCCACATGCCATACATATATTTTTTTTCCAAATACAATTACTTGTACCTACAGCTTAAATTTGTTGACTAACCTATCCTGAGTAAAAAAACAAATACACTTAATATCTACCTCGCCTTTTCATTATACCTTATTATTTTGTGGCACCGGTTGCTTCTCTGCGTCGGCTTTGTTGTCGTTTAGGTACTAAGTTGAAGAGCCGTTACTTTGGCCTTTGTTTAGTAGATTTGTGTTCCGGTGTTCGTTGATTTCTAAGCTTTCTGCGACGTCTAATTTCCAGGGCGTAGAGGTAGCCCGTAAGATTGTGATGTCATTCGTCGTTATCTCGTGATTTTCCGCGAAGATGTGTTCTGCAACTGTCGATTTGAGGTTATGTGAAATTCCTTTGTCATTCTGTTTGTCGAGTTTTGCCACCTCCACTAAATGTTCTTTGAACCTTGTTGCCAAGGTTCTTTTTGTTTGACTGACATATATTTTGCTGCAGTGTTTACACTTAATTTTGTATACCCCAGCTTTGCCTAATATATCTACTGAATCTTTGGTGGAGCCTAACAACGATGGCAATTGATTGTGCCTACTAGAGAAAACTAAGTCCAAGCCAAATTCCCTAAGTCGTGGTTCCAGCGTTTACGGAATGTCTTTATCTAAGGAGACGGATACACTTTTCAAGGGTTCAGGTGAGTCGGAGAGGGTTGTTTGCGAATTCCTATGAAGATGTTTTCCCTTTTTGTTAATGATGATGGAATTGTCCTCTTTGAGTCTGGCAGTTTCGAAGAACTTTCCTTACCAATCAAACCAAGGCCAGTGTGGTCTCTGCTGTACAAAGAAGTTGTCTCCATTGCAATCGATCTATGGCTGTGCCTCGCCAGCCTCGCTGCCTGCTGAGAGTCCGCAGGTCGCCTTTTACTTGATCGATCTTCCTTGCTCGTTGCGCACCTCTTCTTCTTGTCTCGTTTTCGAACCCACGGGTACAAGAGTAGTAGTTGTAGTTCGGCGAACTTTGTTCGATCTTAGCGTCCTTCGGAGTCCAAAGCAGGCACGATTGCCAGCCATAATGCACCTTTGTATTTTTCTGCTGGTGTCGTTATCGTTTCGACGATATATTATATGCTAATTATTTGGTTTTTCCGATTTTACTGAGAGGAAGAGTCAACATGTGGCCGATCATGTGGAGGAAAGTGAAAATGGTCGCTGAAAACAGTAGTTTGAAGGGATGAATCTCTGGGTGTTTTTGGGCTTTCTGAAGATTTAAAATTCTGAAGGCGATGATGACAATGATTCTCTCACTACCAGAAGGTCGAGGAATGCAAGTTTCCCATCCGTTTCTATTTCATGAGTGAACTTAATGTCTATGTGGAGAATGTTGATTTCTTGAAGAATTAAGGGAGATCCTCTTATTTCACTACGGCGATGATGTCGTCGACGTATCTCCACCAACGAGTTGGAAGTAAACCTTTCGCTTTTAGGATTGTTTCTAGATTCGACATAAACGGTTCACAGATGAATGGAGATAGACCGTTTCCCATGGGGGCTCCTTTTCTTCTGACACCTTGGCTTGGTATAAGAACTCCTGGAATTCTACGGGATACTCCTTGGCTAACTTCAGGTGTAGAGAATAGCACCCCAAAATCTTTCGGTCCAGTTTGTTGAATAGTCGTTTGATGCTGTCCTTGATGAATTTCGCTTCCATTTTTCCTGACGATGTTGGCAGGAGGGGATGTCCGTATCTTAGTCCTATGACTTATTGGTACAACTTTATATTTTAGGCATTTATTCAGAAATACTATGCCCTTCCCAAGTGCGGTAGTGGTTTTCTTCAATCCGATGAATTTGTTTGGCTTGACGGCTGGATTGCCATGATGAATCCTGGAAAATGTGAGCTGTGTAATGAAATACCTGCAACTAGAAAATGAGAAGAAAGATTAGTAATCAGTAATCTTGATCTGCCAAGATAAGCAATAAATTAAATGGAAATCTCTTATTTTTCTTGTCATTTTCTAGTTGCAGACAGCTCACACTCTTCAGGATTCAAATCCAAAAGGATGACTCCGGTAAGAAGAGACGAACCGCATATGGAATAAAACTTATTGACTGCAAATTTTGAAAGGATTCAAATTCATAGACGGGTTTGGGATTTGGATACTACTGGCCAAGCGGATTTTTTTTCTCAAAGAAACCGTACAGCAGTTGAATCCATTAATTTCAATTAAAACGACGAGTTAAATACCGTTTTGCCCTGGAAGGACCGAGGAAACGTAAAAGCTATGTATTTCAGTTAATTGTCGGTAAGTTTGAGCGTTTCGAGGTTTGTAAGAAGTTCTACTTGAACATAATTGGTCATACTGGTGATTGCGGGTAAACAAAATTATTTCGATTAATTAACAATTGTCTATGATATGCGTTCAATTTAGTTGTTTAGTTTATCGATTAATCGATGGCGATGACGATTGGAGTCGAAGATTTTCACAGCGAAGAAAGCATAGCCTGGATACGACAAAGAAAGATTCTGTAAAGACACACATAAATTCTTTAAATCCAAGCATTTCGCAAAAGTAGACGTGAGCACGCGTCCAATAGACTCTAATTGTCGACCGACTAGACAGAAAAAAATATATTTAAACACTATCTTAAAACGGAAACTAATCCAAAGGTCAGCTATCCGCTTTATTGCCGCGTCTCGAAGTATGGATAAAATTAGGCCATAAAGAATGGAAGCTGTGACTTCTACCCAAAGCCAGGATCAATTTGGGAATTCCTCGTGATCTATTGTTGAACTGTCGGACAAAACTGAATCATGTGCGATGGCACTTATGTCGAGAGATGTCTATCGTAAAGATCAGATCGAGCTAGCTGTCGATTTGCAAAAGGTCACATGTTTGTGGGATGAATTCATTGCAGGACGTCACACCAATGATATTACTAGTTGTTTCCAACGACAACAACGACAAAGGACTTAAAGAAAAAAAATAATGTCTGGCTGGACAATTGCAGTGCGCAAAACAAGAACTGGAATTTTATCAACATATGATTCTTCTGCTGAACTCTAATGAAGTTAGTGTTCGAAAGAAGTCGTTCGAGTTTTTCAGGAGGATCGCAGCAAGCTCTGACAACGAACGGTTGGGCTTTGGTGAGCTGGCACGTTTTTTCAGTATTTTTTGTGTGATGAAATTTATGCTTATTAGAATCTCAATCATAACCGTCGCGTGTGATAGTGGATGCTGTGTTTATTACCAGATTCATACCTAAACATCATTTGTGTGTTGAATAGAACTAAAATCCGGTGTAAATAGATTTCGAAAACGAACCGATTGGTACACGTTTGTTGATTGTTGCTGATTATCCGGGTGAGCGCTTTCCATTTTACTGATTTATTTGCCATTTTTCCTAAGAGGAACGATAATTAGTTGTCGAAAAATGCAATCGACAATATTGACAACCTTGATCACAAGAGGTGTGTTAACGATTGCGTGGATGGAAAGAGGAAGGCTGTTTTTTCAGTCATGAAATAAAGCAATTGGACGTCACCTTATTCCGATACATCTTTTGATTCGAACTTTTTCGGTTATTCAGATTACCATAATAGGTTAGGAGGAGGAGCTCGAGTTCACCCGCGTCACTCGGAGATGTTTGGTTAATGGTCGTGGAGCGTTCATGGTCGACCATCTCCTTAAGAACAGAATGTTATCTGGAGGGAACGCGGACCTGCTCTGGTTGCTCGATCTTACAACCACAGCAATGGAATGTTCTGGAAACCCGGGTGAGGTCTTTCCATTTTCTCCGTTTGTGTCCCATTCCAATATTTTTTGTTTCGATATGTATGTATATGTATGAGTATGTACACTCGGTGGCATGGGAGAGGCTGAGCGGGGTTTTGTTGGCGGAAGACTCCATGTTCAGCCTCCTGTAACTTTGTCAATTGTCAGTGTTTTTGGATGAAGGTTTGACAGCATTATGCAAAATGTGTGGACCTGGTGTGATCAGGGTTTCGTGTTGATAGGGTTTATAGATTTGAGGTTGTCGTGGCATGTGTGAGGGGAGTCATTTTTGGACGTGAAGATTTCAATGGTCCGTGTTTCTGTCAGGGGTTTGGGTGGCATATTGGAGGTTTCTTCGGGGCTTGTAGGGGTACAGAGGATTGTGTGGGCGGGATTTGAACTGTTTCCATAGGGTGGTTTGGACTGCAGCTGCGTCGGGGTTGACGTACCAGCATGGGCATTTCCCTTTTTCGCCCGATGCTGACCTTGCTGAGGTGTCGGTGCGGGGAGGAAGCCGAGGTGAATTTTATTAACAATACTGTACACGGTGTTCAATAAGTTCGAATACAAGTTTTCATCATTGCGTAGGTATGCGCCATGTACATATTCTGCATTGGTATTGGTGTCAGCTTTAGCTTCATTCATACGCTACCGAATATGCGCGGTGTTGACATTCTGTTAGTTGTTGTTCGTTTGTTACGCGCGATGAAAGAGTATCGGGACTTCGTAATTAAGCGTTTTTTGAACGGTGAGCGACCCGGCGATATATTCCGGCTGCTGAAATCGCATGGGGTCAAGCGGAACTTTGTCTCACGACCATCAGGCGATACCGGGAGACGTCCTCGACCAATGACCGTGCGAGATCCGGTCGGCCCGCGTTCTAGCGAGGACGCCACGGGTCATCAAGATCGTGAGGAGCGAATTCGGCGCAAAAGAACCGCTCAATCCGGAAAACGGCTGCACATCTCAACGTTTCCATTGGAACCGCTCACACCATACTCACCAAGGACCTTGGTTTCAGGCCTTACAAAAAACGTAAGGTCCATGGCGTTTCAGGCTACCAGCAAAAAGCGGTTGGATCGAGCTAAGAGGATCCTCTCTCGGCACGCTGGTCAGGAGTTTGTTTTTCGGACGAGAAACTGTTCGTGCTGCAGCAGCCGCACTGATCGTGCAAAATGACCGGGTGTGGGCGCCATCGAGGGACAGCATTCCTGAATCCAATATAAACATCCCTCGGTTCCAAAGTGCCGCGTCGGTGATGGTTTGGGGGGCAGTATGCAAACGTGGTAAGCTACCCTTGGTGTTTATTGAAAAAAAACGTCAAAATCAACGCGGCGTACTACAAAACTGAGGTTTTGGAAAAGGTTGTTGCCCCCAGTCTCCGAAGCCTCTACGGCGATGAGCACTACGTGTTCCAGCAGGACGGTGCACCAGCCCATACGGCAAATGTGGTTCAAGCCTGGTGACAATTTAACCGACCTCGGCCTCGGGACAATTTAACCGACTTTCTGGACAAAACTTTGTGGCCTCCCAGCTCCCCGGACTTGAATCCTCTCGACTTTTTTGTTTGGTCCTATATGATGGCGAAGCTGAACGAATACAAGGTCAGCACTTTGGATCATTTCAAGACGGTAATTCTCAAAATCTGGGACGAAATGCCCATGCAGTCCGTGCGTGCCGCCTGCGACGCGTTCGAGAAACGTTTGAAGCTCGTTAAGGAGTATAAAGGAGGGGTCATTCCAAGAGAAATGTTGTAAACGTTCCTTGTAAACATAGCTTTCAATAACATAAATCCAAAAAATAAAAAAAACATGTTTTCATTTTTTTAACAAATTTTGAAAGTGTATCCGAACTTATTGAACACCGTGTATAACACTGTATACGTAGTTTTTTACAAAACAATTCATACTGAATGCCATATTTTCAAAGTTCTTCGTGGGTTACACTAGTTGTTTGGGATATTTCACGCGTAACAAATCATGTGTATTAATAAGATTAATTCACCTCGGCTTTTTTTTTTTTTGCACCGATGTTTCGGCGGGGTCAGTGTCGGGTGAGGGTTTTTTTTTCACAAATGTTGTGATAGCTTCGGGTCTGTAGGTTTTGTCGGCATGAGGTTTTGATCGCATAGGGTCTATACATTAGTTATTAGGTTGTCAGATTTTCATTTGGAAGTATTGATGGTTGGCGGGGAGACAGGAGGTTGAACAACGTGGTTTTGGGGGCAGGGTTTTGCTCAGCTTTTTTTGCTACTGAGTGTATGTGTATGTTTGTGTATGTATACATGTGTATGTATGTGTGAATGTTCATTTAATTTTATAATGCATAATATATATATGATCACATCACTTATCAAGGTGAATCCTGATCCATCGAGCCCTACCCTACTAACATAGAAAAACCTCCTTCCTGTGACCTTTGTGGGGATGCAGAGGTAAACACGATCCCTAATCAGCAAAGGTCACACTAACATTCCTTCCCTATTCCCAACTGATTGCAAGGACATGGCCGGCGCCGTTATTGAGTATTAAAGAAATTGAGTCACTGAAACGTGTACAGTGAGAATGGTCGGTTACTACCAGCCCCATTCAGTTGATTCATTGTGCAATTTCAATGATTCTGATCAATCACGGAGTAGCAACCATTGATACGTGCAGTCAGTCAAGCTAAGCTAAGCTAAGAAAGAAGTCGTTCGAGTTTTTCGAATCGGGGCAGTGTTCATGCTGTGATCAGAATAAGTATGCGCAACGCTAAGACAAACCATACTTGGCATAACTTAACACTATAAAGAACAATTTGAAAAAAAAAATTTGGATTGATAATATGTTTATTTACGTTTCATCAGAAACATTTGGCATAAATACTAGAAAATTAGGTCAATTTCGAACCAATTAACCAATTTAATTCGGCATAAGCGGGTGGATAGTCATGAGGAAAATGAATATATATTTTTGGAAGTACTAGCACACCGGTCTCAAGCTTAATGGTTCGCCCCTAATAACGTAGCTCACACCATCACACTTTCAAATATTGCATGATATTTATATCATAGATTGTAAAATAATTTAATAAAATTAAAAAAAAAACAGTTAAATTAATAAAGATGAGGTATTACAATACTTCCCATATTGGCCTATTAATAAAAAAGTCAGAAAATTCACTGTTCAACATCAGAGAAGAAAACATTTGATATTAAATTTTAAATGTTCACCCTGAAACCTATGAATGCCATATTTTGAAGAACAGCTCAAGGAGGGAATATTACAATGAATAAAAATGAATATGAATCATTATGCCAAATGACCATTTCAGCGCCAACATTAGATTAGGGCGAATTTACTTTTGTAAACAATGGCTTTCGTAGTCACTTTCTCTTGAACAAAAGGTCACAAATACAAATTAAACACTCTTTAAGCAAGAGGAGCTTTATATATATCCGCTGATATATTCAATCTGAAGGAATTGTATTCAATTTCCGATAAATTAGCAGAAGTGTTTGTTTACAAAAGCAAATGTTACCGCTGATTTGGATTCTATATTATTTTAAGAGCGTTATGCCAAATTACCACTTAGCTCAAGTTATTGTTATGCCAAACGACCTTATGCCCTATGGGCTTCCCCGGTACAGACGGAACTTCGACACGCACTTGAATGGGAATTCACGTTGAATTCAATTTGAATGGGAACAATTAGCTCTGTGATTCACAGGATACTCAAAATTTTCTAAAATTCATGGCATCCTAGTTCACATTACAAACGATAAAGACCATTTCAAGCTGAACAATGCATTAGGTCCTAAGTAACAGAGATGGCATTTCGCGCTAATGTTGCGCCGGTGCGTGAAATTTCTTCCTTCACAGAGGATACAACCAACAATCAATATGCAACTAGCGATTTGAAGTTGGATCACTGTTGTAGAACCCCTTGGTCCGAAGTACACCTTGAAGCCAGCACCTTGTTATACATATTTGCGCCTTTGTTTTGATTTGCTGTGTTATTTTGACAGAATATTTGAGAGTGTGTTCATGTGAGTTCATTCTTAGGAGCGCATTATTGAGCTTGGGACCGATGTGCTAGTACTGACTGAGCCAAGAAAAAAATCGTATTTGTATGGGACCTACTGGTCTTAGAGTTAGTCTATGATACAACCATAACTCACCTCAGATAAAGCAAGTGCTCTTTTATTCGGTGAAAAATAGACAGAGTGAAAGATGGTGAAAGCATAGACTAACTCTAAGACCAGTAGGTCCCATACAAAACGATTTTTCTTGGCTCAGTCGAATACTAGAACATCGTCCCAAGCTCGGTCCCAAGCTCAATAATGCACCCCTTATAATGAACTCACATGAACACACTCTCAAATACTCTGTCAAAATAACACAGCAAATCAAAACAGGCAAATATGGTAGCTGGCTTCAGATCTGGTCGGAACTGGGGTTCTAACAGTGAACAATTTCAAGTCGCTAGTTGCATATTGATTGTTGGTGAAAGTGTGCGCCTGTGATAGGATAACCTGGAGGGAGTGAACCACACTCTCTTTTAAACGATCGCGCTCACGTGCTCTAGCCTGCGATCACTGCCGCGCACAGTGGGGCGAGGACGCACCAGTGCTCTCTCTGTGATTCGCTGGTGCGATTGAAAGTTAAAACATAGTCGGAGTTGAGTTTTACACCAACCTAACATAACCTCGCCAAATGAATCGGGTGAATTTCTTTTGACAGGAGTCCGTGGTTTGTTTATTTCATCTGTTTGAATTCGAAAACAAACAAACCACGGACTCCTGTCAAAATTGAATTCCATTCATCAGGATGAACCACACGTTCACTAGTGACGTCATCTTGCAAAATTCTGTTGCAGAAAATGTCCGAAAAAAGGAAGCGGGAAGAAACATCATTCTTTCTTCCTTTGTTATGAAGCGTCAAATCGAATTTGCAATCACAGCTGTATATTAGCAGAAGAGCTCACTGGGGCGCACGCGTCAGGGAATTTAACTGGATTCGCTTCTGTGAATTTGAGAGCTCTTCTTCTCACTCTAGAGCGATCGAGTGCAGTGTGATTAAAAACCATTTTTCTTCACTCGCATGCAAACACGGGGTGAATATTATCAAGAGAGAAGAGCTCTCGTTGAGGTAGGAAGAGTGTGTGGAAAATCTCTCTACTACACTGAGGATATGGACATCACTGCTAAGTAACATTGAGAGATTCTCTTCGTCGACTTTCTCTTTGGGTTCCTACGGCTATGTAAGAACATGTTCAACTATTTTCAACATACAGTACGGCAGTATAACGTGTGATTAGTGATCCAATATGTTGAAAACACTAGCAAATCGTTTAATAGACAAGCTATTAACCAAAGAGAAAGTCGACGAAGAGAATCTCTCAATTTTACTTAGGACCTAATGCATTGTTTAGCTTGCATTGAAGTTCTCTAACGCTTATTAAGAAGTTCCGCAATTCACCCTCACTATCACATTGGAAAGTAGTAGACAAGCATGTTCTTAATTTACTTACTAAACTTACTTAACCGTCGGATTCTTTATGTCGTCGTAGCTCAGAATTTAATTCAGTTCCAAATTTCTCATCAATTTTAACTCATTTAAATCAAGCTACACTTCAATAGAGCAATTTAATTATATAGAAAATCATGACTACGACTTATCCCTGATTCGATGATACGTCCATGGAAGCTCTCGACTTCAGGGTGTTCAACTCACTTGCCAAATTTCCAATCACTTCATCCAGGTGCTTTGCCTCTTGCTTAAGATTTTCATTTTCGGTCCAGCTTATGAACGTTGGCTTTTCTGAAATCAAATCATACCTTAATCATCTAATTTTCCATCGAGGAGTAATCTCGATTCAATACTTCATAGATTCTATCAAATCTGCCATTCTTCTGCGGCTTTCCACTGCCGTCTGCTTGTCCTTTTCGATGGAGAGCCGTACTCGGTCGAATTCAGTCATTCTCCGAAGGTGCTGCTGCCGTAATTGGGAAACACGACGGCGTGCAGAATTGACATCTTCCCACTTGGTGTTGACCTGCAAGGCAACCATCTAGAAATTCGTTCACTTCAAAAACTACCATCACCTTACTGATTCATCGAACATCTGTTGAACTAATTCCGAGTACTTCGCCAACCGCGATTCCTCTATCTCCACCTGTTGACGAAGTTCTGCTAGCTCTTGGGGAGCCTGGCCGATGCATGCCGTTGGAATTCCTAACAACCCTGGAAATAGAATTGCCCATTCCTTTTTGTATTCAAGCTCTGTCAATTGTTCTGCAATAAAGGTCATAAATTATGTTGCAGAACCATTGCATAGCATGAACTGGAATACCCTTGGACACTGATTCCACTTTTATGTTCGCCGTTTTCCGAGCATTCGATTCGATTTGCTTTATACACGTTTGCGTGTCGATTTGGAGCTTGGCTATTTCGGCTTGCTTGTAATGGAGAAAAATCGTTTTGTTGAATACATTATATGAATAATTATGCATAAACTTACCAGATCGGACAGCAAGGTGCTGTTGGTTTTCTCAAAATTGTTCATTTTTTCGAATAGATATGATTCACTGATAGATTTTACCTGACCAATCGAGCCTTCGTTTTCGGATCAAGATAAAAAATGTCCGCCTCGTGACGTCAGTACACGGTTGAATTGAATAACCCAGGTAATAGTAAAATTTAATTTACACTGAAAGAAAAATACGACCAAACCACCAAATCAGAGGAGAGTACACAGAGAGGAATTTGATAGTCAATTTTACCATTATTGGGGGTTAGGATGACTATTGCAGCATAGTGATTTTGAACCGACTATGATCATGGTCCACAATACCATTAAAAATAGTTGATCCAACATTTGCCATAATGTCGGAATAGTCCTCGTTACCATGATCATAGTCAAGAATGCCATGAACGTGGTGAATTCGTCTATTTTCATGGTTATTGTAACCATTATATGCAATAGTCACCTTGATTATGATTTAATTGTCGGTATAACGATAGAATTTTTCTCAGAGTAGGTTCACACTAGAGGTCCCTACCCAAGTAACCACGAGGCTGTAATAGCGTGCATATATAGGGCGTATGTATTACGTCTAGTGCATCATTGAACTTGGATTAAAGCTGAAAAGGGCCCCACTAAGATCGAACTAATTCTAAATCTTTTGTCATGCCATAAGACATTGCTAAAGTAGCATTATTGCATTGGTAATGCCTCACTACATTATTAAGCTAATCTAACGCCTCATTACTTGACAACTGTTGAATTGATGCGATCCCGCATTACCGATGTTGATTTAGGGTTGAATAAGTGCAACAATATAATGCTTGTGGTTACTTGGGTATATATTGCGATTGTTCGTATTGCAGTATAGATCATTGTCCACTTCTCAAACAATGCGTTCTTGCTCAATTAATCTAGATAAATACATCCGCTTTACGTCTAATACGTTTATTGTTATCTCAATGCGCACTTATCTTTATGCTGTAAATGGCACAACAGTTCTAGACTGAAAGTATCATTCTGGAATCAGCGTAATTTGATCGTTTACAACGATGCCACGTTTTATTCGACAGCTTTTATCTGATTTATGTCTGAAAGATGTTCACTTTTAAACTGTGACAAGTCAGGCAATTTTTGAATTTACGGTTTGAGCCATCTTGTTCTGAACAGCTAAACTGCTTATATCTACGATAGTACTAGATGCATCTTGATATCAGCAAGTATACAGCTAGTTTTCACTGGATATAATGTACATGTCATTTGATATCAAGATACTTATATCACTGGATACAAGCTAGTGTGAAAACCGGAATATGAGCAGTCGCGCCAATCGATTTTACTCCCGTTCCATAAGTCCAAACAATGGCGCATCTAGTGCGCTGTATGGCGCATCTGATGCGCTATACAGCGCACTAGATGCGCCACTGTTTGAATTCATAGAACGGGAGTAAAATCGATTGGCGCGACTGCTATATTCCGGTTTTCAACTGCACCAGGAATACTATAAACACTCGGTGACTTTGTCCATGGAAAATGCACTGAAAATAATAGAATTTGTCGACCGTACACACTCAGGAAATTTTACAGTATTCGGTAATTTTTTACCGAACTTTCAACAGCTGAACGTTTGGTAATCCGATTTACCGGATTTCGGTGAAATTTTACAGTATTCCGGTAAAAAAATTACCGGAATTTGTCAAATTTTACCGATATCCGTTAAATCGGATTACCAAACGTTCAGCCGCAGACAGAGGTTCCAGCTCGAACAAAAGAATTTAAATTTGTTGTGTAAAATTCCATCCTGCACAATAGCGCCGTCTAACCAACTAATTGGTACATTAAATCTGAAAGTTTGTCTGGTAACCCATTTTTCACTAACCAAGTAAAAAAAATCTGTGGTGCCATCTGTTAGCTTATTGCTTATTGATCTTGAGGTCTTCACACAGGTAAATGAGATGAAGTCGAACGTCTGTCTGTGGTTCAGCTGTTGAAAATTCGGTAAGAAATTATCGAATACTGTTAAATTTACTAAGTATGTAAAGGCTCGAACGCGATAACGGAATATCAATGTTAGTAAATTGTTAAGCATATTTTGAAGTTTACGAACACTTGCAATTTTGAAGGCATCAATCTTTATTAACTTGTGTATGGATAGATTTTTCGTACATTGTTTGATTCAAAAAAAAAAATTAAATGTATTGTAACCAAACAATAGAATCTATATTATGTACAATTAAAAATTTTGTCCACAACGATAAGATGACAATAGGATTTATTGTTTCCACAATAGAATCTAGCGTAAATTGAGCCATCGACAATAGAGAGGGGGTTGTTAGTTGTTATGTATCTTAACTATAGGAAAAATAATATTTTTCCGAACAAATTTGAGTCAATTACTAAAAATTGTATTGTTTCACAATTGTTAAAAATCCTAGCACATGGAGTAAATAGTAGATCTATTGTAATGAAAATATGATTTTTTTTATTTATCTGCTTCATGAATAATAAGGTTGATGGCCGTAAATAGAGTTTAATATTATTTTTTATTATTGTATTTTAATTGTATGGTTATTTTTATCCCGGTATCCATACATTTTACCGTTTCCATATATGACTAAACTCATACTAACTATAAGCTATATAACCTGTACTAAAGTATGCTGTTTAAACGGTAACGGTTTCTTTTTGCTGGACTAAATGCTGATGAAATGGCTGAAATGCTGTGCGCTGTACTTATTGATTGGATAGACACGAATGTTCCTTATCGTCGTCCCGCTGTTTCTCCTCCATGGAGCTCTGCTTTGCTACGAAAACTAAAACGAACACGAAATGCTTCACAGCGTAAACTCCGGCGATACCGTTCCCTGGCGAATAAGCGTAGTTTTCACTTGGCATGTAATGAGTACCGTAAACTTAAATCTTACGTTTTACGGGTACAAACTCACTTAAGGCGAAACGCCAAGAGTTTTTGGAGTTATGTAAATTCAAAGAGGAAAAATACTACTATGCCAGCTAGCGTGTTTTTGAATGATGTTGAAACGTCTATAATTAAGGAAAAATGTGAAATTTTTGCTACTCATTTTTCGTCAGTGTTTGCTGCGGAAAGTATTAACCTGCGTGAACTTAACTCCGCTGTTTTGGACGTTCCATTGAACCTTGTAGACGTGGATATTTTTGAGATAACGCCCTTGATGGTAAATAATGCCATCAAGAAAATAAAATGTACATTCTCGCCTGGACCAGATGGTATTCCGTCTTCAGTGTATTGTCGCACTAATGGAGCTCTTGTCGAGCCGCTCTGCAGGATCTTCAACAAATCTTTTGCCGAATCGAAATTTCCCGCAGTCTGGAAGGAGTCTTTGATGATTCCGGTACACAAGAAAGGAGACAAACGTGACGTTAAAAACTACCGGGGAATCACTAATCTGTCAGCTGCCTCTAAATTGTTTGAGATAATAGTGAGTGGTTTCATTCTCGAGCGCACCAAATGCTACATCTCTGGCGATCAACATGGTTTCATGCCTGGACGTTCGGTTACCACAAATCTCCTAGATTTTACCACGACCTGTTTTTATCAATTGGAGAAAGGGCACAAGTAGACGTCGTCTATACTGATCTAAAAGCAGCGTTTGATACAATCAACCATGAAATTCTGCTGGCAAAGCTTTCAAAACTCGGCACATCGGAAAGATTGACATCATGGCTGTGCTCGTATTTAACAGACAGGGCTCTGCGAGTAAAACTTGATACAAGCACTTCCTGTTTCTTTACGAACTCGTCAGGTGTTCCACAGGGTAGCAACCTTGGACCGCTGCTGTTTGTTTTATACTTCAACGACGTATTGCTTCTACTAGGAGATGGCTGCAGGCTTGCGTATGCTGATGACCTAAAGCTGTTTTTTGTGGTACGGACTGCCGAGGATTGTACTCGTCTTCAATCATTATTGGATCGATTCACTGATTGGTGCCGTCGGAATAAACTTATGATCAGCATTCCAAAGTGTATGGTAATGTCGTATTACCGCATCAAGCAGCCGATTGTTTTCGACTATACCATCAATGGCGTCGTTCTACATAGAACCGACCAGTTCAGCGATTTAGGTGTTTTACTGGATTATAAATTATCGTTTAACCTCCACCGCTCTGCTATGATTTCAAAGGCTAATCGCCAGCTAGGGTTTGTGTCAAAAATCTCAAGAGACTTCACTGACCCGTACTGCCTGAAAGCTCTCTACTGCTCACTGGTACGACCGATCCTAGAAAATGCCGCCATGGTCTGGCTTCCTTATCAATTGACTTGGAGCTTGAATATAGAAACAATACAGCGCAGGTTTATCCGGATGGCATTGCTTAATCTACCATGGCGTGATCCGCAAAATCTTCCGCCGTATTCAGATCGCTGCAATCTGCTGCAATTGCATATTCTGGAACGCCGACGGAAAAATCAACAAGCGGTTTTTTTTGCTAAACTTTTGAATGGAGAGGTCGACTGCTCGAGGCTTCTCTCTCAACTGAACATCCGAGTTCCTCCGAGAGCATTACGGAGTGGTACTCTTCTCCAACCCCGATTCCATCGAACAGCGTTTGGAAACAACGAACCTCTAACAGCTATGATGCGAGCATTTACGACTGTCGAAGAATAATTCTTATTCTTATATTATTAATAATTCAATTATTGTTTGAATTTGGCGAATCTTCAGCTCACTTTTTGTTTCGTGTTTGTAATGCCCGTTTTATTTAGTTTTAAGTTTGTGTCATTTAGACAATAAGTCCGATGAACTAAATTGATTAAATAAATAAATAAATATATAAATAAAAAATGTGTGTATTCTACAGCTATCGAAGATATTCACGTTCAAATTCCGACGTTCTTTTCATTTCACGTTGGTCCCTGTTGAGTTGTTGCGCTGTAGAATTATTCATCATTGCCAAGATGACATCATCATCATTGTCATCGCGGTCTAATCTGAAGCGTTAGCGTTTGTGACGTTTGACTCATAGCATCATGATCGCGAAGATGTGGGCAAAAAGGAAAGGGAAAAATTGGAATTCATCAAAAATTTTGCGAAACAAAAACAAACGCCATTACGCAGGAAAAATATAATCGCCGGAAAAGTGTTGTTTTTCCGATTATTTGCAGTAAAAATTGTATTCAGTTGAAAGTTCAAGTAGAGCCTCACGAAGGGAAGATGTTGCTGAATCTAATAGTGCAAGTTTTTGTGAATTTTAGCTGCGTTGAAAATCGTGCATGTCGGGAACTTCCCGAAAAGTTAGTTCCTCCATCCTTAGGAGATTACTGGATGGCATAGGAGAGTGTGGGTACTAGTGATGATGGTGTGAAAAGTGGCGAAGAGCTTCTTCAGGATCAAAGTAATTAATTCTAGTTGGGCGACACTTTATTATGGTGAGTTAGTGCTGTTTGGTGACTCGAGGTTTTGTTTGAAAACATCTATAATTAGAAATTGAAGAATTAGTATCTTCCATTTAATTCAACTACCTTGCTTATCTTCGACAGATACGTATTTCGTTCACAATGTGCAGACTTCTTCAGTGTCTCGTACTAATAACTCGACTAATAGTACGAGACACTGAAGAAGTCTGCACATTGTAGACGAAATACGCGTATCTGTCGAAGATAAGCAAAGGTAGTTGGAATTAAATGGAAGATACTAATTCTTCTTCTAATTTCTAGTTACAGGTATTCCACTAAACAGCTCAAACCCTCTAGGATTCATCTTATTAATTCCGATTCAATCGGTTTGTTCAAAAGGATATTAGTTCTAAATCAACACTTCAACATTGCACAGTAAATTATGAATGGCTACTCCTATAAATGCTCTTTGGGTAATGCTGTATTATCAGAAAAGTTTAGTCAGACTCTGATACCTATCTGCTCCCTGCTGCGGTTTCCTAGTGAAATATTAAAATCCAAAGATTATGGTAACTCTCAAGCAATCGTCCGAATGATTTTCACTGAACTCATCCTAAGCTTCAGGATCAGTGGTGTTAACCATAAGTACTGACTCTTAACAATAGGTACTTTACATGGCTGTTGACTGTTGATTATGTGTTTGATTGATTAGATTTACTTATAGAAGATCTGAATCTTATTCTGTTTCACTAAAGTGTCGTGAGTTTTTTTTTTTTAGATTTTTGCTTGTCAAACTAGAAATTGCAAAAGGTGTAAAGGATTCTCAGTAACTCCTCATTTGTCTACAATCTCTTGTTGAGATCTTACGGCCATGTGTAAACCGCTTCAGCTGTTCTACTGATATCTACTTAAATTTCGATTAGACATACATCTGCTGCTGAAGGAAAGCGCCAGAAATGTTATTTATTATCTTACATCAGAGTGAGCCCCAATCAATGTTAAAAGGGTATTAATTCAATAATTGGGTTGACTTATATTAATGCAATAATGAACATTGTTTGATGGTTTCTCTTTCCAATCTGCCATATAGTGAGCTACAGAACTGTAGTCAGCGTGTTTATAAAGTTTCGGACCTTGTGTGTATGTCGAAGGCATTTAAGAAGATTTCCGTGTTACTTCCGTTCGAATAGAAACGATACATACACCTAACTTTCTTGAAAACGACATTCATTCAATAACATGACTCTCATGGAGAATGATCTGATCTCGGAAGCCTCAAGTATCTAATATTTTCTTCTTCACTCAAAATGTGTGAAATGACAAACACACGTGTCATGCCTCGAACATGTGTGCTTGTCAATAACTGTCACTAATCTTATCGCTGAACTAACAACCGGAGATGTTTGTGATGTTATAATTGATGCCACCATTGAACCTTTATAAGGAATACCTTTACTGCTCAGTTTATTTACCAAATCATGCACCATTGTTAGTGCACACTTTGATACCAAAAGTGAGAGACGCTGAGTGTGAACAGGGATGCAAATGCCCACCTCCCTGCATTAAGTAGCTCAGTTATTCACCCGAAAGCTTTCAGTTTGATAGAAAGCAGAACAAAGGAAACCCAATTAGTACGCACAAAGGAAAAGTAGATTTACGAAGATGCATTCAGTTCATAGCCAAGAGCGCAACTTCCCTAACGCCCAGATTTTATCGAAAACCATAAAAAATAGTCGAGTATTAGTACACGACACTAAAGAAGTCTGCACATTGTAGACAAAATACGCGTATCTGTCAAGATAAGCAGTAAAGGTAGTTGGAATTGGATGGAAACTACTAACCTTTCTTCTCATTTTCTAGTTATAAAAATGTTTCTTAATAATCTGCTAAACTACTAAAACTGCAAACAATTAGTGAAGTTAAATAATAACGTCGTTTTTTTTTTTGAAAAATTACAATATTAATTTTTCACAATCGGAAATCAAATATGCTTATATTCATGTACGCAATTTTTGTTTCCGTAAATTTCCATAATTTCTTGAATGTAAATTCTGAGCACGTGCATAATAGGCCGCCCGAGGTTGCTACTCCGTTATCGCCATATCTCGAGTAATTCATGATTGGGGCCTAAAAGCCAATTGTAAACAATGACTTTGAACGTCGATTTCTCTCGAATCTCAAAGCACTCTCGCGAAATGAAAGCAGTATCTGGTAGAGGAATGTTTGCTTTGCCATGTGTTGTACTTAGATATCAAAGGAGTCTTGAGATTCGTGAGAGATAGATATTTAAAGCCATTGTTTACAATTATCTTTTAGGCCCTAATCATAAATTACGCAAGATATCAGCTATTATTGTACAAAGAACTAACGTATGATGCTTGGGACGAACATACACTGTCACTGTGTAAAAACTGATGATCCAAGATCAAGGCAATACTGGCGCAGACACCGTTAAAATGCAGGTCAAACAACTAAAGAATAGGAATATGTTGACGTGATACTCGCTTTATACGAAGCCGACAAGCCTCTGCACTTCCACGCGAAATTACTGGTCTGTTCATAAACCACGTAGATTCATTCTTGAAAATCTCGAAACCCCCTCCGAGCCGCTCTGCTCTTGTAGAGTTTTCTCCATATATATTTTTGAAATTTTGTATGAAGCGTCAGACCCCTCCCCCAGAAAAGTCTACGTAGTTTATGAATAGCTCTCGATTCTCATTCATTGAAGCGCATCAAAAATAATTAATGGAAACCCCATGATTAGCTGATTTATTAGGAAAGAAATAATCACGAACAACCCTATATTTGAACTAATTACGCAGAGCCCCTAACTTGAATATCAATCGCATTGTGTTGTTTACAATTGTTGTTTAGAATACACACTTAGAAAATTTTACAGTATTCGGTAATTTTTTACCGAACTTTCAACAAAAATTCAAGTTCAAAAAAATTACCGGAACTTGTCAAATTTCACCAAAATCCGTTAAATTGGATTACCGAACTGTTCAGCTGTTGAAAGTTGAATGAAAACTATAAATGAAACAAACTCTTTTGTGAGAAGAAAAATATTCGTCTTGAAACCGGTGGTTTTGAATGGTGGGCATGATTCACGATAGAATCCTTTCTTCTTGGTATTTTAGGGTGGCATTGTGTCCTTGATGTGACTTGACAGTACACAGTTCTGTGCTATGGTCGCTCCTAACAGAATTTTTTTCAGCTGCTAACTGTTATGCTTGACGAAGCCCCCTGCGGGATTTGAATAAACTCGACAATCCCCCCCTAGATCCTCACAAAGTACTGGGTTCCATCCATCGTTGCCTTGATAAGTCGAGTCAGCTTCTCCGGAAAACTGTTCTTGTCCATGATCTTCCATAGCTCTTTTCGATTAACTGTATCACATTCGGTTTTGAAGTCGATGGTTATATGATACATAAGGACTCTGTAATCACGGCACTATTGGGGGACCTGCCGCGTCCTTTGTCGCAGCCGCCCTCATAACTTCCCAAGAATCTGCTAGAATTAGCTGGTGGCGATAGTCGCTAGAAGATGATTTGGGATAGCAATTTATATGCGGCATTGGGGACGGTGGCAGTTGCAAGTTGCAAGGCAATCGCTGAAGTGCTCCACAGGATGGAGGATATATTTTTCACTTCGATCAACTTCTTCAGGCTACGACGTCCAACCAACCATCATCATCTCGGCAGGATCCGCCAAGGGTTTGGCGCATCACTCGCGTTAACTTCGAGGCTCCATGACTGCGGGAGATCGCAGCAGCTATCCGAATCATGAAATCCAATAAGTCTCCTGGAGTTGATCGCATATCAGCAAAGATGCTGAAAGTTGACCCCATGTTATCCGCACAAATGTTGCATCAACTATTATGTAATATCTAGGACATCGGGTTTTTTTTCGGCTGTCTGGATGTAGGGCGTTTTAGTAAAGGTCCCTAAAAGAGAATTCTGACTGTGTGCGACAATCGGCCAGGCATCATATTATTGTTGTATTGTTCTTAAAGTTCTGTTCAAATTTATCCTTAATCGGATAAATCGGATACAGTTGAAGAACGACGATTTCTTCCCGGTAGATCTTGTTTCGACTTTATTGTCACGTTCCGAAGCAGGTCTACACATTCTACGACGCAAAGGAGTCTCGGATAAAATTGTCAGCATCAACGAGGTGCAGTACGAGCTTTTCACGTGCAGAGTCTTGCATAACAAGTCCTGATTTTGCGAATGACGTTGCTCTGTTAGCGCCTTGCCAAAATCTCTTCTGCGTCGGGTCTCACCATCAAGGGCAACAACAGTCTAATCGTTGGATGTCAACACGAAGAACCCTTCCAACTTTTTGGTAGTGGGGCAAACCGTGGAAAAGTCGATAGTTTCGAATACCTTGGCAGGCGGATAGCGTCAGATGGTGGCAACGTAGAAGCACGAATCAAAAAGGCTAGGGTTGATTTTGCGAGTCTACAAAATGTATGATGATCAAACCGGATAAATGAACGCATCAAAATTTGAATTTTTAATTGAAACGAGAAATCTGTGCTGTTATCCGCCAGCGAGACGTGTTGTGTGTCAGCGGAAAACACTTAAATACTGCAGATCTCCATCAGCCGAGGCCCGGTATATAGTTCGTGTCTGGTGGACAACTGTATCTCTGATGCTGAGTTTCATCGTCGATGCCAACAAAAATTCGAAAAAGAAAGTGGAGGAAGTTCGACCACACACTACGAAGAGGCAAGCAAGCGCTGGATGACAACGGTTTGCTAACAGAAGAAGGAGCAGCCGAGTTGAAGAAGTTTCTTAAGGAGGGGAAAGAAAATGAAGAAGAGCTAAAGACAAAAATGAAAGGACAAAAGAGGCAAAAGAGGTCCATACTATTACTTATAGATCTCAGAGAAGAACGATGAGTAGTGCATATACTGGTCCCTGCTTTGTGTAGCTTTGGAAAACATTATGTGTCCGATCGGATACTACCGTTCAAATGCTCTCCGCTCGTTTCCAAACTTGTATCTTTCAATTTCAAAGCCTGCCGTTACTCTAATACGGAACTATCAATACTTTCTCTTCATTTCTATTCGTTCTAGCAATAAATTACTGTCCACTCCTAGAGCCTTTCATGGAGATGAGAAATTATCTGCTTCTGACAAATTTCATCAAGTATTGTTTTGATTATTACCACAGTAACCACTAATTTTTTTAGCGAACCTCCGAAGAAGTTGCTACAAATGTTGTTTATTTAATTACATCAGTGATAAAAAATCGTTCAAAGGCGATTAAACTTACATTTTCAGTGTCATTATTGCTAAACTGAGTAGAATCACAATTAATAAAATGTGTATCCTGCGTACAATAGACGTAGAAAGTGATGTCAAATTTACCCAACTGCCAAAACGATTGCCCTTAAAAGCTGATGCAACAAGTATTTTAACATCGTATAATAAGAGAAAGCTGATGTTACAACTGACTTTACTGGACACCTTTTAAAACTATCTTATAATGTCTATTGTTAAACCAGAACATTAATGAATACATGTTGTAAACATTATATAGTCTAAGAAGCTTTATTTACAACCGTAGATCTTGAGATCTTTACTGAAGAACAGATTGGTAGATCCGGCAATAACTGAACTTTACTGAATTTTAACCGATTATCCATGTTTCATCGTGTGCTCGTAGAAACATACTAATGATTTCACATATCTTCAATATTTCCATAACTGAAAATTTCATGATTTCCAATGAATTTCTTTAAAAAATTTAATTGGAACTCGTATTTCTCAAAGAAATATTACAAACCGATTTATTTATCTTTTGAATTCCTGCTTATTATTTTTTAAACACATTAAACAACATTTCCTTTTTCTTCCCTTCTATTTTGCTCTACAGATTTCAAAACAAAAATATATTTATCCAAACGGTAGACGCCCAGCACCAAGGTATTCCTTTCTGTACATTCGAACCAATTGTTTTACCTTAATCGTTCATGCAATTTACTTTGTATTTCCAGAGCTTTCGCATCTAGGATCTAGGCTAGTCAAGATTAGAAGATTTGCGAAAAAAAAATGTAAAACTTTGTTTCAAATAAAAGTGCCAAACGCTACTGTCTTTTGTTTGTTTTACCCCAACACTGTCTAACTGAATTCAACTGATCGAACTCCACCCTTCGTTTTAAAATTCCTTTCAGGTGTCAAAACGGTCAAAGTTCGGAATCTGCATACGATGCTGGACCAACAACAGACTGCCGTGCCGCCGTTGGATCAACTGAGCAACTATGACATCTATTCTCAGCTGCAGATGGTTGCCGATAGTTATACGAGCTTTCCTGGGCCATCACCGGCAGTACAGCTGGACGACAGTACGGCCGTTCTCGGTTTTACATTCCCGCTAGCCTTGGAGGAGGACGTCGATCGGCTGGAGATAGCAGTCAAACAGAGCAACATCATTAGAGGGCAATATGTAGGTTTGCTTGTTAGTTTAACACTAGCTGTTCTTAACTCACTGTTCGTGATTTTCAAGGTGCAATTTCTTAACATAACGAAACCCATCCAGATGACTATCGTCCAGTCGTTTAGTAAGTTCTTTTCTGACCATTCGATGACAAATTTCAGTTACTACGGTGTAGAACGAGCCGAGTTCCCCAAAACACCTAAAAAGGGCATGAAAAAGTATGACATCTTCACGCTTTGTATGCTTGGTAGGTGGCAATCAGATGATATTCTGTTCTGACTCGAAATCTTTTAACCCGTGATTTGTGATTATTGCAGAAGCATGGCAGTGCCACGGCATAACCAGTATTAGTCTGATGGAGCAGTTGAAGAAAGCCATCTATCACATTAGTCGAAGGCGGTATACTCGCAACCAGGTGTTGAAAAAAAAGATGAAACTGCTGCACAGGATTTGATCCGCGGTCTATTAACTAGTTATTTTTAACAATAAATCAGTATTTTTCGATAATTTGTCTTTGCTGTTCCTTGATTTCGATGCTCGTTTGTTTTATGCAGTTTCTAATACAAATCATTCTGTATGATGTCTCCTTACAGACCGCCACAATTTAGCCCTTTCTCGCCTTAAGTCACGGTTATCGTCTCGCCAACTGAACCAGGACAACAAACAGAGAATGAAGTTTCTCCGGAACCAGTTGGCAGACCTGCATCGAACTTACAAAGGCAATCTCCCGGAGAACATGTGTGTGCAAGGGTTCGAATTCCCTCTCGTCTGCGAGGAGGACATTGAGCTGTTGGAGATGGCAGTTAGAGAGAACAATACGATTCGAGAGCAATTTGTACGTATGAGTTTATGGTATTAATGAGGTACTAGATTTGACTCGGAATGCTTGGCTATCTTGCAGATTCGTTACCTTACAATGAAGAAGTCACCGCAAATGGATCTGGTGGAATGTTTCTATGTGTTCTTCGCCGATACTGCCATGGTCAATTACAACTGGAACGGATTTTCAGAACCACCGGTGTCCGAAGAAAGCTATGCGCAGCCATAGTATTTTCACCGAATGCATGTTGGGTAAGTGTTGATATTAGTTCAAAGCTAGTAGGTAGCACAACTAATAGAGGAATTATTTACAGAGGCCTGGGGCGATCAAGGCATTACTCCGGAAGTTTTGCAGATTAAGTTGAAAAGGACAGTCGAGAAAATCAATAACCGTCGTAATGTACAGCTCTCGAAGCTTCGTCGTAAGGCTAAACTATCGTCCATCGAATGAAATAGCTCCACTTTTGGAAAATGAATAAAATATTAACTGCATTCGGCGTACCCTACTTGTTAATTGACATTGCTTGTTCTAGAACGAAGATTTTACGATCTGTTAGATCAAATTAACACCAAACATTTGCTTCTCTTTCAAGCGATAAACTATGTTCCCAAGGTCTCCATTCGCCAGGATTTGCACCACAACCTGATAACATGCGTTCCCGGTTTCCAATTCCCCATCCGTAAAGAGGACGATCTCGAAAGACTGGAGTTTCTGGTGAAGAGCAATGCCATCGTTCGACATCAATATGTGAGAACTGCTGTGATAGCAAATGTTATGATTCATTGTGAATAGGTTTTCTGCATCATTCCAGATAGGCTACCTAGCCACTAAAAAGCCTCGGAGTGTGTCCATAGTGCAATGTTTCCGCATGTTTTTCGCAGATGAAGCCATGCGGCGTTATAATTGGAACGGGTTAGACAGTCCTCGCTATCCGAAACGGCCGATGAAAAACTACGACATTTTCACTACTTGTATGCTAGGTGCGATAGTGAAGTGCGGTACTAGATTACTTGGTTAATGGTGATAATATGATTTCCATTACAGAGGCTTGGCACACACACGGCGTCAATTGGGAGGAGCTGAAATCCATGCTACGGAAGGCGATACACAAGATGAACAATCGGCGCTACTCGAACGAATGCCACCGGCGCAAAAAGCTCGCTTGTTCTTCGATGTTTGATTTTACTTGAAGTATCTTCCTGTGAATAAATTTGTCTAGCATCGAAAAAACAAATCGGACCTCATATCTTCGGAATTGCTAATCGCAATGCATTGATACTAATCTCTTAAACATACTTTTTTTCCCCTCTCATTTCCTACTCCTATCGCATTAATAAACAGAACAAATATCGCCAATTCCCGAGCATTTCCTTTCCGTTTCCTGTAGCATCATAAAATTAAAGGAAAAGAACAATCGTCCCCTGGTTACGGACTTTACGTTTCCCATCGACCATCCGGATACGCTCGAGGACCTGGAATATGCGGTGAATCATGATGCCAAGAGCAGGAAGAGATATGTAAGTTCAATATTAAAAAAAAACTTTTCTTAAGAAAAATAGTAAAAATCTGATTTTTCAGATAAATTTTCTCAGACGAATAAAACCCAGCAGTAAATTGTTGATGGAAAACCACATTTTCCGGCAAATTTGCAAAGACTCGGCTATATTTTCACACTTCTGTTTCAACACCGCCAAGATTGGCAGCAGTGGAATACCGAGAAAGAGCGTTGCAGGACTTTTCGATCTTCGGAAGCTGTATGCTTGGTAAGTAACTAATCCCATTTTTACCAGACATTTTTGGGAGTCGAACTTTAAAGCTTTTGGCTCTCAAAGTTCAATATGGGAGTGACAGGCAAATCAATCAGGCCTATTCTGCGCTTCATGTGAGGTGGGATGACTCGCCTTAGAGGTGAAAACTGTTTTCTCTACGAGCAAATCAAATGGAGAGTACGATACGACAATTGCTCAGCGATGAAAACACATTTAGTGCCTTGTTCAATGATAGATACAATGCTATCTAAACGACGTTTTTCATGTTGATAGTTTCCCGAGAAGAGTTTGAGATCAAATGGAAAACTCAACATGTTGTTGTGAAATTGCCGATAATGATTACTCAGGTTGCTGTCGTTTTGGTCGTTTTAAGGGTTAAAAGATCAAAATTGATAGCTATAATTTATTCCTGTGATATCAAATTTAAAACTGATTCTGCTATCAGTGAGAGCAAATTGAAAAGTCGATTTGATGTACATTTTTCCCGTTGAAAGGAAAATGAGTATTCTAGTTGATAATCTGTCAAGACAATGAAAACAAAGCAACCTTTCTTAGAGAAAAGTAAACGCAAGATTACAGCAAGATGGAAACTAAAAGTGATATCGAATTTGACAATTGTGAAGAGAAATCAAATTTGGATTTAAATTTGATGTTGATATCAAAATAAGGTTTCGAATTGCTATCTTTATGATGTTAGACTTTACTCGGGTTTAGAATAAAGTATAACATCGACGATTCGAGACATCGCAGCAAGCCGTGCTTAGAAACTGACGTGTTTTGTTTTTGCTGCGTCGTTTTCGCGATAAAAAAAAAATCAAACAATAATTCGTAATTTAACTTTAACTGAGAAACGTCACAGAAAAAGTGACTTTTCATAACACCCTTGTCACGTTTTTTGTATGGACCTTCAATTTTTATTTTGTATGGATCGTCATGTTTTCCCAACCCAATGTGCGAAGAAGATATTAATCTTCGAATTACTTAAGAAGAGGGAAGTGTAGAAATCATCAAATTCTTAAATGCAAACGTGTATATTATCTTAATTCGTGAGCTATCGTAGAATGAGTACAACGACTTCTTACCGCTTGGTGTATTGTATGCTCAAATGCTAGTCAAGCGAAAATTTAACATTGAACATTGAGTTACCTTTAGGGGGCAGGTGCAGCAGTCCTGTCGCCGTTGCAAAGAACAAGCTCACACTGGAATATAATTTTATCTAGAGCAAAATACTACAGGGCACTCAAAGGTGACGTAGGACAAAGATCATCAGCTGTCATTTCAGTGTTGCTGATGATTGCATCTTTCTTGCCTATCAGGACTCGATCGAGTTTGGCATTCAGTTCCTCGAAGCGCTTGTCATTTTCGGCGGCGACAACACTGCCGGCTGTTGTCCTAAAAAATACGGCATATTGTCGGATAGGAAACACCCATATCGACGCGGATGAGCTGAATAGTAGCTTCGCGTTCGTATGTGGGCCACTTATGGCTGGAGACTGGATGATCGTTGATCTTGCAGTGTTTACAACATCTATCCTCTTGACATGGCGTTCCTGGGGGATTTGAGTTTTCCCCACTCGAAGCAGAGCATCGGGGACGGGTGCGGCAACGAATCCATCCGAAATTAATGTTTTCTGGGATGACAGTTCCATTAATTGTTAGGATCAGGATCGGAGTAAGGATGCGATCCTTCCCTTCACCACCGGATCAAGTGATGCGGTGGAAATCAATAACGCCTTGGTCCTTCAGGTACACCCTCCTTTCCGCTTCGGAGAAGTCTTTCGGCTCTACGCACGAGAAGACACATTTACTGGAGTTGAAGATTGGATCCTTATTTCAAAGCGTCGAGCTTTCTCATCTGCTTGAATGAGTCGATCTCTCTGGTTACGCATTTTTATAATGTTATTATATATTGATCAGGAACAGGAAGGGGTTCCTCGGGAGATTCCCATCGATTGCTGCAAGCCTAAGGATGGTCAGTTAAGAAATGATTGTTTGCATATCCTCCATCCCTCCTGTTAGAGGGTCCTCCTACTCCTTGGGAGAGAAAAAGCTAATTAGTACAACAAAATGGGTTGTCCTGTGCCTATTGCGTATTTGGATGACTACCTTTGACTGGATGATACGAATGTATGTTATCGAGAGGCTTTTCTCTGGAGAGGCCAACATACACCAATTGCTGCACCTGTTCTTTATCGTAGTGCTATACAATTTTCGGGGATTTATGCACCGTTAGAGTACATCCGCTGACTACAGGAATGTATCTATCAAGAATTAAGGAGTTGTTAGAGTTTCATTTGTTTCAATATTTCATGCTGGTTGCCATGTATAATTATTTTATTTGACGTGCTAATTAATAATAAAGAGATCGTTTAAATTTCCAATCCGTGTTTGAAATGCTACATAAGATTTAAGGTATGCGACGAAGGGAAAGCTGAAAGTATTTCAGCCACCGCTGGATGCCAGTTGACAAGAATTTAGAACAGTATGTTATCTAAATTCCAATCAAACAATCTCTTCCGCTCTGAAAATCGAACTGGTCTTCCTAAAAAGGCGGACTTTGAATGTTCCATGTTGATCGGTCTTCTTTGAAGCTGTCGTATGGCTTGGTCAACCGACTGCCTAGCTACGATTACCTGCTAACAACAGTCAGCTGAGTCATCAGTAACCTGGTCAACGGTGGCTCGCACAGGCACCCTACCGGGTATTTCCCACCGCCAGCTGCCAAAAAATACCGGCTCATTGACCGCCGAACGAATAAAGCATTACCTGAAGGTGCACCCGTTATTCATCGTTCAAGGTTGCATATGAGAACCTCCCTCAGTAGCACGACTTCCATCAGCATTTCGTCCCAAATTCGTTTGATTACGGTTTTGAATTGGTTCATATTAGACGTCCTGTGGTCATTTACCTTCGCCAGCATGTATGACCATACGAAATAATCCAAGGGATTCAGATCTGGTGAACTGGGAGGCCATTCATTCTTGTCCAAAAAGTCGGTCAAATTTTCTCGGCACCAGCCCTGAACGAGATTTACAGTATGCGATGGCGCTCCGTTTTGCTGAAACACACAGTGATCATCTCCAAACACCTCTTGTACATATGGCTTGACAACTTTCTCCAAAACTTCCGTTTTATAATATACGGCATTCACTTTAACGCCTTTCTCGATGAAAACCAGTGGTAATTTGCCTCGCTTGCAAATTCCTCCCCAAACCATCACTGACACTGCACTTTGGAACCGTGGACAATTCCTATCACTCTCTGGAACAGTTCTCGAAGAGAGAGCCCACACTATGTCGTTCTGGACATTGTGGGATTGTTGCAAGACGAATAATTTTTCGTCGGAAAAGGTAAATTCTTCTCCACCGTACCGCGACAAAAGCAGACTTGCTCTTTTGAGTCGTTTCTGCTTGGAGGGTTCCGAAACTCCGGTTCCGAAAGCTTGGAATCCGAGATCATTTTGCAGTATATTGTGCATTGACGATCTCGTGACATTCAGATCTGCGACCATTTTACGTACAGAGCGCTGTGATTTTCGTCTATTCCGTTCCTTGACCACTTTAACAACTCGTGCAGTCTGCACCGTACGAGTACCACCGGATCTCTTCCGGTCATCCAACGAGCAGGTGTCACGGTACCTTCGGATGGTTCGGTACACAAAATCCCGCTTTACTCCGAGGTTTTTCAAATTTCTGAAAATGGCGCCCGGGCGCTCACCTTTCAAAAACTTTTTTATCACCACAGCACAAAACTCCTTCATCGCTGGTAAAAGATAAACACCGAATGAAAACAATCGGACATAATCTAAAAGCGTTTGTATAAACATAGTGCAAAACTACACCAACACATACATGAAGCATGTTGAGTAGTTGCACGACACCAATGCAAGGAAAAAGTGTATGAGAATATATTGGACCCGGTGTATATAAATAGAAAGATAATATGGCCACAATCATACAATTTTAACTAAAATTCGAGAGATTCCACTTTTGGCGAAACTGATTCTAAAATAATTCAACTTAAAGCCCATTACAGTTAAAGCCAAGCTTCGCGTCACTTTGGCTGGTACTACGACGGATGCATAACAAAAATGGACTATTTTCGGTTGGCGATGAAAATAAAATTAACAAAAGATAATTCAATGGAACACATTTTCCTTAAATCTTACATATATGAAGCCTTCTACAAAATTGCTTCGATGCATTTTGGCTGGCACCGTAGTCGTGACCAATGAAAAAACTAGTGAAAAAACTAGTTCCAACCTGCGATTCCCAAACTTATTGTCAGCGCAAACGTAAACCCGATAGGTGATGTGATGTGATGTGTAATAAGAACCCACCATCAGTGCAAGGATTACCTATGGCTGCAGGACTATTCTCAGCAGGTTGTTCTGAGAGAATAGCCTACGTGATGGCTTCTTGTAGCAGGGCCAGCCGATCTCAGTGAAGACCTTCGGAAGACTACGGCCAGAAGGCCGCCCGTCTTCGCATGACAAGGGACTGGCGACTCCACGAACCCTTGTCCAGTCAACAAATCCTTCGACTGCCTTAGGCTACCCCCCAGGGAATCCCCGTTATATAGTTGTTAAAGGAACAGTAGACATTTTTAGCATAAATGATTTATAAAAAGTTAAGACAAAATGAAAATTTCACGGCTACTGAACTTTAGATTCAATTAACACATTTTTTTTTTTATTTGCAATAGTAAATGTACTGGGATATTGCAAATTTCTACTGTTCCTTATAAAATAGTTGTGGGCAATAAAATGAGGAAAAATCTCACAAAATAAAGAATACTTACATTTTTCGTGATAGGGTAAGACTTCAGCATGCTATCTTACCGCGCTGGCTACATTGCGTTGGTGGGACTGCCTCCTAAGGTATAGCTGACGAGATACAGCGTTTCTTACTCAGCCGCTGTTTGAGCCGCACCTCCTTGGTGGACAGACGCTCGGCACGCACCTCCTCAATCTAGCTGAAGTCAGAAGGACAACAGTGCCCAGGCTGCACTACCAGCTAAGTACGCAACCCTTAGCTGGCGGTCTTTGTCATCTGTTGACCCGTGGAAGCATGAGGTAGGAACTTGTGAGGACCAGAGCTATTTTGCGGGGACGCACGCTCCTTCACAGTTGTCGACTCACCATTTTGCAGCCCTTCGTAAACCCGATAGGAGTTACAAATAAAACCGTA